>JZKD02S1902400.1:313620-328952 GCA_000966675.3 Picea glauca | reverse complement strand
CGCACTTTGACCGAGGTACCTAGTGACCAACTTTAGGACATCTACCCAGGTGGAAATTGTGGGCTGCAATTGCACCTTAATTGGATTTTGTGTGGCTATTGGGAAATATCGCCAGTTCTTTTAGGATATGCCCCCTTTACCCCTCATTATAACCAATTATTTCATCCTTCACTAGTTTCTCTTCCAGTGACTTAAGACCCCACTGTTGAGTACTATTGGAAGGTCCAGTGCTATTTGAGAGGAAGGACGTTACATATTATAGGACACGAGCATTTTCTTTCTTTTGATTCCCCACGTGGACAAAACCCACTTACCCACATATATGCTTCTTTTTCAATTTTTTTATGTATGATGCACATCTGATTACAGTTTGATTTGGATATATATATTGTGTAAACATTCAACGCAAAGGCTCTTGTTTCTATATTACTCTCACCACTCTTTGCACACATTCACACAATTAGTCTGACATCATAGGGGAACCACAGAACCCCCATCATTCACGACACTTTCTAAACCTCCATCCTATCTTAGGGGGAGTATCTGGTCGTGCCCACTCATCGACACCTCCTTCACACACTCCTGTGAGTGCTACTATTTTAGGATCAACTCTGCTTGGTTCTACATTACTTGGGTCCACTTCCCAAGGTCATCCGTTCACTCGCTCTCCTTTACATGGAAGCAGGGGACCCACTTCCTCTCAAGGAGGAAGCACCAACCCACCTAGCCCCCCTCAAGGGTCAGGTTCACAACACACCATGGTTGGAGATAATCCTCCCCGCCCACTGCATATGCCATATTTGGCCTCTCTCAACATACCAGATCTCAACAAACTCACCAATGATCCTATATTGCATGATCCCACATGGCCTGCAATGCCCACCAAACTACCTTCAGACATACCAAATTTTGAAGGAAAGGCAGGCAATGACCCTGCCAACCATGTCATGAATTTTCACCTATGGTGCTCCTCCAATAGCATTATGGATGATTCCATCAGACTGTGATTATTTCAACGCACATTCACTGGCCCATCGACCAAATGGTATGTAGAATAAAAATCAAGGTCCCACGCAACTTTTGAGTCATTGGCCAAAGCATTCTTGACCTTATTCCAACTACCCATCCGCCATGATAATGGTCTAGAACTACTTTCTAATTTCAAACAAACCTTAGCCACACATATCGCTGACCACATTCACGAGTGGCCTAGGCGGCGTAGTTTGTGCAAAGCAGAAACCACCAAGCAACAATGTCTCGACTGGTTTCTTAGATCACTTGTCTCTCTCCTTGGTAAGGATGTAGCTTCCACCTTCCCTCAATATGAAGAGGAATCCATTAGTAAGGCCCAACAATATGACCTCATCTATGCACAGTCAGGATACTTATACACTGTACTTCCTGATCTTCGCAAACCTGTGGCATTTGGCCAAGATAAACCTGGGATGTCTCACTTAGTAGACAGACTGATTGGTACCACCACTCACCACGGTCCACAACCCCAACCACCACCGATGTATGGAACACCTCAATACCCACCGGAATACAGGGCACTTCTTATTACCCCCCACCCCCTTATCAACAACCATACCCTGTTGCTATCCCTCCACCCATCAGTGGACCACCGCCGCCACCCCCCATACACCCACCTATTCAAACAAACTTTGGTACTCCCTCTACCTCATCTTATAGTACTAGTGAAAGAACTATGCCTTCCTATGTACCTTATGGATCGTTACCACCAAAGAATCCATACTTCCCATTTCCTGGTCCCACACAACCCATAGCTCCCCCACATCCTCATGCGGGGGTGAATTTTGTTCAACCCTCTTCCGTTCAACAATACCAAAATTTCAAACAGCTGAATACGGCCAATCCAACCCATCCGTTGAACAACGCCAAGAAGAAAGGACGGAACAAAAATAACAACAACCTAGGTCAAGGCGAGAATCAACCCCCACAACACCAATCCACTGGGGGCAACCAGAACCAAGGGAACAAAAACCCTCAAGGGGGCAATAATAATAAACGCCAAGGGAGAAATAACAATAATGTTAAAACCATCTTCCCTTGTTCCCTTTGTGGTGAGTTCGGCCATTACACTCATCATTTCCCCCAGATCGCTGATTTCAAATAGTTGAAAGACTCTGGTAGTCTTCCCCCTTCTCCAACACCGTCTTCCCCTCAGTAGGCACCACAACAATACGTGCAACAACACCCTCCTGCCATGTTGCAAAATCCTATTCCACATCAAGGTGTGATAAACACCCAACATGACACACAACATCCCCCACCTCAGGTAGGACAATACCTCAACCCCAACAATCCAGAAGATCGCACAATTCTCCTCACTAGTGAGGAAGAAATCCTTTTACAAAGATGTAATCGTTAGTCTCATGCACCCACTGAGTCTCCTCCCATCCCCCCAGAGACAAACCCTACACCGATGGGACCCCCACTGGTGATTCCTCACCCTTCCTCCGAACCACCGCTTCGCATCCCTCACATCCCATTGCGCAGGAATGTCCACAACCCACAAGCTAGGGAAGCTCATAACTATAGTTTGGTCGATGACTTAGCACAATCCCCGACTACCATGTCAGTATTGGAGGTCCTCCAGACTTTCCCTACTCAGCGAAAATCATAACTTTCCACCTTGGGGGAAGTCGACTCCGCAGATACCCGACTCATTACCTTTGATCTTGACAACAGAGAACCTCGTCTTCCCACCTTGATCTCTTTTCAAATACCGGTAAAAATTCGGAACATCAAAGTTCATCGGTGTATCATCGATGAAGGTGCATCTACATGCATTATGTCCAAAATGGTATGGGAGAAACTTGGTTCCACGGAACTGATACCCTCTGCCATCACATTACGTGCTTATGACGGGCGACCATCATCTCATGAAGGGATCTTCCAAAATGTCCTCATCGAACTCGGGGGCAAGACTATTCTCATTGATATTGAAGTTATCGATGCCCCTCTCGATTATAATATCCTGTTCAGTCGTAGCTACATGTACGCTATGAAGGCAATGGCATCTTCTGTCTTTCGGACAATGATGTTCCCTCACAATGGGAAGATCATTACCATTGACCAAGTCTCACATTATGAGCCTAACCCATTTACCAACATCGATAACATTCTTCCTCTCATCCACACAAGCCACGACGCATATCCACTCGTCGAGATGGGTCCTAGGATTTTTAAAGATCCATCCTTGTTAGGAACATACCATGGAGCACCACCACTCCTTCATCCTTCCAATCAAGTATGCGTCATATCATCTAACAGAACTCACACATAGGATATCCTTCCTCCTACAGAGGCTTCTATCATATTTGACGTCCCACTCGTCACAGAAACCCCCCCTCCAGAACCTCTTGGACACTCGTCGACCCCACCAGTCCATGATTCCACATCTCCCCAAGGACATATTCCAGTTTGGGAGACAGTTCCCCAAGACATCACTCAAATTCCCTTCTTTTACCCTCCACCAGGTATCAAATATTTTCAGGTAGCTGGAAAGATCACACTACCTAATATGGTGTTAGCAATCCTAGTTTAGTATTTACACCCACCAGAGATGGTCCCTCGACCATCCCATCCACCCCAAAAAGAAGGAATCCCCATGATGATTCCCATTCTTACTCCAACCACACCCCCCCTCACTAACCCCCCTGCCACATCTGGGGGCAGGAGAAAGAAGAAGGATCCCACAGCTCCACTTCCTCCATGCATTCCACCACTTTGCACACTATGTGAGAAAGAGGGACACCAAACCAACAACTGTTCGTCTCTACTAGAGTTACGAAATTTGATCCCACTCAATCAAACTCCCCCAACACTTGCCACTACAACTAGTCCCACCACTACCACCCCCCCTTCCAGTAGTAAAGGGTTAAGGACCAAATACGCTTGTGCTATATGTTCAGAATATGGCCACTATACCCACCATTTCCCGGCCCTGCCATGCTTTCGGCAGACATTAGCCGCAGTACGCCAGAACTTCCAGAGAAAACCCAGTCCTGCTACATCCTCCTCAAAAAATATCACAGACATTCGTTATGTCACCACTTCAGTCAATGAACGTATGAGACACCCTTACTCTCTCTGCGATTCATTAGCTCATTTTACATACCAGTGTCCTATGATCCTTGAATACAAGCAATGCCAATTGACCCTGCTTCAACGGCCTGTAGAGACGATAAGTGACATTACCTCGTCACTAGAGTATCTTCATGTCATTTCTCCCGAACCCGAGGCCCTCCCAACACCTCCATGGTTCTTAGATGACTTATCAGAAGATTCACCCCTCAAACCCCCCAACTCTCCCGCTCATTCCCCTACGAACATTTTACACCCAACCACCACGGGTACCCCTCAATACTTCAATATATAGTTTATGTCGAGTGAACCCTCACCATCTCCTAACATTGTTCGCCTTGCTTCTTCACCAGGGGGAAACCACATAGAAACCATCACCAATATCACTCCTCATGACCCCTTGTATTCCCGACACTTCCAATGCGACGAGGAAATACTCGAAGATTTAAACCACCCAGACCTCCCCTGGGATGCGCTACACCATCGCACACTCTTCTCTCCACAGGAGGCCTCCATGCCTCCTAACCAACACCCTATTTACGCGGTCGAAACCAATGATTTTATCCCATCAGGGCCTATCGACTGGTTCAAAAACCCCATTTATTCCCCTGATTATTTTGAAGAAGGCAACATGGCCAACATTTCCCCAACCATCAAAATCGACATTTCCATTAAAAATGGCATCGTCGAAGAAATCACCATTGGAGCTGCTTGCACTCCTCAGGAAATCACCGCATATAAATCCCTCTTCCAGGAATATAGGGATATTTTTGCCTGGTCTTACACAGAAATGCCTGGCCTCGATCCCTCTATTGTCGAACATCACATCGACACATGGCTCGACATTACACCTGTTCGTAAAAAACAATGACCGCTACACCCATCCAAAGCTGCGGCCATCAAAGCCGAAATTGAAAACTTACGCGTTGCCAGTTTCATTTACCCCATTGCCTATACCTCATGGGTTTCCAACCCTGTACACATTAACAAAAAATAGGGAACTATCTGCCATTTATGATTTTAGGGGCTAAATTTCGCTCATGGGCTAATTTTCCATGGTTTTTCCAAAAACGAGATTCACTATTTTAAAAATGATTCCCCCAAATTCTATAGGATAAAATTATTTTACCTTAAAAATCGCCAAAATTTTATAAAAACTATATAAAATCATTAGAAACTTGAATATTTTTACAAAAATATTGCCAATCATTTATAGTTGGCATATGAAGGATTAGTAATATTCGCCAAGGTTTCTACATTTTAAAATAAATTTCCATCCTTAAAATCATCCCTGCTATCTGCGTTTGCATGGACTTTCACGATCTCAATCACGCGTGTCCCAAAGACAACTTTCCAACGCCTTTCATCGATCAAATTATCGATGACTGCGTAGGCCACGAGGCTCTATCCTTTATGGACAGATTCTCTGGTTATAATCAAATTCAAATTCACCTCGCCGATCAATATAAAATCACATTAACTACCCCGTGGGGTAGTTTTGCATATCGTGTCATGCCTTTCGGCTTAAATAATACTGGCGCATGTTTCCAGCGGGCCATGACATACATCTTTCACGATCTGGCACATATCATTCTCGCCTACTAGGACGAACTCACAGCTCGATCCAAGAAACGCACCCAACATCTCGATGATTTACAAATCATCTTTCAACGGTGTCGTCAGTACAAAATCTGCTTGAATCCTCTCAAGTGCATGTTCTGTGTCACCGCAGGGTGCCTCCTCGCCTTTATCATTTCTCAAAGTAGTATTACCGTCGACCCCCTCAAAGTCCAAGCAATCACCGAAATTCCACCTCCTCGGAATTTACGTCAACTTCAGAGCCTACAGGGAAAAACTAACTTTCCTAGACACTTTGTCCCAGACTACGCCATACACGCACACGGTTTCCTTCACTTAATACGTCACGACATCCCATTTCACTGGGATGACCATGCCCAACAGTCATTTGACGATCTTAAAACAACACTTTCAAATGCACCTTTAATTAGCGCACCTGACTACAATCGCGACTATATCCTCTACGTATCAACATCAGTTGTATTAGTAGTCGACGTTCTTGTCCAGCTCGGTGATGAAAATTGTGAACATGTCATTTATTACATTAGTAAAAACCTCTCAAGTCCACCCTTGAAGTATAAAAACGAAGAGAAACTTTCTCTAGCCGTCATCCTCGCAGTCCAGAAACTGCGCCACTACATTCTGCTTCGAACAACAAAGGTCGTTGCAGATTCCAACCCTATGCAGTACTTGTTCAACCGTCGGCAAGTTAACGACAAATTTTCTCGATGGATCGTTATCCTTTAGGAGTATGACCTTGAGTTCTCAACCCCTAAGAGTAAGAAGGCCCTCGTTCTCGCCAAACTTGTCACGACCCTCCTCTCTGACACCACCAGTGCCCCCATCAACACCGACTTTCTCGATGAACATCTCTTTTACATCACTTCGGATGATCCTTGGTACAACAACCTCCTCGTCTACCTCTGAATGAAAAAGTTCGGTAACCACCTTTCATGCGATGATCATCGTCATATTCGACATCAGGCCCCCCACTACCTCCTCATCAGAGACATCCTATACCAGCGGGGAGTCGACACCATTCTTCGTCGATGCCTTACTATTGATGAGGCCGATAGAGTCTTAAACGACTGCCACAACGATGCATGTGGGGGCCATTTTTCAGGCATATCCACTGCTCAAAAGATTATCTGAGCCAGTTACTTTTGGCCTACCTTATTTCATGATTTCAGTCATGTTGTGAAACGATGTGAGCAATGTCAGCTCTATGCCAATAAAGCCCGAGCTCCCCCCGCTCTCCTCTACCCTGTCATTACTGCCGACCCTTTTTGTAAATGGGGCATCGACTTCATGACTTGTAATCCCCCCTCCAGCAATGGTCACAAATACATCGTTGTTGTCGTTGATTACTTCACCAAATGGGTAGAAGCTATGCCCACTTTCAACAACACCGCTGACACTGCAATGCGTTTTTTCTTTAACCACGTCGTATCCCACTTTGGAGTACCCCTCCAACTCATTTCCGATCATGGGAAACACTTCGAGAATGAGGTCTTCGTCGAACTCTCGTCTCGGTTAGGATTCTCTCATGAGTTTGCCTCACCATATTATCCCCAGTCTAACGGATAGGTCGAAGCAGTTAACAAAGTCCTCAAGACCATGTTACAGTGCACGGTTAATAAACATAAAACCAATTGGCATTATATGTTATTTTCTGCGCTATGGGCTTACCGAACGGTTGTGAAAACAACTACTGGTTTCACACCATTTCATTTAGTCCATGGGGTTGAGGCCACTCTTCCCATCGAGTGCGAAATTCCCACCTTATGCACCGCATTTGAGCTATTACCCGACACTGCTCTAATGGAGAAGCGCTTGCTGAACTTGGAGTCTCTGGATGAAGATCGTCGATCTTCCTTACAGAACAACGAGGCAGCTAAAAAACGATCCAAAGCTACCTTTGATCGCCATGTCAACCTTCGCTCATTTCTCAAAGGCGACCTCGTTCTGGCTTACGGTATCGCTCATGATACCTTTGGCCACAACAAATTCGAGTTACTCTGGCATGGCCCATACATTATCCAACATTGCCTCACTAAAGGCGCATACATCTTGGCCTCCCCTGAAGGTCTCTCTCTTAAAGAACCCGTCAACGGGTTGTATCTCAAGAAATTTTACGCTTAAACATAGTCATTCTACTTTAGGTTATTTCTTTTATAGTGTTTTTTAATCTTTTTTCATCCCTCACGTCTAAAATATCCTTTGTGCTATTGACAGATGCTTTCTCCACCAGCCTACCACATCGGTTACACCGACGATGCCAACCATTGGACACAAAATCTCGCTTCGGCTGCTTGGGCTCTCTACACCCCCTCACATGAAATGCTCCATTTGAGCAACATCTATTTGGGTTCAACAACCAACAACCAAGCCGAATACACCACCATCATTGGCCTCCTGGCCGATGCCCAACATCATCGTATTCATCACCTTAGCATCTTCCTCGACTCTCAACTAGTCGTACTCCAGCTCAACAATGTATACCGCGTCCGTGATCCTTGCCTCTTTTGCAAATACCTGCAGGTTAGACTTTTATCTCGACATTTTGATTCCATTACATTTACACATATTCTAAGAAAATTGAATCAAATTACGGATAGCCTAGCTAATATTGTGTTAGACTGGCATATATCACTTCAAGCTACCTCTACACATACATAAACATATAACACAAACTGTCATCACACATATAGGTTAGACATCATCAATACATCAAAACACATGTAAACACCACATATATCTCAAAAATGTATACTCATGTATATATAAAAAGGTCCATAGTGCCATCCAACTGTTTACATACAAAATTACAACTATTCGCAGGCCAATGAAGCACCTCAGTACAAAATGGGCTCACCAGCCTATATAAAAAAAAAATATATATACATCAAATGAATCAGAGCACCACTCACGATTCCTTTAGAGCACCACCTCCTGCTCCTCCCTCAGGTGGTGGCGGCCCACCACCACCTACCCCAGGAGGTGGTGGTCCCCCCCCTACCAGCCCCTCCTGCCCCGACGACAGTCATCCGGTCATCAGCGCAGCAGCCACTGATGCCCATCGTACTATGGCCCGCCATGGCGACGACACCCCCACACACTGCTCCAGGAAAGCTTCATCCTGGATGCAAGACCATATGCCCTCAGGCACATCCTGTAACACCGCCTCCAGACGACGGTGTATGTCCTCAAAATACACTCTGGCAGCCGCCGGAGGAGCGTGTGATGGCTCAGCACCAGGGTCATCAAACCGACGTCTCCTCACTGCCCTCTCCAGCTCAGTAGGTCACGCCGCGACGTCTTCACATCGATGTCTTTCTCCCCGCGGCAGTCTCTCCGGCTCCTGACGAGCCGGAGCTCTCTGCAACTCCACCTCGCGCCCACGAGGTGCCACATCTACACATGAAAACACACAACATATAGTATCAACATCTATATCATATACATAAGGCATGCTATCTCAAAAAACACAAAAAAATACATATCAACATCATCAATCAACATACCTCGGTGGTCAAACACCTCCCCTGGAGGTAGCACCATGTCTGGATCATCCTGGAAGTCAACCAGTCATAGGGGTACCGTAGTATCACCTGTGGCATCTGCCGCCATACCTGTGCCACCTATGCAGTGAATAAGTGGCCACCCTCGCCACCACCATGGCGAAGCAACACCGTCGACCATCGCCGCAGTCGTGGCTCTCGTGCCCCCAGGCACACCCAATAAAATCCTAGGGTGCAACATCGACACCCTCTCTAGAAACCAAGCCACCAAGATAGACCCGAAGGCAAAATCCCCCGCATCTGTGGACCGACAGTGGTCCAGCTGCCCTACCATCCTCGCATGCAGCGTCAACCCCGAGGCGAAATGCTCACCAGCCAGTACTCTCTCCATCACCCTTAGCTGGCCTCCATTGATCCAATGGGTCGCCAGTGACCCATATACTCTCACAATCATCGCTTCTATACAGTGATGCGCCAGGGCATCTATCGACCCGATGCTCACAACCGTCCCAGACATAAAGTTCTGACCTGGACAGTATCTTTGACCAATGGTCGCTAGGGCCAGATCCCTCGGTAGCACTGGCTCCGTCAGTAGAGGAACACCTCGAAACGAGAGCCCATTCAAGAAGTACACGTCCTCCACTGAAGTGAAGGGGATATGCTCTCCCCGCACAAGGAATAAATGCAGCTCAGGACTCCACATCTGGATCAGGAACTGCAGGAGATACTCCTGCACCCATATCAACGGGCACTCAAATAACTTTAGCAACCCACAGGCTGCCAAAGTCGCATGCACACCTGGTTCCTCAATAGCCACGACGTCTTGAAGCTGGGACCAATATCTCTCTCGCCAACCCATTAGCATCGTGCAAATTGTCCAACTGCAACCACAACAAAGAGTCTTATATCAGCGCACGAGATCATTAACAACATCACAAAAATCAATTTTACACCCGTCAACCTTGCCTCTAAGGCGCGGTTGTTTCAACCCACAGGCACACACACATGCGCGCCTGTTCACTACACATGCGCGCACGTATGTGCACCTGTTAGCTACATAGGCACACTCTTAGGCACACCTGTTACCTACGCAGGCATTCACTGGTGCGCGCTTGCCCACGCCACATCCGCACACATATGCGCAGTTGTACAGCCGACAGACGCGCACATAGTGCACGCCTTTTACCCCCTCACCAGCGCCCCCATGTGAGTCTATCCAGTGGGCAGGCACGCACGTGTGCACACCTACTTCTGGATCTCCCACGCACATGGGGTCCACATCCATAAAATCCCTCTATACGGCCCTCCGTATAGCCCCTGCCCAAAAAATGAAATTCTATTTCTATGCAGGATGATCAGACCACTAACCTGAAGCTCGCTAATCTCTAATCGAATGCCTCATCCTCCCTGAATCTCCAAATCTCCTCTGAAAACTTCTCGTCCAGTCACTATCGCAGCAGGTACAAATGAGGTGGCAATGTGGGCCCTACAACTATATATAGGCCTTTTTTCCAAACTTCCACACACCATTCCGAGAGCCCACGGTGTCCATTTCTCGATCCGTCTTCAGCCACGGGATCAAAATCCCGTCATCTACATCACAGTAGTCTCTGGGCCTCTTTTCATCCTGAGCCCCTGGGGTGCCATTTTTCATACCCTGGTCAGGTACGCATGCGCATATTCACGCTTATCAAATACATGCTCATATCTTCGATTCTCTTCAGATATTGTTCACGTTGGGTATTTGGTTTTCATGTGTGCAGGTACTTGATCAACATACATCGACACATTCCCTTAAGGTATATACTCAACACTAGTATGTAGTCTTTCCCTCTGTATCACAGTTACATTTCCAGTCACACCCTCTGACATTTGCCTCTAGGATCCCCATTCCCGGCTCTGCAGTACCCACACCTCCATTTGCATTTTCGGTACTATTACCTAGTAGCATTCTTACCCACATGAGTTGTCCCATTCATAGCACCTTTTGACACTTCTGACACTCATGTTGTTTTTCAAAACCCTTTAGGGATGGGAGTCCCAATAGTTTTTCATCATGTTGTGAATCAACCACATACTCCTTCTCCTCATTTTGCTAGATTTCCCACACAGAATCCCAGATTATCTCTTCATGGTTCTATTTTTTGACTGCACCTCCGCAGTATCATGAACCCTACATTTCATCCACAATCAGTTTTCCCATCTGCAAATCTACCTTCATTTCACCTACCTCATACAAAAACTCACCACTAGGGCCCCCACCCTTCATCAGTTCTCCGAGAAAATTATGCCCTATACGGGCCACCCATATCACACTAGGGCACCCGTTTCTGTATGTATACACTTCTCCCCAATTATTCGTTATTTATTGTACAAACGCCTTTTATTTCCATTCATTACATTACCTTTTTATCATCACCTTTGGCGACCTACTTCCCTCTTTTTGGCCGACCTCAACCCATGTCACCCTTGGTTGGAGCACTACTTATCATCTTCCCTTGCCGACATCGTCCATATCTTCAGAGTACCCCACATGCAACTTACCTCTACCCTATGAATTTGTTCACCTTGTCCCGCCTCTGGAACAACTTATCACCGGTCTTGTCGTCCCCCTGACACTCGACCTCGTTGAACGGTTGCGACCACTTTTTCTCTCACACATCCTCCAACCAAGGGCAGTCTTCAGTCTTCCCACATCTTGACTTCATCCATGTACCTCCGCCACTTCCTCACCTCACCTAGTAGATTTCATGAAGCCATTTTCTTCTGGGAGTCACGTCCCCCTTTTTGTTGACATCAACACAGTTTCCAGAAGGGAGACAATATCTTGATTCTCATTATCCACTCAATGAGAGATCTCGGATGGCACAGGGTGAAACACCATTACTCCCTGCTATCGTTGACCCCCATAACATTCGACGCCAACACTTTCTCATGTTACGGTGGGTCTTACTTTGCGACTATTGCAGTTAGTTATTTCATTTTCCGAAGACCTCTGAACTTGGCGGGGCTATCAATGCCCACATAATCGCTGCTACTTATTACTGCGATCACTGCCTACTATTCAGAGTATGCTCATTTGCAGAATTGTGTTCTGCCTTTATCACGACCACCCCCGAGGGCGCTGCAGTTATCTACACCAACACTTTAGTCATATTTTTTCAGAGTTACATGACACGAGCATGGGGCATGCCCACCTCGTTTGTACACAGTTTTCTATTTTACACACCTCATGGAAGATCGGGTCCTACTGGTTCCTTTTTCCCTCCAATGGATCGCTCTGGATGATCCCACTATTGATCTCTCTTACAAAAACATTCTCAGTAGAAGAAACATTGATGGATTTCGGCTATACGTATGCTCCTAACCTCATCCATCAGGGGGCATCTGTTATCACTGAAATTCCGTCCGCACATGGTTACAAGAACTCAGCATCGTCAAATAGTGATGAAGTCATCCATAGACCTGAATTAATACTAAAACATTCAAAAAAGGGTCAAAAACTATACAAAGTAGTGAAAAATTGAAGAGCGCTATGCAGACATTGGGCGCGCGTGCACATGCGCGAAATAGGAACGCCGAAATAGCGCGCATGCGCATGATGCACAACTGTTATCGCAAAAATCTGCGCACCTGCTAAACGATGAATTTATGAGAGTGGTTGGCCTCCCACCCACTTATGGTTCAGTTCCCAAGCTGATTTGACCCTCAAATCTAGATTGGATCCGACTGGTGGGCTGGTCAAAGACCTAGGAATGCCCTAATTGGCATCTTTTCACACTATAAAGCAGTTAAACAATAACCCAAATGAATGGTATAAAAAGGCCATGGATGCACCTCATTTTTCAAGGAATTCAAAGTAATGTTATGTTGCCTCTATTCTCTTGAGGAATCCATCCTTGTCAAGAGCATATTTCCACCATTGCATTGGACGATCCATCTCACCCATTGAGTGGATTTGTAAAGAGTTATTTCATCATTTTCCATTTTTTCTTTTGTTGTAAGAAGAGCTAGCTAGTGGGGGTCCAAGAGCCCTCCCTTGGAGGAAGAAGGGACTCATAGTCCCCTTTCTACTTGGTGCTTTGTTTCACTAATAGATCAGCCTCAACATTGGTGACATGGTTCTTATGGTTCTTTTTGTTTCTATGTCCCTATGCTCATGAATTTAGTTTTTATTGCATCTCTTAGTTTAATTCTTAATTGTAGTTTTTATTTTCTTTCCCTAACTCTTTTCCTTGCAGTTGTCCTGTTCAGTAGACCCAACTGAGCTTGCAAGCACCTCTATTTTTCTCACTAAGGTGATTAAAGAGGCGCAACAATATTGAAAAGCAACATCGAGATGCAGATTTAGAAAATGTAGTGCATACAAAACAAGTCAAGTCATAGTATGACAAGTCTGTACACCCAAGGGTATTTTCCGATGGAGACCTTGTGTTAGTCTACGACCAAGACAAGGATACCCTAGGGGCAGGAAATGTTAAACCCATGTGGCAAAGTCTATACATCATGTGATGGGTGTTGGGAAACAGGTTTTATGAGTTAACATATTGTGAGAGAAACATGATATCATAACCCATAAATGGGCTCTATCTGAAAAAGTACTATGCTTGATCCTAGTGGCTTGAGTATTAGTTCTTTTGTACTTATTGTTTATTGTTGTAAATAGGTTTGTATAGGCTTATTCGTTTTCCTTGTGTTTTTTAATGTTGTGCTTATGCTGTGTGGCATATTACAGGGGAGTCCTTAGACTATTTTGGATTTGCAAATGGTGCCATTTGTCACACTCAAAACTTGGATTTTGCTTCCTGGGTGATTTATTTTCCCACTAACCAACTAGTATCTACTGGAGGTGTTTGTCTCGGGGAAACTGCAAATAATGTTGTTGAGTATAGTGTTGTCATTGAGATTTTGTGAGATTCTCTATCACATGGTATTCAAAACCTTCACGTGTTCTTGGATTCTCAGTTGGTTGTGTCACATTTGAATGGTCTATATCGTTTTCATGATCCAATCTTGTTATGAGGATTCCTTAGGATATGTCTTCTGGAATGATCATTTGAGTTTTTTACCTATGAGCATGTTCCTAGGCATGCTAATCTAGTTACAAATGCATATGCTAATTACATTTTAGATTGGAATTTTTCACGTTCACGGCACAAGCACACATTTTACACATGCAAATATTTTAATCATTTGCAAGTAGAATGTAAATATAACACACAAAAAGATAGATATATATTTATATACCTGCCCAAAAAGAGATCCATAGTACAAAGTTTGGGCTACTAGCCCCGAATGTATATAATTAAAAAATAGTTCTCTTGGAACATAATATTCTAGGCTTGAGGCCATTGAAATCTATCATAGAAAAGTATGACATTGTTGATTATTTTGGTTGGTTTTCATTGCTGTCAACCCTTGAAGAAAGTCCAGTAGTGAATTCTGGTAGCACAAAGGTTTGGGTAATGGACCCAAGTTTGTTTGATGTATAATGGTATGCATTTTAATATATTTGAAGTTAATACTATTCTATATGGATAGTACATTTCATTCCATTTCCGGTGGTATGTGGAACATCACATAACGCCTCATGGTTAGAGAGTTATGGCCATGTGAAGTTGGAGAAACCTCATGAGTCATCTAGAAGCCCCAAAAGGTCAATGTAGTCAAAGTGGTTGAAAAGAAGAAATTATTTAAATAAGAATACTCTATATGGATAGTACATGTCATGCCATTTCTGGTGGTATATGGAACATCACATAACTCCTCACGGTTAGAGAGTTATGACCATGTGAAGTTGGAGAACCCTCATGAGTCATCTAGAAGCCCCAAAAGGTCAAAGTAGTCACAGTGGTTGCAAAGAATAAATTATTTAAATAATAAATTGAAGTGATAAATGTACTATAAGTTAAAGTGGATACAAAAGAAATTATTTAAATAATAAAATTAATGGGGAAATTACTAAGTGGACAAGTGGTTAGAAGTGGGTTAGCCCTAAAATCAGGAATGTGGTTTAAGATGGTTAGAAGGTAACCCCTTGAGGAAGCTACATAAAAGTATAAATAAGAGGAAAGGGTCTCTCATTTTAATTACACTTGAGCATATTGAATATCTATAAGTGAC
>JZKD02S1902400.1:284220-297906 GCA_000966675.3 Picea glauca | reverse complement strand
TGCAGTAACTCTTTGTCCTTTCAAGTTGGCATTTATGAGTCTGTCAAGTCCATCTCATTATCTAAAGTATTTATGTCTCTCACTCGTGCTAGTATATAAGGCCCTCATTGACTTCCCGCTAGTGGGTTTTCTCTTATAGACTCTAACACATTTCTCTAAGAGTGTGACCTAAAGTAGCACCCTAGGCCTATTTCCATTATTTATAGGTGACCTTGTGCTCATCATATGACAAACCATCATTGGTCTATGATTGAGTTGTTTCCCTTGTGTTCGACATCAACAATAATCATCACACATAGGGATCTGTGCAGTACCTTGGTTTCCATTAGAACCCATTGGTGGATTCCCCATATTTATCAATAGTATTCATCATTGACTACTATTCAGAGAGTCGATGTCATGCACTATTTCTATCTGGTTCATGCCAAAGTCATACCTTGGTGTGGTCCTTACAATTTTTTCATTCGAGTCCTTCCAAATCTTTGGCCTTCTGCTACCCCTAATGCTGGATGATGCAAGATTCCTTAATTCCTTTCTTTGAACAAATATCTTCCTATTGAATTCAATGCATCTTGCTCTGGGATAGGGATCTAGAGCATGTTTGGTACCTTGGGGCTTGCATTCATCAATGACAGGTTCCCTCTCTATTGTTAGTGGGAATACATCAATATACACTGCTCAATAGATTCTACCAGGTGTTCAAAATAAGTTGTTAAGCCCTAAATCGCGGAACATTACCCCTTAATTGGGGCATATTACATTAGTATTGTTATTTTATTTATGTCGACTTGGGTCCATTAGTTGTAATTGTACCTCCTAGTCGCCTATATATATATCACTGAGACCTTTTCATTTGGAATCATCTTATATTTGTGAATTCATATGATGTATAAGGAGGTTTCCCCCTCAAAGAGGCTTATTATCTGAATTTATCTCTTTTTCAAGGCATTGAGTACTTATTTTTAGTTTTTTTATGCTATTTTGATATTTGGTTCTTAACATTTGGTATCATAGCTAGACAATCCCCGAGACTAACTTCTTCAAAACACGTCTTCTTGGATGTTCGCTACAACTTTTTTTCTGGAAGGTTTCGGGATATTGAATTTATATGGTGTATAGGAGACATATAGATATAACCTGGGTCCAAATTTCAGACCTTGTTTCACTATATGTTTGGAGATATAGTATGTTAAAGTTAGGGTTTTTGATTAGTCCTCAAACTAGTCAGAAACAAGTCTTCTTGGAATTTTCGCTCCCAATTTGTTTCATCTTGGTTTCAGGTTCATAAATTTTTATATTAAAAAGGAGGAATATTGAAGTGTCATTTGTAAAAATTTCATCCCTTGATTCCTTGTACTATGGAATTTATTCTCTGAGGAAATTAGGGTTTTGGCTGATCCATATTTCAGTCTAAAAAAGGTGTTCTTGGGAAAACTGTTATATCTGAAGCTAAAGAACACCAAATTGAGTGAGACCTATTCCCTTGGTTAGGTTACACACCAAAGTTTTACTAGTTCAAATTTAAAGTTTTGAAGTGAAGACAGTGACACATAGAAGGCCATACAAGTTCACTGTCCTAAAAGGGAAAAAATCATCACATCTTGCGAAAGTTATCATAAAATTCTCTTGGAGAATCCAATATTTTTCTAACCTATGGGGTTGGAAAGAAGACACATCAAGATACCTCAGGGAGAAGTTGTATACTCCGAAGGGATGAAATTGCAGATTTACAACAGAAGAATGGTCGACTAGAAGAACAGTCTCCAAATCAAGGTTTTAAAAGGTGCATTTTTTTATTTTTTTTTGGAAATTTGCATATATTTTGACTATAATATCCAATTGGGGTGATTCAAAAAGTGGAATAAAGTTGGATAAATGGAGTATCACATAAATTTAGGATAATCGTAGGATTTTTAGGTACATACATATTACAATTTCTCTAAACGTAGGAGTTGTTGTTACTTGTCAGTGCTACAACCCGGGGACAATGTGGTTCTTCCACGTACCTAGAGAATATTGGAAGGCCCCTTTCGAATGGTTTTTCATTAGAAAACACTACTATGGATTTTACTTCTCATGTAATTGATGTATATCGGGAGACCCCTTAGAATATTGAGACCAATCGAGTAAACCATTTGGTCATATTGTTTCTATAGTACACTGAGAACAACACTCGGGGAGATCACTCTATAGTACCTGGGTAGTAGGATAGTATAGATAAGGGAATGGTCAAGCCTCCTTAGTTACTCCCCGAATATATTTGGACAATTACTATCATTGGACCCCACACATATATCAAAGAGCTATAGCACCTGACACTCCCTTGTCTGTGAAGACCTCTGCCTAAGCCAATTAGGAATTCCTACCTTGCAGTGATACTTAGCCAACATTCCACCAAAAAAGGGAACTTCTACACCAAATAATCTCTCAGACATTCCTACTTGAACTCTTGATGAAGTTGAAGAAATGAACAGGGACATAGATGATTTAAAAAATAAGGCAGTAACAAAAGATGAAATACAAAAGATGATGGATTCAACTGAAGATAAGTTGGAAGCGATGATGGATACTAAGATGGATGGATTAAAAAGGGAGATCATGGAAGGGTTGAAAAAGTTTCTAATAGAGAGGCCACCTAAAAGTGACAATGTATGCCATGAAATTCATGATGAGGACACAAGGAAGATGAATCAAGACTAGAGAAACTCCAACTTTGGGTTGAATACCAACCACTTTCCTAAGATAAATATGAGTAAGTTTTATGGAAAGGATCCAATCAAGTGGATATTGAAGATGGAGCAATTATTTGATCTACATGATATGTTGCACACACAAAATGTATGAATTTTGTCCTTATATTTATAACCTAATCAGTTTGTGTGGTATCGATGGTTTTGTTCTCACAAATCACTTGTCACTTGGAAAATTTTCATGGAAGAAATGATAGCACACTATGAGGATACAAGGAGAAATACCTTCTTCATTCAATTGATAAATCTCAAGGAAAAGGGTTCAGATGCAAAGCACATTGAAAACTTCCAAAGATTGAATATAAAGGTAACAAATATTCCATACGAGCACCTGATTTATGTCTTCATAGGAACTTTAAAGGATAACATTCAACATGAGGTTCGACTTTGGGAACCTAAATCATTGGAGAATGCTTTCAGGGTGGCGAGAAATGTTGAAAGTAAAAATCTGGTTATGGCTACTAGAAGGAGCACCCCTAACATCTATTGAGAGAATAATGTTCCTTATTCTAAACCACCTCAACCTACAAGGTTGACACCTCAACAATTGGAGGAAAGAAAAGAAAAATGTTTATTCTTTAATTGTGACAGCAAGTACAATAAGGGACATAAGTGTAGTGAGAAGAAATTATTCTACATAGATTGTGAAGAGGAAGAAGAACAAGAACAAGAAAAAGAACAAGAACCATCTCAAGATCAATATGTAGAAGATATTTCTTCTTAAGAGATGACTACCACCATATCATGTCATGCATTGGATAAAATTATCACTCCTCAAACCCTCAATATCAAAGGATATAACAAAAATAAAAAGGTAATAGTGCTAATTTATTTTGGTAGTACTCATAATTTCATTCACTATAAATTAGACAAGCTCTCAATTGATTTATATATGTAGCGTCAGAGTTTCAAGTAATGATTGCAAATGGAGGAACTATCAAATTCTCAGGAAAATCACATAAGATCAATCTTACTATGGGGGAATATGTAATGAATAATCCAATGATTTCTATACCCATGGGTGGTGTTGATGTCATACTAGGGGTCCAATGGTTAAAATCATTGGGAATGATGGCTTTTAATTTTCATGAAATTTTCATTGGAAGGAAATGAATTTGAGTTAAGGGGTATCAAAGGGAAACCCAGTAAGGTGTTAATCTCTAATGGAAAGAAAAACATATTGAAAAAGGGGCATCAGGGTAAAATTTTACAACTATGCTCACTATATGTTAAAACATATAAGCCATATATTCCCCTAGATCTCCAAGGGATCATTGATAAGCATTCCAAAGTATTTGAAGATATTCCCATAAGTCTTCCACCCACTCACGATCATGATCATGACATTCACTTAATTCATGGGAGTGTTCATCCTAACATCATGCCTTACAAATAGCCTTATGCCTAGAAGAGTGAAATTGAGCGTATGGTTGAAAAAATGTTAGAGGACGACATTATTAGACCTAGCCAAAGTTCTGACTCTGCACCAGTGGTAATGGTACTCAAGAAAGAGGGCTCATGGTCTATGTGTCCATATTATAGAGATCTCAACAAGATCACCATTAAATATAACTTTCCCAATCCCTTCATTGATGAATTTTTAGATGAACTACATGGACCAATCTACTTCACAAAGTTGGATCTTCATTCAGGGTCTCATCAAATTAGAATGAAGGAAAAAGATATTCCAAAAACAACATTCATAACTCATGAAGGCCATTATGAATTTTTGGTCACGTCTTTTGGACTTATGAATGAACCTTCCACATTCTAAGGGTTGATGAATTCTATTTTCAATCCCTTCCTTCAAAAATTTGGGTTTGAATTTTTTATGATATACTAATCTAGAGAAAGTCTTGGGAAGATCACGTTCGACATGTCGACAGGGTGCTACAACTACTAAAGGAGAAACATCTATATTCTAAACCATCCAAATGTTTTTTTGGGGTGAAGGAGGTAGAGTATTTGGGTCATATTGTATCTCATGAAGGTGTCAAGGTAGACCCTAACAAGATTAAATCCATGATGGACTGGCTGATTCCCAAAACATTGAATAATCTTAAAGGATTTTTTGGTTTGACGGGTTACTACTGCAAGTTTGTTCGAAACTATGGAATAATAACAACACCTTTAATTGCATTAACTAAGAAGGATGCATTTTCATGGACTTCAGAGGAAACTCAAGATTTTGAACAACTTAAATAGGCAATGTGAAAAGCTCCTGTATTGACCACACCAGACTTCACAAAAACCTTTATTGTGGAATGTGATGCCTTGGTAAATGGAATTGGTGTTGCTCTAATGTAAGAAGGAAGTCCCTTTGAATTTGAAATTCGGCCACTCAAGGGACAGGACTTACACAAACCCATTTATGAGAAGGAAATGATGGAAACACTACATGCATTAAAGCAATGGCGTACTCACCTATGTTGGATTACTGAGAGGGGGGGTGAATCAATAATAGAGCAATTTAATCATTTTTAACCAAATAATCCAAGTGTTGTGTCAATGTAGAATTATCATCCAATAATGAGCAATGAACAAATGAACAATCATACACATACACAGTACACCAGTGTTTTATGTGGAAACCCAAAGTGGGAGAAAACCGCATAATGGTTTTTCTTATATGTCTTGAAGAATTACATTCATTGGAAGCACCAACTTCCTTTTTTTTCCAGCTACAACTGGAAGGAGGCTCCAACCCACTAGTTTCTCAGGCTACAACATGAGGGAGGCTTCAACTCCCCAATTATCTAGCTACAACCAGAAGGAAGCTACAACCTCCTATGTTCTCCGGCTACAACCAGAAGGTGGCTACAAACACTTGTCCTTGTCCCGTCCAACCACCCTAAAGTAGAAATAGAATGATGTAACCACTATCACACTATCACTATGAGATATACCGTTGTAAACCTGTACCAATAAATCTGAACCATGCATCAACCTATACCTCAACCTGTAATCAACCTGTACCATAAACAAGTGCATCAACCATGCACCAACCTATACCAAACAACTTGTAATCAACCTGTACCATAAAAAAGTGCATCCAACCATGCACCAAGTATGTACCAATCATGTGCCAACTACTCATCAACTATGAATCATCAATATGTACCAACATCATCAAATATGCACCTCATGTGTGTGCCAACTCATCAACTACTTATCTCAACCATGTACTCAACATGTACCTCAACCAAAATCCCTCATCAATTTCATCATCCAAATCTGATTTATAGCTTTGTAATATACCCGGTGTATATGATCACATTCCTGCAAACCTTCCTTAACTTTAACAACAAGAGACTAACATTTTCATCAAACATTTCTTTAGTCTCACATGCCTAGTTTTGGATTAGCCAACAACCCTAGCTTGAAGTAATCATAACTTTGTACATGTAATGTATAAATATCTAAAAATTATAAACAATGTTCTTCAGTGTGTTTTATGCAATTCCTCCAGGTTTCACTACTTGGAACCTCTCACAAGAGGAGTTATAGAAAAAATGACATACCTTGCTGAATTCTAGCTTATTCTAGAGATCGACCTTGTAGAGCGTTCCCCGCACATAATATTTGTTGAATGGATCTGAAACTATTACACATAATAATAAATACAGTATGATAACCAACACATTTGGTCTTACTAAATTTGGATCTGTTATGAAGAATTTATGATGTTTTTACCCGAAACACCTATTTTTGACTAGTTTCAGGACTAGCCACAAACCCTATTTTCCACGGAGTGTAACTCCAAAAATACAACGACCCACAAGATGAATTGTTTACTACAGATAATTGGATATGTTTCCTCAATGGCATAGAAATTTCACGATCTGACTCATTCTATAAAAACAGTTATTGCAAAAATGGTGAGATGACATGTAAATAACATACCTTAGAAAACATCTTCAAAAGAATTTATCCTTCATTGAATTCCAAACTTATTTTCTTCACCTTCCCTCAGAAATTCATCTTAGATATCCTTTGGTTACCTCATACACCTATAGGTATTCAATATTCTCAAGTGTGTCTTAAATGAGAGAGTCTTTCCTCTTATTTATACTCTCCAAGTAACTTCCTTAAAAACATCTTCCAAGTCACTTTGCGCACTTTCCTTATTTTAGGGTTAACCCACTTCTAATTTCTCCATTGAATTTATTATTTAAATAATTTATTTTGTATTCACTTTGAATTATAGTACACTCATCACTTCACTTTATTATTTACCTTCTAAAAAATCTTAAACCACTTTGACTACTTTGACCTTTTGGGGCTTTTAGATGACATATGAGGGTCATCCAATTTCGTAAGGCCATAACTCTCAAACCGTGAGGAGTTATGTGACGTTCCACATACCACCAGAAATGGAATGACATGTACTATCCATATAGAATAATATTACCTTAAAATATATCAAAAGGCATACCATTATCCATCAAACAAACTTGGATCCATTACCCAAACCTAGGTTCTCCAACTTCACATGGTCATAACTCTCTAACCATGAGGAGTTATGTGATGTTCCACATACCACCGAAAATGGCATGACAAGAACTATCCATATAGGATAGTTTCCCTGAAAAATTCACTATCCTTCATCTCATTATTCCACAATTAGGCATGGGTTATATTACTCCGCAAAATGTCTTCCCGTGAGGGATTTCACCATAAGGGGACCACTTTGGAGTTCATCCATATTTACTTCTTATCAACCATTAAAAGACAATAATGAGTCATATTTACATCAAACAATATTGGGTCCATTACCCAAACCTTTGTGCTGCGGGGCTTTCTTCAAGGGTTGGCATCAATGACAACCAACCTTAATCAACAATATCCCCCTTTGACATTGATGGAAACACTCTGATGCAATACTGAAATCATATCACTCATGCTCCCCCTGGAACCATGTCTCTATCCTCTACATCTGATAAATCTCCCCCCCTTTGTCATTAATGACAAAGGTATCTTTCCATCCGGGGCTACTCCCCCTGACCGAATTTTCCTCTTATGGTGCTTCCTCGTGTACATATAAGACATATAAGACATATAATATAAGCATTCAAAAATCATTCATTTTTGAGTGGAAATAACTCCAAGTCTTTGGTGAAGATATTCAAAGGCTTCCCATGGAAGTGGTTTTGTAAAGATGTCTGCTACTTGTTCTTTTGTGCCCACATAATCAACTCTGGTGTTCTTTTCTGCAACCTTCTCCCATAGAAAGTGATACTTGATTGGAATGTGCTTCATCTTGGAATGCATCACCGGGTTCTTCGAGATAATGATGTTTCTTGTATTATCACAATAGATTGGAATGGGCTCATCATACTCAACCTGTATATTTGTTAGAGTTTGTTTCATCCAAAGTACTTGTGTACAACATGATGCTGCCACAATATACTTTGCCTCGGCTGTAGATAAAGATATTGATGATTATTTCTTTCTTATCCATGATACTAAACACTCACCCAATCTGCATCTGTGTAGGAAATTAGTGATAGATCCTTTCCTTTTGGATACTGTAATCCAAACTCTTTTGTTCCTTTGAGATATCTGAAAATCCTCTTCACTGCTAATACATGTGATTCCTTTGGTGTTGCTTGAAATCGTTCCACCTGTCGAACTGCTTGCATTACATCTTGTCTGGATGCTGTCACATATAGCAGGTTGCCAATCATTGACCTGTATTTCCTCTGATCTATAGACTTCAAATCATCATCTTTGCTCAACTTGCAACTGGTTTGCATGAGAGTGATAACTGGTTTGCAATCTTCCATTCCAAACCTCTTCAACATTTCTCTGATATACTTGGTTTGAGAAATAAAAATTCCTTGATTTCTTTGACGTGTATAAAGTCCCAGAAAGAAGGATAGTTCTCCAAGTAATGATATTTCAAATTCATTTTGCATATCTTTTGCAAATTTTTGGCTTAACCTGTCATCATCACTACCAAAAATAATATCATCAATATAAACTTCAATTAATAAAATATTACCTTGACTTACCTTGATGTAGAGGTTGTTGTCTGCACTTCCTTTTCTGAACCCTACCTGCTGTAGATACTTATCCAGTCTAGAGTACCATGCTCTAGGAGCCTGTTTTAGACCATACATGGCCTTTTTTAATTTAGACACATAATCTTTTCTCTCTGACAACTAAAATCCTTCTGGTTGTTCAATGTAGACTTCTTCTTCAATTTCCCCATTCAAAAAAGTTGATTTTACGTCCATTTGATATACTTCAACATTTTTGGAGCATGCATAAGCTAAAAGAAAACATATTGCTTCCATTCTGGCAACTGGGGCAAAAGTCTCTTCAAATTCGATTCCTTCAATCTGAGCATATCCTTTACATACCAATATAGCTTATTTCCTTGTAACTTGTCCATCTTCATTCAATTTATTTTTGAAAACCCATTTTGTGCCAATCACATTCTTATTATTTGGTCTTGGAACCAATTCGACTTTATCCAATTCTTCATCCATGGCCTTATTCCAAAATTCATCCTTGCTGGCTTCTTCGAAACAATTTGGTTCAATTGTAGATAAGAGTGCTAGGTGTGTTTGTTCTGGTGAACAGATTCTTCTTCTAGTCTCAACTCCTGCATCTTTGTTTCTGATAATATAATCTGAAGGATGATTCTTCTACACTCATTTATTGGGTGTCTTTGGAGAAACTTGTTGAACTTTCTCTTCTTCTTCTATCAGATTCTCTTCATCTCCCTCTTCTACGTCTTTTTCATCTTCTGCTTCTTCTTCTAAGGGTTGTTTTAATGATTCATTTTCTTCCTTTGATTCTGGTCTGCCTGTTTCATCAATTTTTACGTTGATGCTTTCCATAACTTTGTTCAATCTTATATTGTAACACTTGTATGCTTTCCTTGTACTTGAGTAACCAAAAAGTACTCCTTTGTCCATGTGAGAGTCAAACTTTCTCATTCCTCCATATTCCTTTTTGATATAACATTTGTTTCCAAAAACTTTGAGGTGCTTTACATTTGTTGGTCTTCCTTTCCATAGTTCGTAAGGAGTTTTGTCAGTGTTGTTTCTGATCATTACTCTGTTTTGAATGTGAACTGTTGTATGCACTACCTATGTCCAAAAAATATCTGTCAATTTTTAATCCATTAGCATTGTTCGAGCCATTTCCTGTACTGTCCCATTCTTTCTTTCTACAACTCCATTCGGTTGAGGTGTCCTAGCAACGAAGAATTGCCTTTTTATTCCATGATTGTTGCAGTAGTCCATAAATTCCTTTGAGGTGAACTCTCCTCCATTATCAGATCTTAAGCATTTGATTTTTGAATTATTTCATTTTCAACCATTTCCTTGTAGATCTTGAAGTTTTCAAAAGCTTCTGACTTATTCTTGAGAAAACAAACTGCAGTCATTCTTGTATAATCATCAACTAGCAACATAAAGTATTTCTCACTTTTTAAGCCCTTTTTTTTAGTTGGTCCAACTAGATCAGTATGCACAATTTCCAGTGGTCTTGTCGTTGAATATTCCTTTGATTTGAACCTGGTATTTGTTTGCTTTCCTTGTTGACAATGCTTGCATAAAGTGTTGGTTGGTTTCGTGATCTGGGGGATTTCTCTGTCTGCTTCTCTTTTGTTGACTTTGAGGTTATCAAAATGTATGTGACCCATTCTTCTGTTCCATAGCCAACTTTCATATTCCTTTCCTAGACAACATTTTTCATTTCCAATTTCACATAACACATATATGTTGCTTGAAGTTCTTGCAGTTGTAGCGACCAATTTCCATGAACCTTCTTTTCTTATCTCACACTTTTGTGAACTGAAAGTAACTTTATGAGCTTGGTCACACATTTGAATCACACTTAGAATATTATGTTTCATATCTTCTACTAGTAGAACATTTTCTGCCTTTTCATTCTTGTTCCCAATTTGGACTGTGCCTTTTCCAATGATTTTGGCCGAATCATCATTTCCGAAGGAGACTGATCCATTTCTTTCCTTTCATAATGTAAGAAAATTGTCTCTATCACTTGTCATGTGTTTTGAACACCCACTGTCAACATACCAACCACGTTTCTTCTATTTATCTTGTAGAACGAGTGTGCATTATTCATTGCTATATTGATCTTGCTTTCTTATCCATGTCCTTTTTTGTGGTTCTTGTTTGTGACTATTGTTTTTCTGTTGAGGTTCTTTAGGATGGATTGTCATTCTGAACTCTTTGTCCACATGTCCAAAATTTTTACATTTGTAACATTCCACTTCATTTCTCAAGGATTCAAACTTCTTGTAATTTATTCTCTGTGTTTCACTAGACCTTCTTGAATAACCCCTTTGTGTATAACTCTCAAAGTTGTTGTTGTTCCTATTGTTAGCTCTTCAATTCACAACTTTATGTCCAAAATTATTTCATGCATAACATAAACCAAAAAATATAGTTTGATACCTGGGAATTGAGGATCCTCTGAAAGGAAGTTCTCTTGTGAATCCTTCTTTTTCTTGAGGCCTATCTGTCGTTTGTTGATTTTGAAATCTGAATCTTATTGATGGAGGCGTGTCCCTGTAATCTTCTTTGTATATCTTCCTATCCCCTTTGATTGTTTCTGCATAGATTTTTGGATAGGTTCATTTCTCTGTTGTTTTGGAGCTTGATCCCTTTTCTTTTTAATTGTATCCAAGTTCGGTCTTGTCAAAATGGGATTTTTGACTGCTGATAATGTCATCCAAAACTTTTGAGCTATTCTGTATATTTTTCTTTTGAATATCCTTTCTTAATGTTACAATCTATGCTTCCAAGTTTTTGATGATCCTGTCCTTTTCTTCTAGTTGTTCTTTGAGTGCTTCTTCAATTCTTTTATCTTCTTCTATTTGAACTTTCAATTTTGTGATCATTTGTTCTAGTTATTGAGTGTCTTCTTTCTTATCTAGTTCTGCTTGTAGTTTCTTGTTCTTCTTCTTTTCTCTTCTGATAACTTCTATGGCACACTTTAATTCTTCTCGAAAGTCAACTTATGCTTCTTCAATTTCTTCTTCGACTTCTTCTTCGGCTTCTTCATATTCTTCTTCCGAGTCTTCTTTGTCAGAGTCTTTTACTACCATGAATATAACTCTTCCTATCTCACTGTCACTGACTTCATTTTCATCTGATGATGAGATGTCTTCTTTGGTGCATAGGATTTTCTTGAAAACTTTCTTTGTAGTTCTTTTGCCTTTATATGTTTGTTTTCCTTTTGAGTAAACTTCATCATTTCTCCTTTTCTCATGAGGAAATTTGTTAGAAAAATGACCAATACCATCACAATTAAAACAAATTAAAGGAACATTACCTCTATACCTACCGTCGGTTCCCTTGTTCAGTCTTTTGATGAAGTTGGCCACTTCTTCATCTTTTTCCAAGAGGTCACTGTTGCTTCTATATTCTTCTTGTTTCTCTTTCTTTTTATTTGATATTTTGGATGCTTTGAAGGATGCTTCTTTTACATCTGGATTTTCTTGTTCAATTCTCATTTCATATGCTGTGAAGATTCTATGCAGTTCATCCATTCTTATTGAGTTTAGATCCGATCTTTCTTCTAGTGTTGATATCTTAGGGTTAAATCTCATAGGAAGAGATCTTAGTACCTTTTGAACAATTACAGATTCTTCGATTTCTTCTCCCAATCCTATGATTTCATTCACTGTTTTATCGACTCGTAAGAAGTAGGCTGCAATATTCTCATCTTCCTTCATTTTTAGTTGTTCGAATTGACCCATGTAAGTTTGAAGCTTTGTTGCTTTGAATTTTGTATCTCCTTCATAAATATTTCAAAGCTTGTCCCAAATCTCTTTAGCGGATTTACAATGTGCAACTTTGATGAATACTGTTTCACTAAGACCATTTAGAAGTGCATTTGTGGCTTTGGAATTATTTTGAATGAGTTTCACTTCTTTGTCATTTGTTGGTGGAACTGTTGGTGCTGTGTATCCATCTACAATTGATTACCAAATTTCAAATCCCTATGCCTATATATATGTCTTCATCCTTATGCTCCAAAAAACATACTTCTGTCCATCAAACTGTGGTATTCCATCTTTATACAAGTTATTTCTCTCCATGATCTACCTTTCAATGGTTAAACTGATTTTTGAAGGAACCTTCTCTGATACCAATTGTTGGATTACTGAGAGGGGGGGTGAATCAGTAATAGAGAAATTTAATCCTTTTTAACCAAATAATCCAAGTGTTATGTCAATGTAGAATTATCATCCAATAATGAGCAATGAACAAATGAAAAATCATACACATACACAGTACACCAGTGTTTTACATGGAAACTCAAAGCGGGAGAAAACCACCTAATGTTTTTTCTTATATGTCTTGAAGAATTACATTCATTGGAAGTACCAACTTCCTTTGTTTTCCAGCTGCAACTGGAAGGACGCTCCAACCCCCTAGTTTCTCAGTCTACAACTTGAGGGAAGATCCAACTCCCCAATTATATGGATACAACTAGAAGGAGGCTACAACCTCCTATGTTCTCCAGCTACAACCGAAAGGTGGCTACAACCACCTATCTTTGCACCGTCCAACCACCCTGAAGTAGAAGTAGAATGATGGAACCACTGTCACACTATCACTGTGAGATATACCGCTGTAAACCTGTATCAATAAATATGAACCATGCATCAACCATGCATCAAATTATACCTCAACCTGTAATCAACCTGTACCATAAACAAGTGCATCAACCATGCACCAACCTATACCAAACAACCTGTAATAAACCTGTACCATAAAAAAGTGCATCCAACCATGTACTGAGTATGTACCAATCATGTTTCAACTACTCATAAACTATGAATCATCAATATGTACAAACATCATCAACTATACACCTCATGTATGTGCCAACTCATCAACTACTTGTCTCAACCATGTACTCAACATGTACCTCAACCAAAAGCCCT
>JZKD02S1902400.1:255280-271172 GCA_000966675.3 Picea glauca | reverse complement strand
TAAAAGGAGGTTTCCCCCTCGAAGAGGCTTATTATCTGAAATTATCTCTTTTTCAAGGCGTTGATTACTTTTTCTGAGGTTTTTCTATGCTATATTGATATTTGGTTCTTAACAAACTCACTTAAGTTACTAATGCCAAAAAGTTGTGCATTTAACTTAATTAATCATAAAAGGTCATTCACTTTAATTATTACCTCATAAAGTGAAACTTCTAGGTTCGGAAAGGTATTAGTGACGAATTCCACATGATAGATACCAATCCTATGTGAAAGTACCTATCTGATGCTAAATACATCAACAACCATCTACTTTTACATTTCCTTCAACAAATATGGTCCCATAACAATGATGTCTATCGAATTATTCCAACTCACTGGTGTGTTACACTTCCTTCCACACTATGCTTCAAATGAGATCATTTTTAATGAGGCTTGATACCCATTATTGTAAGGAAATTCCACTAAGTGGATATAATCCTCCCACTTTGATGGGTTTTCCATCACATACATTCTGAGCATGTCCACAATTATTATGTTGGTCTTTTCTGTTTTCCCATCTGACTCTGGGTGATACGTTGTACTGAGATTTAAATTTGTCCAAAAACCTTTCAACAAACCCTTCCAAAAATTGGAATTAAACTTTGGATATGTATCTGAAACTATTGCCTTAGGCACTCCATGTATCCTGGCAAGATCTTTCATATATATTTCCGCAATATTTTTTGTCTTGTACATTGTCTTCACAGGAATAATTGTGTTTCCTTAGGTAATTTATCCACCACCACCATGATGAAATCATGTTGCTTCACTGTACTGGGTATCTTTGTAATAAAATTCAATGTGACTACTTCCCACTTCCATTCTGGAATGGGAAATGGTTGTAACATCCTTGTTGGATGTTTATTTTTGATCTCCACCTTGTGGAAGTATAGACATTTGACGATGTAATTAGCCACTTATTTCTTCATCCCAAGCCAACAATATTATCTTTTTACAACTATAATCATTTCATGATATCTCGGGTTCCCATCATATGGCACATTGTGCATTTCCCTCAACATTGTATTTTTCAGCTCACTAGAATTTGGCACATATATTTTTCCTCTATACATGGGTATTCCATTCTCTTGCAATTGATAATATTTAAATTTCTATTGTAAATTTCCTTGTTGTAATGTTTCTTTTATTTTTAGATATTGTTGATTTAAATTTGTTGCTGCAATAATTTTATCTTTCAGATTAGTCATGTACATGCTAATGGATGGAATATGCATTTCATTAGCTCTCCTATTAAGTTCTCCAGCCACTTGATTTTCCTTTCCTTTCCTTTTATATGCTTAATTTCAAAGTCATATTCACTTAGAAATTCAATCCATCTAGTTTGTTTAACATTTAATGTGGACTATCCAAACAAATGTTTCAGACTATAGTGGTCTATCCTTAGCTCAAATTTCCTCCCCATGAGGTAATGTCTCCACATTTTTAAAGCATGAATAATTTTTTCTAATTCTAAGTCATGTGTGGCATGATTCCTCTCATGCTCTTTTAATTTTATGGACTCGTATCATACCGTGTGATCTTCTTGTGTGAGGATTCCACCAAGCCCTTCCTTGCATGCATCAATGCACATAACAAAATATTCATCCAGATTTGCAATCTTCAATATTTGTGCACTTTTCAATATGTCTTTGAGTTGTTGAGATCTCTCTTCACACTTGGGAGTCCATTAAAATTTCACTCCCTTCTTTTGCAAAGAAGTGATTGGACTTGCAATCTTTGAGAATCCCTTTATGAATATTTGGTAATAACCGAGAAGAACCATGAATGATTGAACCTCTGTGAGATTTATTGGCATTGGCTATCCTCTAATGGAGTCTATCTTCTTAGGATCAACATTTGTCCCTTCTACAGAAATTCTATTCCCCAAGTAGTGAATCTTATTTTGATAAAATATGTACTTACTTATCGTGACATACAACTTATGCTCTCATAATTTTTTTAGCACCATTCTTAAATGTTTTTCATGTTCCTCCTCTATCTTTGAGTAGATTATTATATCATCTAGGAACAAAATTACAAACTTGTCAAGGTACTCCCTGAACACTCCATTCATTAGGCACATAAAAACAACTGGAGCATTTGATAGTCCAAATGGTACTACCATGAATTCATAATACCCATAACTTGTCCTGAATGTTGTCTTGTTGTTGTCTTCTTCGTTTATCCTTACTTGATGATAACCTGATCTCAAGTCAATATTGGAAAATATTCTTGCACCTTTCAACTAATTAAACAAATCATCAATCCTTGGCAAAGGATATTTGTTATTTATGGTGACCTTATTCAGTCGTCTAAAATCAATACAGAACCTTAAGGTTCCATATTTCTTCTTCACGAATAGAACTGGGGAACATCAAGGTGACACACTTGGGCGTATATACCCCTTCTTCAAAATATTTTCAAGTTGCATCTGCAACTCCTTCAACTATGGTGTTCCCATTCTTTATGGTGTCTTGGACATTGGGCCAGATACTGGCACCAAATCAATAGAGAAATCAATTCCTCTCTTTGGTGGCAATCCAAACATTTCTCCAAAAACATCTTCAAAATCCCTTAAGATCGAATGGCATTCAATATTTACCACTTTATATTTGGATGCATATTCCATATGGGATGCAAAAAATTGATATCCCTTCCTGAAACTCTTTTTCAATTGCATAACTAAAATTTCTCTAACAGTTACAACTCTTAGAATGCCTTGAACCTTTCCTTGTTTCCCTTATTCATCAAGGCATGTGGTTGTATTGTTGTAACAATCTAGGATAGCATGGTATTTTTGTAACCAATCCATGTCAATTAGACAATCATATGAACCCAATAATATGATTTTCACATCTACCTTTGTGCCAAGTCCATTCATGTCTATTGGAGAATCTTTAACTAGCTCATTGATTTCCTCTTAGCCCATGCGACTAACTAAACTAACTAATATTTCTTATGCTTACTCCTTTGTAAGTGAAATATTTCAACAATGTTATATTTTATGCAACTATGGCTAGCTCCAAAATAAATTAAAATTTCTATGGGATGATTATTAATCTTACCTTCAACCTTAATCACGGGGGATTGATATTTTACTTGCTTATTGTCTAAGGATGCATAACTCCTTGGCATTTTTACTCCCATGTATTCAACTATTTCAGATTCCTAACTATTGTGGTTAGTCCTCATCCTTTCTCCTTTGTGAGGGAAGTCCATATATATGTGATTTCCCTCACATCGCCAACATTGTACAAACAACTGCTTTGGCCTTTTCCCAAATGAATATGTAGTCTTGTACTCATTATGGGTTGAATGATCTTGTTGATTTTCTTAGGATTTGTTTTTGAAAAAGGGTGGCTTAAAAACTTTCTACCTTTGATACTTTTTACCCTTCATCTTGTCATTCCAAGATTTTTGGAAAACTGGCCTTTCTTTGCTTTTCTCATAAATATGTGTTTTCTCTCCTTATGTCATCCTCCAAAGTCTTGGGGTTATCATATTGTAGCTTGTCACTATAGAAAGAAGGTAAACCACTAAGAAACCTTTGTATTTTGACCTTCTCATCCTTTATGAAGTCAACATACGTTAACGATTCAAAGAACCTCTTCTCATATTCATCCATTGCCATGCTTCCCAACTTGAGTTAAAATAACTCTTTCATCTTCTTGTACTTTTTTACATACTGAGATTCCAAATATGGATCTATCCATGTCTTATATGGTTCATAATATTTCCATAGACTACTCATGTGCCTCAAACGAACTTTTGAGCAAGGATTTATGCCCTTTGGAAGTAAACTAGTGTCAAAATTTTACCTTAATTGTTTTGACTGTAATTTTCTCATACGAGATCTATTCTTCACCCGAAATATCTCTTTGGAAATATCTATCCAAGTTATTTTATTTAAGTTGTAGAGACTCTATGTGGTGCCTATGACACTTACAGTCTCAAAACTTAGAACTCCTAAAAATATTGTTTAGGGTCTCAAAATCACCCTGCAAGTTTATGACCTTCAAAAACTATAAAATTTCATAGAAAAATTTATTGTTTACTATTATAATATCCCTTTGTTGGCATAGGGGAATAATCAGGGTTCAATGCTTAACAACGCACCAAACAAACCCCGACTAGCAACCCTTTCGGCAACACCTGCAAAGCAGGCGAAGTCTCACCCGAGGTAGAAGCAGGGGGGGTTACAGGACACAGGTGTTTGCAACCAAGATGGGACATAGATCTGTGATAATAACACTTCACATAATATTTTGTTAATGTTTAGGAAGTGACATACATTATTTTATTAACCCTATTAACATCACATAACATAATCTAAGATAGATCCAACGTAGTAACAACAAAATATTATGCACCTTAAACACTTAGCACTTAGCATCATAGATTAAATCTAGCATTCATCAACACAAGTAATAAAACTTAAGCAACAAAGATATACCTATTATAAATCATAATCAAACACTAAGCAGATTCACAACAGAAATAACATAGCACAAAGAAAACCATGTGACACCAGATATACGTGGTTCACCCCAGTGTGGGGCTACGTCCACCAACCACTTCACCTCTTTATTATTCGCCAATATCTTACATTCAGTTACTTCTATGCACTAGGCCATAGAGTCGAACTCCGCACCAGATAGGAGATCTGCACACTAAGCACTAGAGCCTCCTTCTAGAATTAGGTCAAGGCACATAGCCAACTTTCTATCGAGCACAAAGCCTTAACACACTTACATTCCCTTGCAAAAAGAAACTCTGTTCACATAGAAATACATTCACTTATCTTTCGCTAGCTACTTCTACATTACATTCTTCCTTATTTTTACTTTTACACACCCTTAAAATAATGCCTAAACATGGTAAAATCCCATGGGCCGACATCCCATAAACCCATTACAAAAACCCTAGAGGACCCTTTACTGGGTCCACTTAACCCTCAAAATCGGTGAGATCCACACTCTCAGCTTTGCTTGGGAGCTCCTTCTACGACCAACGTGTCGAAGTCCAAAAGTGGGCCAAAAATGACCAAAGTTTCCTCAAAACTTGGTCGAGGGTCAACATGTCCCCAAAACTCACTTGGGACTTGTCCCGAGTCACTCAGGTCTGGACAATGCTGCTTCGAAGGCCTCAAGCTTAACTTGAGATACCTTGACTTTCTTCTTGGCCTGAGCCTCCTACTCAGCGAGCTCCTGGATCGCCTTCTTTGTAACAGGCCCTTCCAGGCGATGCTCTACTGCTGCAACCACTTGATCCAATTGTGATCCATGTCCATCAATCTGTTCAAACACCTTGCAAGCTTCGTCTTTCACAAGTTGTATCTTCTGCATGACTTCCATCACCTTACCCTAGAGGGCAGTGATCTGCTGCTGTACTATGCACTGCTCTTGGGATCTCTTCATTATTTCCATTGCGGTGAGAAAATTCATCTGCGCCTGCACCGAAAAGGCTTGTTGTTTTGCCTTCTGTTGGTCCTAAAGTCTGCACCTGACTCGTAAAGGGAAAAGCTAGGCCACCTATCAGTTTAGAATGATTGTTTCTTTCATTTTTTGTGTTGGTTGGTCAGAGGGTTATTCTATCAAGACAAAGGATAGTTGTTTTGGTAGAATGATAGGGATGAAGGTCCTCCTTGGCTAGTGGTACACTAATGACAGGCCAGTGAAATAATAAAAAAACATGGGGAAACAACAAACTACACAATGAATAATCTTCTGCAAGAAGTTCAATACTTAAAATATTATTTCAATACATTAAACATGTATCAAAAAAACAGTTACTCCCACAGGTTGAAAATAAAACAAATCTTCACCAAAGAATTAACTGTTTGACAGGTTGCATATTAGTGAAAACAAGTTATACAATAGCTAAAAGGAAATGAAATGTATGTTGCACAAACCAAAAATTGTATTCAAGGTAAGAATAAAAACACATAAAGATTTGAACGAAACACTATAATCAAGAGTATGTTCACCAGGTAGAGATATTTAATACATGCATAGAAAGGGTCCGACCAGTCTGATGTATTTCTATTCTTTCCCCAAAAGTCCGACCTTTACAATATCAAAAAGTTAACTATTTAAAAGAGTTGCAGGGGCTCTTGTCCTTAGGGGACTGAGACCTAATTTAGGTAATTATTCATAAAAAATCAATTATTAACTTGACTATGACACTGAACTTAATCAACAAGAGTGATTATTATCACACAGATAAGACCACTCTTGTTCCTAATCTAAGAAAATGTTGGAATTAATCAACTAAAAACTACTACTGTCTTCGAGACAGAAACTGATGCATGCACTCGAGGGATTGCATTGGCAGAAAATAGGCCTCAAAGTGACAGATCAAGGCTCCTTATTGAGTAATGGCATGCCCACGAGGTCTTGGAGGCCACTGGAGACAACTGGATGCATGAGAAGATCTCTGCTTGAGGAAGAGGGAGCATGCTGAAACGTTCTGCAACTAGTCGTGCCGAATCTGGTATGATCTCCATGTTCTTTGTCTATGACAAATATTTCGGCAGCTAAGCGCACTTTATATTGACTGTAACTGACCCTTCTCCTTTCTTTCATTGTGATGAACTGATTTTGAACAAGAAGACATGGTAGTGAGCGTCCAATAGGAAGACATGACACATGAAGGTGGATGACATGGACGTAGATGAGGTGGAGGGGAGTGGGGGTGACAAGCATGAGTGGAGGAAAAATGGTGCATGGTGAGAGGAGAGAGGGTAGTGAGTGGAATGAGTGGAAGTGACGTGGAGGTGACACAATGACCTTATTTCATTCAAGCACGTGATTGCAGAAGTTGTTGAGGGTGGTTTTGGTCCACACTGCTTTTGGGCCCGCAATCGCCCACAAACTGCCACGTACCCTTCCAACAATACCATGGTTCCAATTGCGGGACCACTCTAGAGAATTACAGTCTGGGTAGTTTATGTCCCCCCAATGAAGTGTGGTCGTCAATCCAATTATGATCTGTAATCCAGGTGATATTTACTTGCTACAAGGATCGACGGTTCTCGTTGACTTGAGATCAATGGTCCAGATTCACTTCAAAATTTCGAGCTTCGGGTATTTTGAATGTGAAACATGAAAAATATCCCAGAGGAAAATCTCCGAAGTGGATGACCTGTCGCCACGCGTCGTGTCTAATGAACGATCCAAATTTTCTTCGGAAATACAGGTTTCAGGAGTTTCAAATGTTGGGCATGAAAATCTCCTAGAGGAAAATCGCCGAAGCGACATGGTGTCCTGACGTCATATGGTGTCACGACTACTGATGTCTCATGGAAAGAAGGGTCACACGTGTCACATGGAAATGGGCAAATGTCACAATCAAATGACTTGGAATGAGTGCCACATGTCATGAATGACAACTGTTCCATGTGTCATGACTAATGAATGTGCCACTTGTCTCAAATGATGGTTGCCACGTGCTTCAACACTCTGAGCTTCGGGAGTTTCAAATGTGAAACATGAAAAATCTCCAGGAGGAAAGTCTCTGAAGTGAATGATCTTTTGCCACGTGTCCCCGTTGATGGACGATCCAGATTTTCTTCAGGACTTAAGCTCTTCGGCTACTTCGATACTTCGACACTTTGGGTCTTCGGGTCTTCGACTACTTCGGCTAATTCTGCACTTCGACACTTCGAGAGTTTCGAGATGTAAAGTATGAATGTCTCCCGAAGTGATGATGTTTTGAAGTGATTAGCTAGTGCTTATCACTGATTAACTTGAACTTAAGCCGTGTTAAATACTTTAGGAGTTCGGGACTTCAGATAATTCTTGATGTTAAAATCCATGCGATTTTTCACCCCCAAATGGATGAGAGTTGTTGATCTGACTGGCATGTTGTATCTTTACCGTTGAACATTACCCTGTTCGTTTTAATAATTCGGGCCCGAAAATGACCACTCTAAATTGCTGCACTTGTCCACGGGCATTTGCTGTGCATATAAAAAGGCTTGGTCGACCTGGTGTGAGCTCAATCAATGGAAAACATGATGACAAGCATTCTGAACCAAATACAACATGTATTTTATCCTTTCAGGAAAAACAGAAACAAAAATGCGCAATGACTCAAACAGGAAAGAAATCAACAAGAACCAAGTCACTCAAAAATGGGAAACTGACTTAACTAACCAGAATGTGAAAAATTGATGAAGGCATAGGGGAAAGAGAGAGGAGAGGCAGGGGTGCAGACCTAGGTTGCAACATTGGCTCCAACTAGGGATAGATCATCCCTGTGAGGTGCTAAGAACTGTAGATCAGTGCCTTGATATTAAATAACTGCTCTTACCTTCCATCTCTTACCTTTGTTTCTGTCTTTCAACCCTGTGTATCTGTTACTGTTCCTCAGCCATGCATTTTACTAAATTAAAAATTTAAACTACACCCTAGTGCCGTGTTGGGCTATGGAGTCTTTATTCATCATAACTAACTAATCAAAAAAATAAATAAAGGAAAGCATACATGGTACAAGAGGGACCTTCCCCCATCCTCAAACAAAATAGTGTTTAAGGAAGCACCCATTTACGGGACCTCCAAATATCTCTATATCATCTAGGTTGTGCAGGATAAATGTGTTGTTGTTTAGAACTTCAACCAACTTAAAAGGGCCAAACCAAAGGTTGTCAAATTTACCATGCTTGGACTTGTCATCCCTTCGGGCATCCCACCTCAAGACTAGGTCACCTTCCTGAAAAATATCCTTCTTAGTTTTCTTATCAAAGGATGATTTGATCTTGCTCTGGTATGCTTCTGTCCTCTGATCTAGTGTTTCTCTTTTTTTTCGAACTTATATAATCTGGAAGATTCTCCTTTGGATTTCATTGGGTTCCTCAATCTCCTCTTGCAACAATTTTAGGACTGGTATACCAAGATGAGTGGGAAAAACATCTATGCCAAAAACAAGCTAGAATGGTGAGGTTCCCAGAGAATTCTTAGTGCTTATTCTATCAGCCCACAAAGCATACTTAAGTTTGGAGTCCCAAGATTTCTTGTTATCGGTCAACAGTTTTTTGATAATCTTGATGAGAGTTTTATTTGATGACTCTGCCAAACCATTCCCCTAAGGATAATAAGGTGTGGAATGTGTCAGGGAAATGTTATGACTACCACAAAAGTCAATCATGGATTTGGACTTGAACACTTGGGCATTTTCTGTTACAAGCTTATTGGGGCAACCAAATCTGGCAAAAATATTGGTTTCCAGGAAATTGATGATCACCTTGTCAATGGAATTCCTGGTGGGCACAACCTCAATACATTTGGTGAAGTAGTCGGTGGCAGTGAGGACCCACTTGTGTTGTCCATTGGAGGGTGGATTTATCTCTTTGATGAAGTCTAACCCCCATTGTTGGAATGGACCACCAACAGTGATACATTTTAGGGGCAGTGATAGTAACTTTTTTTTTCCTGCAAACATTTGGCACTCATTGCAGGCCCTGACAATAGAAAAAACATCAAAGAAAAGGGTGGGACAATAGTATCCTTCCCTCAAGATCTTGAGAGTTGTGGCCTTCCAATGATGGTGTCCTCCACATACTCCTTGGTGCATTTCTGATGTGACCTATTTGGCTTCATTTTCATCAAGGCATTTTAACAGGATGCCAATAGGATCTCTCCAATACAGGTTCTGGTTTGAGATGCAAAATTTGATGGCTTTCAATTTGAGAGACCTGGCCTTTGTCTTCTTCAATTCTGGTGGACATTCAAAATGTTGTAGAAAATAGATGATGTTCTTATACCAAGATGAAGGGGAGTAGTTTTCAAATACCTGTAATTTGTCTTGTCCAGGTTGTATGATGGGTGCATCTGATTGGGTGAAGATTTGATGCAATTCTAGAACCTTACAATTTGATTCTGATAGAAATTTGGCCAACCCTTGTCCCTTGATCAAATTGGTGGGATTTATGTGCAGGTCATACTCCAACAGTTTGACAATCCATTTTCCTCTTTTCCCCTCATTATCTGGTTGCACCAAAATCTCTTTGACACTGCTACTAGGAACAAAGGTTGTTATGCTAGACTGTAGCACATAAACCCTGAAGGCTTTGAGTGCTTTGACAAATTCATAATCCTTCTTCTCTAATATATCATACTTAAGGTTAGCATCTCGGAGGGATCTACTGAAAAATGCTATTGGTTTCTCATGCCCTTGTTCATTTTTCTGCAGTAGTACAACAACAATGGTTTCCTCTGAAGAAAAGGAGAAGATGAAGAAACCTTTGGTGTAGTCAGGGCTCGCCAATAAAGGGGACTCAAATAAAACTTGCTTGATTGTTTGAAAAGATTATTTTTCCTCCAAGGACCATTTTATCACAACATATTTCTTCAACATGTTAGTAATAGGCTTCAAAATTTCAGCAAAATTTGGCACACAACATCTGAGGAAGTTTATCTTACCAATAAAAGACTGGAAATCCTTTTTGTTTATGGGGATCTCAATCTCTTGAATGGCACAAACCCTCTTTGGATCAATTTTTATAACACCTTCTGATATGATTTGGCCAATGAGATTTCCTTCTGACATGGCAAAGTGGGACTTCCTAGGATTCAGAGATATCCCATATCTCTTGCGTTTCTTGAAAACCTGCTCCAAGTGCTGCAAATGTTCATCATCAGACTTGGAGAAAATGGTTATGTCATCCAAGTATATAACCATAAAATTGTCTTTCTCTCCCACAAAATCTATGTCCATAGCCCTCTGAAAAGTGTCCCTTGCATTCATCAGCCCAAAGGGCATCTTGTCATACATGAATGTTCCCTATGGGGTGGTGAATGCTGTTTTTTCTTTATCCTCTTCACAAACTGCTATCTGATTGTAACTAGAGTATCCATCTAACAAGGAAATTATGTGTGCACCTACCACCCTCTGTAAAATATCATCCATCTTGGAGAGGGGATAATTGTCCTTTAGAGAACACTTGTTGATATTTCTGAAGTCAACACACAAGCGTATCTCACCACTTTTCTTCCTTACAGGTACTAAGTTGGCCACCCAGTTTGAGTACCTTAGTGGTACAATAATATTGGCATCCAACATTCTCTTTAGCTCTTTCTGAATTATGGACATTAACATTGGATTAAATTGTCAAATCTTCTACCTGAATGGTTTGGAGCCAGTCTTTAGGGGAATCTTATGCTGGATGATGTCAGTGTCAAATGTCTTCAAATCTTCATAGGACCATGCAAAAGTATCAACACAATTTTTAATGATACTGACATACCTGTCTTTTTGTTCTGCAGCTAATGCTTTGGACAACATAATGATCTTGGGATTCTAATTGGTCCCAATATTTCAATCAATCACCTCTTCTTCTTGATTTTTAATGGCAACCCCTTCGTAAACATAATTACTGTCAAACAACCTTTCCAATGGCACTATTCCTCTTGGAATGTGGTTGTTTTTCAGGTCCACAATATCATGACCAACCACTGTCTTCAACAGATGGAATGCCTGTTTATCTTCCAATTCCTCATCTTCTCCTCCTTGAATTTCTTGATCAATTGAGATATTGGAGAATTCATCAATGGTGTGAAAAAATATTTGCATCTCCAAAACATCACTAAAGACCTGCCAGTGCTTCACGTTATATAGTATGTATGTTCTATGTCTTATCTCCACCTGATATTTGATATTTGGGCCAATGGGAGGCTTAAAAGTGTTGGCAACCAAGGCCAAAGAGTCTTCCTTCTAATTATGTTCTCTAGGAATGAAATAAATGTTAAATTCCATAAAGAAATTATCAATCAAATCCCATACCTCATTCCTATATTGCTTGAGCCTCTATTTCTTATCCTGATAGATGTTCCTCACTTGATTTATAACTAACTCATAATCACCAAAAACTGCTAAACAATCAATGGCCATGTCTTTGGCAACCCTCAATCCCAATACCAAAGCTTCATATTCAGCTATATTATTAATAGTTTCAAACTCCATCTTGTAAGAGAGGTTTATTACTTCTTCTGAAGGGGAAATGAGGAGAATACCTACACCAGATCCTTGTTTTGATGAAAAACCATCGAAATACATCTTCCATACTCTATTTTGTTGATTTGTCAGTGGTTGATCGTTGCATTGGCTAACTGATATTTCAGGTTCATCATCATTTAAATGAAAGACATATGAGCCAATCTCATCCTCGACAACATAAATTGGGTGATTTATTGGGTTCAGATGATCACTGAATATGTAGGCTAACCTCACCTCTCGGTATAGCCTCCTATGTTCACCTCCAAACACAGGAATGGTGGCATAAGTGAGGTCCATTTGTAATGATCCTCCAACCTTCTTAGCCCACTTTCTGGATAAAAGCATACCAAACTTTTGGGGAATATCTGCTACAACAATGTCCATCACTACACTCTTCATCGGTAATTGTGCTAGAGAAACCACCATATCCTTTATCAATAACAAACATTTTACTTTCTTAGAATCAAAGGAGTACCGCTCTTGGTAAGGCTTGGTAATATCTAGACCTAGTTCTTCCATAAGAAATTTGGGCATGACATTGTGGGAGGCTCATGAGTCCATAAAGCAGTTATGTAGGATATTATCATGGACATTCAGAGATATATAGAATGGGGGAGAAGCATCAGAGCCATATTCAATGTGTGGGCCCACGGTAATGGCTAGGTTTTCATCCTGCAGAATAATGACATCGAAAGATATAGTAGAAGGAGTTGGCTGCAAAACTTTCATGATGGATTTTTTGAAAGGTTCGTTTTTTAACAATTCCTTCAAAGGTACAGGGATCTTGATCTTTCTCAGCCCATGTTCTAGGATGAAAGAGGTTGGTGGCCTATCAGACTCTTTTATTTCAGGGACTGCAGGTTTTGATAGAGGAAGTTGTTGAGCTTTAGATGGCATACCTTTATTTAGACTTGTCTTGGGGGGAACTTCATCTTGTTTGTTTTCATAAGAGGTAGTGGCCTTGGAAGTTCCTTCTCTTTCCCTCAAATAATATTTCTTCTTGGGTTGACTTTGAATAACTCCCTCTCCCGCTATGTGATCATCAAACTGATGTGATAATTGTGCTACCTCATATTCTTGATGTGTTAAATTGTTGGTATAATAATTTATTTCATTGAAAAGAACAACAATATCATCCACAACATCACCATATGCATCCATATCCTCAATATGATTGTTTTGGAAAGGAGCTACTACCCTTTGATCATCAACATTTCTTCTTTCTCTCTACATTGTTGGAGGGGCATCATTAGGCCTCATGAACTGATTTTCATTTCTGTTTCCACCCCCTTGAAAATTTATGTTTGGCTGTTTGGATTCCCATTTTAGCTTAACTATTTTAGAAGTCAGATCTTTCAAGTTTTTGGTCATTTCCTCAAGTTTGGGATCAGATGTGGTTGAGTTAGAGGAGGTAGGGGTATCATATCTCTTCTTTTTCTTCTCTTTATTAGATCTAGTCTTCAGTCTGTCTGATGCCAAAATATTAGATTCAACTTCAATGGCTACTTCCTGCATGGACAACAATGTGGTTGATATTATCTCTCTCATGATGAGGGAGAACTCTACATCAAATGCATTGGCATAGGTGATCTTGGCAGAGGATTCAATTGGTTTGATCTTATTTGGGATTCTACCACACATCTTATTGAATCTCTTAGTGAAATCTGAAATAGATTCACCATTCTTTCTCTTTAGGGCCCCAAACTCAGTGATGTAGTAGAGGTAATCTCTCCTATCTCCCCATTTCTTTATGAAAGTTTCATCCAGTGACTCAATATCTGCAATGGAGGCTAGGGGAAGACCTCTTAACCATTTTCTTACTCCCCCCTCTAGATTCTGTACAAACAACCTCATCCACACATTTGCATAATCAATGTTAAAGTTGTATGCAAAGCTATAAAAGTATTCCAGATTTTCCTCAACAATTACTTCTCCTTCCCCATTATATCTTGGTAAATATTTCATGTAATCTGTGGCTGGGAAGGCATGCAAGGATACATGAAGAACTAGGGGTGCATACCTGGCAACAATTATGGCATCCATCCTATTAATGAATATGGATTGAATAATAGGGATATGCAAATTTATGGGAGATACAGGGGTGGATGCAGGACTGGAAACCGAAGTGGAATCAGGAGTTGAAGATGTCTGAGCCCCTTTGGAATCATGATTCTCAGGGCTATCAAATTCAAATTGTTGGTGATTGTGATTAGATGTACAATCTTTGTGTGCATATTTACCCTTGAGGGGAGAAGTATATCTCTGGTCTACAGTGGATTTTCTTAGTTGTCTTTCTGGATCAAAGACTACTATGTTATTCTAAGAATTATAATGAGCCTTCTTGGATTTTCTATTTTCAGCTTTGGATCTGTTGAATCTTGGATAATGAGCCAGCGTTTTTTAAGACGAAAGGCATGACACGATATGCGAAGGTACCCCAAGGGGTAATGAATGCGGTTTTATATTGATCGGCTGGGTGGATTTGAATTTGGTTATAGCCAGAGAATCCATCCATAAAGGAGAGAGCCTCGTGGCCATCGCAGTCGTCGATAATCTGGTCGATGAAAGGCGTTGGGAAGTTGTCTTTTGGACATGCGTTATTGAGATCGTGAAAGTCTGTGCAAACGCGGATAGTGCCCTATTTTTTTTCAACGGGTATAGGGTTGGAAACCCATGAAGTGTAAGCGATGGGATAAATAAATCCGGCCGTACGTAATTTGTCAATTTTGGCTTTGATAGCCGCGGCCTTGGAAGGGTGTAGCGGTCGTTGTTTCTGGCGAACTGGTGTGATGTCAGGCCAGGTGTCGATGCGATGTTCAACAATAGATGGGTCAAGACCAGGCATCTCCGTGTATGACCAGGCGAAAATGTCCTAGTATTCCTGGAAGAGGGCTTTATATGCGGCAATTTCCTGAGGAGTGCAAGAAACTCCAATGATGATTTCTTCGACGACGCCATTTTTAATGGAAATGTCAATTTTGATGGTGGGGGAAATGTTAGCCATGTTTCCTTCTTCGAATGCATCAGGGGCAGGAATGGGATTTTTGAACCAATCGATAGGCCCAGATGGGATAAAATCTTTGGTTTCTACCGCGTACACGGGGTTTTGATTAGGAGGCATGAGGGCTTCCTGTGGGAGGAAGAGTGCACGATGATGTAGTGTGTCCCAGGGAGAGTCTGGGCTGTGTAGCTCTTCTAGTATTTCCTCATCATTTTGGAAACGACGAGAATATAAGGGGTCATGATGAGTGATCTCAGTGCTAGTGTGATTTCCCCCTGCTGCAAAAGAAAGGGGAGGGGTACAAGCAGAGGGTGAGGGTTCGCTCGACATGAACCATATGTTGAAGTACTGAGGTGTACTTGTGGTGGTTGGGTGGAGGGTCACCGTATGAACAGGAGAGTTGGGGGGGTTGCGGGGTAGATCCTTAGCGATGTCATGTAAGAATCATGGAGGTGATGGGAGTGCCTCGGGCTCTGGAGAAATGACATGACGATCCTCGAGTGGTGAAGTAATGTCAATTCTCGCCTCTGTGGGTTGGTGACGCAGGGCCACTTGACGTTGCCTGTAGGCAAGGATCATAGGACATTGGTATGTAAAATGGTCTAGTGAATTGCAGAGAGAGCAAGGGAATCTCATACGTTCATTAACTGAAGTAGTGACATAGCGAATGTCAGTGATGTTTGAAGAGGACGTGGCGGGGCGTGGGTTGTTCTGGAAGTTCTAGTGTACAACCGCTAATGTCTACCGAAAACGTGGCAGTGCTGGGCAATGGTGAGTGTAATGGCCATATTATGAACATATAGCACACGCAAATTTAGTCCTCAACCCTTTACTACTGGAAGGGTTGGTGGTAGTGGTA
>JZKD02S1902400.1:206476-243013 GCA_000966675.3 Picea glauca | reverse complement strand
ATGTTCATGGACTTGTGGAATTGTAAATGTTTCCTGTGAAGGAATTGTCTGTACAACAATTGTTAATATGGAGTAGATGTTAACTCATAGAATTTGTGAAATTGTAAATGATTTCGGCATGAGAATGACCGTGTAGTGCTTGATATGAATGAGTTGATATATGCTTAACACTGAGGAAACCGTGCTCGACTTACATTGATAAATGAATCTAATCATGCCCAGCCGTTCTTGGGAAGTTGTCTTCCTTTTTCTGCTTCCGGGAATGCCCCGGTATGGATCTCTTCACAGAGATTTCCTCCTTGGAAAGGTTCACTAAGAACCCAGAATAAGGACTCGAATGCACAAGCCTTATTAACCCTATACGAGGAGGAACGATCCTATTAAGGTTCCAAGATAGTAGTGTTATGAGATGTAATAAGTTGAAGGATGAGATCTCGTCGGAGGACCCATAGTCATTCACGACCATTAGATTGACGGAAGTAACGAAGGCATTACATACCTTGCCCTTTGTCCTCTACCATCGTGAGCAACGAGAAATTGGGATCGTAAACTCCAAGACCCAAAAGAACAAATCTAGACCGTTAGATCTCGGTCCAATTACCCGTCAGCCGTTGGGTCTGGAGAAGCTGCGCAGGGGTTAAGCGCAGGGGTAGGCATGTGAGGAAGAGATCTGAGCCATCATATATGGAGCAGAAATCCCGTAAGCCGTTGGAATCGGGAGGAGTTTCACGGAGTATAACTTCTGGAAGGAGAGCGTGCAGGAGAAATGATCTGAACCGTCGGATCTTAGATCATAGTCCCGACAACCGTCAGATCTCAAGAAGATGTGTTGGAGTTAAAATCTAGTGTGCAGAGGAAGAGTCCTAGCCATTTATCTCGGAAGGACACATGTCAACATCTCGGGGAAGTCATCGGGACAACAGGGTCATCGGGGTTTTGTTGAGTCTGAGAATCGAGGCCTTGCGGTTCTCGAAATCCCGAGAACAGATCCTAACCGTTGATTTCGGCCGGACACGTGTCAGCGTTCTGGGGAGTCGTCGAGATTTCACCCATCGGAGAATTTAGGAGTGTAGAACCGTTGCAATAGGAATTCGTGATTCGTGAATTCCCGATGGGATCTGAGCCGTCCAAACAACAAAGACACGTGGCAGAGGATCCCGGAGAGTCGGAGTTCGGCATATCAGGGATTTCGAATACATAGAACTCTTGCCACCCAGAATCGTGATCCGTGATTTACCGATAAGATCTAAGCCATCCAAACCGCAGGGACACGTGGCAGAGGATCCCGGAGAGTAAGAGTTCGGCATATCGGAGATTTCTAATACATAGAACTCTTGCCACCCGGAATCGTGCTCCGCGATTTACCGACAAGATTTGAGTCGTCCATCTGAGGGACAGGTGTCGGAGATCAAGGCGCTATCGGAGTTTGACGCATCGGAAAATCATAGTTTTCGAGGACATGGAATGCTCGCAACAGGAAATCGCGATACACGATTTCCCGACAGGATCAACACCGTCCATCAGCGAGGACGCGTGGCGAGAGATCCCAGAGAGTCGGAGTTCGACATATCGGGGATTTCAAGGACTTGAAACCCCTGCATTACGAAACTGTGATATGCAAATTTCCGACACCATCATAAGCCATTGATCCAAGGGACACGTGTCGAGCATCCAGAGAGAATCGGGAATCAAGATATCACGGGCCCTGGGTATATGTGTTTTATGTCATCGCAAGTGACGAAACCCTGACAAAAGGTTATACGGCTGCAGTCATATGGTAGGTGGTCACATGGACAATGGTATAGCCAAGGGGGATAGCCAGTGTAAAGGCGCGTCGAGAGTCTAGGGGACTTGTGCGCCATGACATTGAAAGGCACCAAATCTCGACAAGAATTAAGACTGTGGTCTTGTAAACGTTGTGATCGTATTGACCAGGACTTAGCCTGGAAATCCAATATGCTAAGAGAACATCGGGGATCGGGGAATCAGGAGTTCCGAGTACATGTGCACCTCGGCACCGCAAACTCCGAAACCCCGACGAGAAGCTGCCGTATGGTCATATAGGAACCGGTCGTGTGGATCAAAGGCTTAGCCAAGTGGGGTTGAGGCAACCAAGGAGTGAATCAGAGATCGAAGATTGGTGATTGTAGTCACCAAGACATCGTGGGTGTCAAAACCCCGATGGAAGAAACCCCAAATCCTGATATAGAACCAGGGATTCGACATTTTGCGAATGTAGGCTTCTGGGGATTTCTCATTTGTGAGAGATTAACCCCGATTTTTTTTTTTTTTTAAAACTATGATAGTGGGTGTGTTACAGGTTCAAACCCTGTGAACCTGCCTCCTGCGCAGTTCTAATTTTCGAAGTCTTCCATCTGGTCTCTGTATCTTCTCGTAGCTTTTCCAACTTATCTTTTTTTTTATTGATCTTCCTTTCATTCTTTCCTGTTATCTGAGTCTCTCTAACTGTTTCTGGAATCCTCTTTCCATTTTTATTCTTATCTTCCCCTAGCGTAGTGGCTTCGCACCGTTGAGGTGCCCTCAAAGGGTCTAAAGTTAATATCTCCTTTCTTAACACTTCCTGAGTGGACTACTTCTTTATTGAATAGATAGTTCCTTCAAACCTTCTTGCATTCTTTCAATATTGGTAGCTAATTATCTTGCTTTCTGTCCCTCCTACATTGTTTCTTTCCTCTATTGCTTCGACTTATCCTCTCGTTCTTCTATTAGTCGATCTATTTGCCTAGCTATGAAATCCCTTAGTTCTTTCTTTTTCTTTGTTGTAGCTTCTTCCTCTGCTTTCCTTCCGATATGATCCTTCTCAATCCAAGTCTTACCTAACAATAATGTGAAAGGGGCGTTGTCCCCAACAAACCGAATGACTTCAAATTCGTCTTCAGTCGGTGTTCCATGAAAAATAATAGGTACATTAGTAACTCTTTCGCATAAGGTTATCATATTTCCCTTAAACCAGTGTATCCTTCCCAACGAAGGTATCACAATAGGCTTTCCCAAAATTTCCCAGGTTTCTTCTGTCATAAAATTCACTTGTATTTCTTCATCCAAGACACAGTCTATGTCAAAGTCTTCTATTCTTGTACTTATGCATTGTTTTGCTTTCAGGATTTCTAGTAAATTGACATCCTTATGAACATCCATCGTTTCTTTCAATTGTAATAATGTAATCTGAACTTCCTCTGATTATTTCTCTTTATTACTTTCTAACATGCCCTTAGTCTCTTGACTTTCTTCATAGTTTTCTTGTCTCATGTTCATTCCTTCAACTTTAGCAATAATCCTTGGACAATCCTCAACCTCATGACCAATAACTTTACAACAAAGAAAAATAGGGCCTACCTCAGGACATTCCTTAGCAATATGTCTCAGCCTTCTGCAATTATAACATAATGTTAATCCTCTTTTTCTTTTAAATGTTCCCCAACCTTTTTTGTACTGTGCACTTCCCCTAGGATCGTAGTGTTGGACCTGCAATCTGAAAAAAAAAATTCTAGGTTCCTGCATCCACTTATTAGTCCAAAAACTCTTTCTATGCATAAGAATAACATATATTTATTAATTTCCATTAATTTTACTCAAATCAACTCTTTCTTTCAACTACGCCCTAGCCTTCAGACTAGGACATAATCTATTAGACATACTTAAATTCATGCTTTCAAAACAAAAAATTTCACTTATCTTTCTCTTACCAAAGCACAAAGCTTGCTTCTTTAGGATCTTACCTCTTTTCTTCAGATCAACTAACTCTCTTGGCACAAATATTCACAATTCAAGTAGATTATTGCGCACTTCAGCAACATATCTATGCACAAAGCTTATCTTTTTCTTTACTTTAGTTCCCAGAAATCACAGTTTTAGGTCCCAACAACAGAACCATTTGTTGGCACAGGGGTAGACCCAGGGTTCAATGCTTAACAACACACCAACAAAACCCTGAATGTTGACCCTTTCGGCAACACCTACAAAGAAGGTGAAGTCTCACCCGAGGTAGAAGCAGGGGGGTTACAAGATGCAGGTGTCTGTAACCAAGGTGGGACACAGATATGTGATAATAACACTTCGCAAAATATTCTGTTAACGCTTAGGAAGTGACATACATTAGTTTATTAAATCTATTAACATCGCAGAACATAATCTAAGATATATATAGCGTAGTAACAATAAAATATTATGCACCTTAAATACTTATCACTTAGCATCATATATTAAATATAGCATTCATCGGCACAAGTAATAGCACTTAAGCAACAAATATCTACCTATTATACATCATAATCAAACACTAAATAGATTCACAACAGAAATAACACAGCACAAAGAAAACCATGTGACACCAGATATACGTGGTTCACCCCAGTGTGGGGCTACATCCACCAACCACTTCGCCTCTTTATTATTCACCAATCTCTTACATTCAATTACTCTTGTGCACTAGGCCACATAGTCGAACTCTGCACCAAACAAGAGATCTGCGCACAAAGCACTAGATCCTCCATCCAGAACTAGGTCAAGGCACATAACCAACTTTCTATCGAGCACAAAGCCTTAACGCGCATACAATCCCTTGCATAAAGAAACTCAGTTCACACATAACTACATTCACTTCTCTTTCACTAGATACTTCTACAATACATTCTTCTTTATTTATACTTTTACACACCCTTACAATAAGGCCTAAACATGGGAAAATCCCATGGGCTGACATCCCATAAACCTATTACAAAAACCCTAGAGGACCTTTTACTGGGTCCACTTAACCCTCAAAATTGGTGAGATCCATGCTCTTAGCTCTGCCTGGGTGCTCCTTCTTCGACCAACATGTTGAAGTCCAAAAGTGGGAAAAAAATGACCAAAGTTTCCTCAAAACTTGGTCGAGGGCCAACACCCTTTAATATGCACCGTTGATCTCAAAATTGATTGAAATCTTAGTCATTAATATGAAATCTATTGACAATTGGAATTTTCCTTTCGATGCATGCAACACTTTTCCAAAATTTTCGACCCAGTCATCGACCATTGTCCCTTCCCTTTGGAAACCAATTTGAAATACATTACTAAAATGGTCAACCTGACCATATCCCATCGACCATCAATTATTTTCATTAGTGTATGAAACACTTTATCATTTTGACTGACTCTATCATCAACCATCGACCATTCATGTTGGCATACAAAAACACTTCTCCAATTCGGTTGACCCAAATATCAACCATCGACCATTTTTTATTTGACGTGGCATTAAACTTAGACTTTAACATGGAATTTTGGTTGGCATGGCATGATATGTGGATGTTGATGTGGCATGACACAACACCACCCTCTTTCCTTCATCGATGATCAACAACTTCTCTTATATTAACCAACACCTCGAAATATTGGTCAACCTAATCATGACCATCAGGGAATGGTGATTCATCTTTTTTAGAGAACACCTTGATTAAATGGTCGACCTGACCATTGATTATTTTTTATCTCTATTGGTGAACAAAACACTTCACCAAATTATTCGACTCGACCATCAACCATCAATTAATTCTCTTGGCTAACTCCAACACTTAGAAATTTTTGACCAAATCCCAGATGAATTTGGATCGTCAATCTCCTGTTCAAAATGATCTTGACCATTGATATGATCCAACCTCCCAATAACCAAAAATGAATCCACACCATCGATCTATGTTATTTTCCCAACTACCAAAAATGAATCTCGACTGTTGATCTTCTCGACCTTGCTAACTCTAAAAAACCTTATAAGTTTTTAAATCTATTACAATGAATCTAGGTCTTTGATCTTAAAATCAAACATGGTCTCGATCATCAATTCACCAAAATTCAACCAAATCTACAATGGTAATTAAAAAAAAAAAATCGACCTTCCAAGTAGAATTTTAACTCTGCAACTCTCCATATTGATTCCCCGTACCATATCTTCAACAATGATAAGGAATTTACACTTGAATTTTCTCATGAGTTTTGGTATTTCAATCTAATTTTTCTCTCTATTTTTCCCCAAATTTGTTACAGATCAAAATATGTAACAATGAATTTTCTTATGAAAATAACAATAACCACTTCTTGTTGCAGTGCAACTCATACATGAGTTCAATATTTAGGTCTAACAACCTAGCTCTTCAATGTTCTGCTCCAAATACGCTCCAACATGCTCCAAAATTCTCCCTCCACGGTTTTTCCATCTGCAAGCTCTTATTTTATCCTCTTTGTTTGTTCTTCATGCCAAAAACATGACCGTTTAAAATTGTAGTAACTTCCCATACAAATTTCCTCTATTTGGATTACTTTATTGTCTCACACTTCCCTAAGTTGATTGTACTCATCCCCCATGCTCTGAATAACTATGGGATGTGACTTCTCACACTCACCCTCTTACATGTATTCAATGATTGGCTTCTTCTGTACTCAAGGGAAAATTAGAAGTTTAATACATAATGATAATAAAATTCAGGAATGTGGGTTCAATTAATAGACATGGTTAACTCCCCCTTAGACCCCTCTTAGACATTCTCATAGAATCTCCCCTCTCTTGTGGATTAATTCATCCCCATCTCTTTCCATGTCCCCCAGTAGTTGGCATCACATTTTATTATTCAAATTCACAAATACAATTCACATATCCATCGTTTGGCCATAGCCACACATTATATATACATTAAGCATTAATTAAAATGGGTATTATAGTGGGGATGTTACACTTCCCCCAATGGAAACTCTTAATGTATGCTATTATTGCATAGAGTGGTGAAAGCTACTGCTGAAAATGAAGCTATGAACTTCTGCAAGTACTTTGTTGCCCCATCAAAGCTCATAACTTTTGTACAATTTGTAGGAACTAGACATTTCATGATGGCCTCCATCTTGGCAAGATCTATCTTGAGTTCACCTCCACAATCACATACAATAGATACACCAAATATAGTTGAACAAAGTTTCATTTCTTGAGATTGGATACCATCTCATTCTTCTTTAGGGTCTTTAACACCTGCATAAGATGCAATATGTGCTTCTCCCAAGTAGCACTATAAACCAATATATCATCAAAATATACAATAACAAATGAATCTATATAAGGGCGTAAAACATCATTCATTAGTCTCATAAATGTAGTTGGTGCATTGCATAAATTGAATGGCATAACCAACCACTTATACAAACCTTGCCTTGTCTTGAAGGTATTCTTCCATGCGTCTTCTTATTTGACTCATACCTCATGATGTCCTGATTTCAAAACCAACTTAGTGAAGTACTTGGCATGTTGTAGTTAGTCCAATAGATCATAAATCTTGGGTAGAAGGTATTGATTCTTTAGCGTAATATTTTTTAATTTCTTATAATCCATACACATTCTCCAAGTCTCATATTTCTTGGGCATAATTATGATGGGTGACCCACAAGGTGAGGTACTTGGCTGAATCACACCCTACTCCAAAAAATACTACAACTACTTCTTTACTTCAATTTCTTCCAGAAAAGACTGTCTATACAACCCTATATTCGACAAGGGGAAGTCTCAAAATAATTCGATTTCATGCTCCACTTCCCTCTTAGGTGGTATCCCTTTAGGTTCATGGAACACTCCCCTCTATGCCTTTAGAAACTCCTCCAATTAATGTTTTTTATCCTTAGTACACCCTTTTAGGGATGTCTTTACTTTTAACGACTCTTCACTAGATCGATTTTCCCTTAGGAAAAGTAAAATGTATTTATTGTTGGAACTGATCAATTTCTTAGCTTGATTGGCACTTACTAGTGAATTGTTTTACTTTCCTTTGTGTGGGTTGATGATCAATGATTTATTTTCCTTGATGAGGTGGTACTAGTTGGCTCTTTTCATGCATATAACATCCCTCATATGCATTTAGAGGCTTCTAAACACTACTCTGCATACATCCAGTGGTACTATGTCCAATTCTGCTTCATCTATAAAATCAACACTTATAGAAAATGTAATATTGCACTGCTTTCTTACCATGATCTTTGCATCCTTGTTTACCCAACCTAATGTATAGGGGCTAGGATGTTAGTGATCCTCCAATAAAATCTTACTGACTATATATGCTACTATGAGATTAGCCTATGAACCAAAGTCTAACAAATAATCTATCTTGGGATCCTTGACCTGAATTGTGATCTGGAAGAGCCTGGTCATCTCCTTCTCTTCCCGGTAATGAAGGATAATCAAATTCACCTCCTTCTACATAGATGTGCGAACAATATTTTCATCCACATCAAATATACTTTCAACGTGATTGCTCAAATATGTGGCTAGAAGGTTCGTTTCCTTTCCATCTTTCATGTGGTTCTTCCAGTCCAGCTCTCGATGTAGTTTTCAACACTTTTACTCAGTGTGGCCATCAATGTTGCAATGATTACAATGATTGTTGGGATATTTACACTGGTTTGTACTAGTGTTTGTCTTCTTATCTTTTCCCCATTTCCAATTCTTCTTCCCCTCCTTGGAATTTCCCTGGTACTCTTTCTGCTTAGAACCACTTGGTTGCCCCTTCTTTTGGCCTATGTTTTCCAGGTATTGTGCATGTACACATGCCTCATCCACTATTATTGGCTTTAAGAGAATCACCTGGTTTCATATATGATTCTGTAAACCCACCAAATACTGTAGGAGTACATCTGGTTTATTGGGAGAGATACCCATCATGATGGACATGTTTCTAAACCCAGTGGTGTACTCTTGTACACTCTTTCCCTGCCTCTGCCTAAAGTAGTTCCATTGAATCCATTGGTCCTCTACATACTCGATAGGGTAGAATTGGGACTTGATGAGGGTTTTTAAGTCCTCCCACCTAGTCATTGGAGGATCACCATCTAGCCTAAGTGTTTTTGTCTAGATTTCCCACCAGGTTAAAGCATGGCCCTCTAACTTCAATCTAAAAAATGAAATATTTTTCTCTTCGTCTATATGGTGACTGCTAAAATAAAATTCTAGTTGTTGAAACCAATGATTTGGTTTTAATTCATTGATCTCACCTTGGTATGGCTTTATTTCCACTTTCTCTTCTATATTGAATAAGGATTATGAAGGGTTAATGACACTCAAACTCGACTACTCTTTCTCAGGTTCTTTCCGCAACTTATTTCATGGATCTTATCGATCTCCCATTTTCCCCTCCAATCTGATCTCTGAGTTAGAGCCTCCATCATCTATGAATTCTATGAGATTGTTAGTTTCTTGTGGGGAAAATACCCCTATTACTATACCAGGGTCAAAGTACAGGCAGAGCTACGATCTCCCTTAAAAAACAATCATATTCTAAACTACCACACACACTATAAACAGATGAACAAAAAGAGATAGGAAAGTAGGTCAGAAATAGTAACTCTGGTCCTAACGTTCGATGTAGACCTCCTCTGTCTTTTTATCTTTCCAAGCTAATGGTCTCCTCCCAAATATAACCTGCAAGAACACTTAGACAAACAATGCTACAAATATTATATCTCTACTCATCAAGATTAGGGTTATATATAAACCATTATGCATTAATCAAATGAAAATCATAAACACATAATATTTGGGACAAGAAAAGGATTCTTTTATTTAGTATGAAGATTAAAAGTTACAACCTTCAGCAGCTGACGCTCCGTGAACCAGGTTTGAGATCCTCTTAATTTTTCTCCAAGTGCATCATCCCAAAGCCTTCTCTCATAATCAAATGATCACTTTAGGGAAAGGTAAGGGATTGTATAGGAGAAAGGCCTAGAGAGGGAATATTGAGGTTAAATCTCAGAAAGGGCTGCAATATTTGGAATAAGAGGGGGAAGGTATTTTGGTAGAGTTTCTTTGTTCTAATGCTTGATGTGGGAATGGGACCCCAAGACCTCATTTTATATGAAAAAAGGATAGTTATTCGGTTTGGGGACATGCTACAGTGGGTGAATTGGTTGGGAAACCCTCGATATCCCACAAACTCCATTGAATTACTTGCATTTTTTTTATTTTTTGCAACTTTTGGAGGTAAATGAAAGTTGTTTAGTATGCAACTAGAATATGTACACAGGTTGTCTAGTATTCAACTAGCGTATGTACGTGGGAAATAGTGCAACAAGGCACGTACATGCTCCAAAAAATGGTTTTTTAAAGAGAGATCCTCTGTAGTAGTTTGGAAAATTGTGCAAGTAGAAAGGCCAATGCCATGTATGCATATATAGGTCATTTTAGGGCTATAAAAGATGCCCCCTAATGTGTGAGATCATAAGAGTATCTGATGGCTGAAGTACATTGAAGTATATTTACCAGTGGAAAGGTATGGAGTTGAGTGAGCCTGGGACCAAAGTTCGGGAGGTCTCCATATGCAAAACAATAATAATATCTCTGAGGTGGGAATACCCATGCTCAATATGAACTAATCATGGATGCCAATCAAGTACATTGCAGATCCATGTCATAAAAAATTCTATATAAAGTGTATCCGTGAGAAATACACAACGGATCTACATCTCAAAATCAAGTGATGATATTCAAATACAATACAATATGCATCAATGCTTGTGGATGGAGATGAGGACTTCATAGATCGAGAAAAAATGTCAAGATATTCAATATCTCAGGTAGGAATAAAATATGAGTGTAAGACTCACTAATCTAAGGTCTTCGACATACCGTCGGGGAAAGATTGGAGGATCTCTCTCATTAGGCACATAACTTCGTCAATTTTGAATCTGGATTTGATTGGACTTACGGGATGGTCGACTCATGCAAGCCAAGAGATAAACTGCAGAATGTATGACTCAGTTTGGATAAAACTTCCCTTGGAAGAAAACATGAAATATGATCAGACTCATGTAGCGTAATATTGACATAAGTCTATGATACATGAGGCACCACAAACTCTCCATATGTTTGGAAGAGTAATGGAACGGAGGAAGCCACAAATCTATGTAGCCAAAACAACTTCCTAAGGTCATAATAGATCCCAATTCTTGGAAAACAAATAGAAGGACGTGCTTTGTCCAAGGGAAACTATCTTTATTTCAAAAAAATAATTGATATATCTTATCCCCTTTTTTTGGAATATTTTATTTTTTTGTCTTTTTCAATTTTTTAACGAGCTTGAAAAATAATAAAAGAATGCTACGTTACAAAGGAGGAATGAGTGTCGCGAGAAAGGAAACTGTTTCTAAGAGCATGGAACATATTGATTCTCAAGGGAAGAGACATGTGCAGGATAAGCACACTCGAGGAAAATTCCCCCATGGATCAAGGTGTCAGATCGCAAAGGAAAAAAGTGTTGCAAGGCTTGCATTTAAGGAATTATTTAAAGGATCAGTTGAGAGAAACATGGAGCTAACATTAGGCCAAAGACATAAAGATGAGACCCTCAATGCGATTAAACATGACACAAAAAGACTCCTTCTATGTGAAGTTTTACGATCCCAAAGAAGGTAATCTCGATGGTTTAGAGAGTCTGAAAAAACATTAAAGAACACTCCAGGGAGTACCTTTTTCGCAATTAGTCTGATCATCTTGAAAAAGGGTTAAACTTACACCGAAAGGACGTCTCTTCAAAACCGTTTTAATGAGTGTGAAAAATACAAGATCACTCGACTATATTTTCAATTTTAAGGAGTTTGAAAAGAGTTTAACTATGGACTTACAACCTTTTTCTAGGTTTAATCTCCTTAGATCGAAAAAGTGTAAAATGTAACTGAGGAGAAGTCTCCCGAGGCATACCTTTTTCCAAAATAATCTATTGGCTGGAAAAAGGGTTAAACTCATGCTGAATAGATGTTCTTTCTGGACTAATTAACGAGTGTGAAAGGAACAACGTCACTTGATGATATTTTCATATTTATGGAGTCTGAAAAGAGATTAACTATGGACTCCAAGGGGGTTCCTTTTTCGTAAGTAATCTCCAAGGCCTGAAAAAGAGATAAACCAAAACCAACGAGAATGTTCATTTTTCAAAAATTTAGTCCCTCGGGCCCAAAAAAGGGCTAAACTTATGCCTGAGAATACTCTTCTAGCAAACCGAAGTTCCTATAGCATACCTTTATTCATAAAATTAGTCATGTGGACCGAAAAAGGGGTAAACTACCGCTGGACAAATGTGCCTTCAAATTTGAGTTTGGCGACCGTGAAAGGAAACAAGATCATTCGACAATCTTTTCAATTTTTGAGATTCTGAAAAGGGATTAAAGAAGACTCTAGGGGGGATTATTTTCTCGACTAATCCATACAATATCGAAAATAATAAATAATGTCTCGTTGGATGTTTCTTTCAAAATTTAAGCGATCTTGAAAGACAACAAACCGTGCTCATTGGGGAGTCTCATGGGTAAGGCCAAGAATGATGATTAACAAGAAGAATGAGGCTTCAATATGTAATCATAGAAAGACTAACAAGGACTCCCAAGCCTAAGTCAAAACTCATAGCATGGACACCAAAATGAAACAAAGGATCTACCTAGGGAATTCATGTAGAGGTAGGCTCTACCACCTAATTACGACACTTCTAAAGTAACAGAGAATGTTCTGTGTCGCACATTGGTGGGATCGATCCTAAGGTGAAATGAACCAGGAAACGAATAATGCAAAAAAATGAAAGTAGGGAAAAATATAACCTATATGCCAGTTTTGAGGTCAATACCTGTCAGAACGGATTGATACGATGAACAAAATTCAAAGAAAAATGTCTCCAAAATCTCGCATATAAGGGAAATAACACTCATACAAAAGTTAATAGATCCAATATAGATAGAAACTTCAGAAAATAAGAGGTTCTATTGAATACAAAACTTGAAAACAACAAACCTGGACTGTATAATATGTACAAGGTACTGCACAACCTTATGGCTCATGCATGGTAGTAGTTTAGGTAGATCCCGTTGTTAGGCTCTGACCAGGAGTCTATTCAATATTAAACATGGAGAGTCTCCCAAAAGGGAAGAAAACACAAACCATGGTGTAAGTCTTCCCACAGTATAGAATTCGTAGTCATGGCTTCAAGGATAGACTCATTCGAAGGCAATTCAAAATCCTAGAAATCACGTGAATGAGGAGGGTTGGAAGTTACAAAGGGTGAAGAAAATTGACCATATTCCATATGCCGATGGAGATTCTGGCCAGGAGCAACATAGTCTATTAGTGAAGAATCATAAGCATGAGGGTTTGAGGATCTACAACTAGCGAGATCAGGCTCAAAAGGAAACTCAAGACCACTTGGACCAAGAGGGGGAAGCAAGGGCTCCGATGCCCCCATTGGATAAAAATATCGATCAATTGTTGAGACCATGTCTCAAGAAGGAAAATATGAGTGAACAATTTCCTTTTCAGGAGAAATTGGACACTAAGGATAAGACTCCACATAATTAATCTGTGCTGGGGTAGAGTCTACATGAACACTAGGAACATATAAAGGGGAAGCCTGAACTAATGTTGAATTGGGATGGTGATTATAAAATGCCAACTGGTCGATAGTGACAATGCTTCCATTGTGAGGGAAATGCATCACCCGAAAAAGTGTAGACACCACAACATTCATAGAATATACATAATCATGCCTGATAAGAATATTGAAATTTAGCGGGATTTGTACCATTATAACATTGACAAGGACAATATTCCCACCTAATGAGATAGGAAACTGAGGAAGAATCCCAAAATACTCACTAGGATGTCTGTCAAAATCCAAAAGCTCATGAGAAGCAGACACAAGCTCAGGAGAACCCAAATCCTTCCAAGTCGAGGATGATAAAATACTTGTGCAGGCTCCTTCATCCACAATACATCGGTAAATGTTTTTTGAATTAACTTCAACCCTTATTTGAAAGGGTGGAGAAGAAGGAAGACGAGGCTCAACAAGGTCATTCCAATCAAAGGAAATGATCCTAGGACTTGAGGGGGTGTGCTTGAAGTGAGCAAAATGCCCCCTTGTTATGAAAGTACTGAACTGGAAATGCTAAAAACATAGTCGGTAGACACATCACTCCCTAAGAGAAGAATGGGATAAGACGAAGATTGCATCAACGTGACCACCTACTCAACCACTGGATGAATAGGTTGTGATACAACATGGTCTGAAGGAACATCACCCCCCAAAAAAGGAGTGGGATCGACCAATTTTGCATCGATGCGACCACTTCATCAACTGTTGGCATAGGGGTAGACCTGGGGTTCAATGCTTCAACAATGCACCAAAAAAACCCTAACTACCGGCCCTTTCGGAAACACCTGCGAAGCAGATGAAGTCTCACCTGAGGTAGAGGCAGGGGGTGTTGCAAGACTCAAGTGTCTACAACCTAGCCGAGACATGGATCTGTGATCACAATTCTTAACAAAGAACTTAGCAGTTAACATTCATTAGTCTTTAACCCTTTATTCACATCGCATGTAAAACCCTAATTACAGAACAATGTAGTATTCAACAAGATCTAACACATCTAAGCACTTAACACATAGAAATAGATCAGATCTAGAATTCATTCATATCACTAAGAACTAAGCTACTACATCAGATATATCTAACATTCATAAAGACTACAACACTAATCATAAATCACATAAATCACACAGAGAAATCACAACACAGGATATACATGGTTCACCCCCAGCGTGGGGCTACGTCCACCAACTCTTCATCTTCTTTATTATCTTATTTCAATCTTATTACATGCACAGAGCCACAAAACCATCTCTGCATAGGACAAGAGATATACGCTCACCCCACCAGATCCTCCTTCCCTGATCTTGGAACAACACAAAGCCTTCTTACAATCACTTGCACTTATCTCTGCAAGTTCTCAACACAAAACATGCACAAAGCATTCATAACTATTCGCACTTAACACACTTGCCTACTAGGTCTAGTAATTCTTACATCGCCTAGATATCTATTTATACATTACAAAAGGGTCCTAAGCATGGGTAAAACCATGGGCCGACATCCCATACCCATTACATAAACCCTAAACCCAAAAATCCCACAAAAAAGGGCTCGATATCCTGTGATCTTCGCTTCGCCTGGTGCTTCATATTCGACTAGCCCATTGAAGTCCCCAAAAGTGGTCAAACATGACCAAGGTTCCCCAAAACTTGGTCGAGGGCCAATAGACCCCCAAAACTCACCTGCGACTTGTCCCGAGTCACTCTGATCTGGGAAACTCTGCTTCAAAGGCATCAAGATTCGCTCGAGCTACCACGACCTGTTATTTTTCCAGAGCCTCCTGCTCGATGAACTCTTGAATGAACTTCTCAGTGATAGGTCCTTCCAGTCATTGTTCCATTGAGGTGACCACTTGTTCTAGTTGTACACCTTGTCCCTCAATATCCTTGAAGAGTTTGCAGGCTTCGTCCTATACCATCTGGAGTCTCTGGGTCATTTCCATGACTTTACTCTAGATGGCATGGACCTACTAGTGAGCTACGCGTTGTTCTTGTGACCTTTTCATCTTCTCAACCATTGAAAGTGGTTTCAACTGCACTTGCACTATCGATGCTTGTTTCTTCGCCTCCTGTAGCTGTGCTTTGAGTGTTCTTAGTTCTGGGTCCTCTGCAAGGCGCTCATAGGTCTGTGCACTTAGACTACTGATTTGCTTTCATTCTAAGGCCAATGCTTTGATTCTTTCGACTGAGCTCCTAGAATTTTCTTCCCTCTGATCTCGCACTTCCTATGGAGTGCTTGGCATGGATTGTAATTCCAGTTGTGCTACTCTTTCTTGGAGCTATTGAATGGCTTAAGAGAACTTCCCCACTTGGCTCTCAGTTGTTTCCTCTTCCATCTGTCCTAGGTCCAATACAGAGTGAAGTGCTCTAGTGACTGCTTCTTTAACTCCAATCTGCTCTGCGAGTAGCTGTTCTTTTTCCTTTTGGATTTGCACTCTATCCTCTGCAAACTTTGCCTGGAGGTCATATTTTTCTTGTTGTGCAACTCGACGTTGCTCTAGGTATTCCTCCTTTGCTTGCTTCAATGCCTCTGTGGACTATTCTTTTTCTTCCTGGACCTAATGAAGGTGAGCCTCTGTTGAATATTCTAATCTGCGTAGCTGGGCAGGCTCATCTCCTACTTCTATGTCCCCTATTGAAAATAATGCAGTAGACACTGCGCGGCTCGAATAAAGAGCATATTGTACCCCTTTGAGATCTGCCTCGATCCTGTCAAACATTGTCTCCTGTTTGGCTTCGCTTCACTACAAAATTTCCTCTGAGGTATCAGATACATCGACGATGATGAGATCAATATCATCCACCATAAGAAGAGTTTGTAACTGGAGCTTATTGGCTTTTGACTTCTTCTGTGATGAAGGTTTCTTCAGGGAACCCTTTCTTTTCTTGGATGTATCGGTCTTTGGAAGGGGATCTCTAGGTGGTGTCACTTCACCCTATTCCTATTTTTCTTCTTGCCCTTCGTCCTCTTCCTTTTCTACTTCGTCACCTCCTCCTCCTTCAGGTGAATCTAGTGTAGTTTTATTTTGATGTGATGTTCAGTTCCTGTACCTCTTCCTTCTTTTTCTTCCTGCTGCTGTTGGGTGTATCATATTCTTCTCGAGTGACTACAGGACTTTTGATGAGGTCGGGGTCGGAGAGTTTATCTGTTAAATTGGTACAAGGAAGTCTACAGTCCATTCCTTGGTTATTTCCTCCATATATTCCTCGATGATTTTGTAATAGGACTGGAGCTCTTCCTTATGTTCGTCTCCGCGCGTAGTGATGTAAATGAAATGCCTATCTGCGTGGAACTTCTCTATTGGCCCGAACCTATGAAGTGTATTCAGCGTCATGCGAGGGAAGGATTCAATGGCCCTCTTCAACTACAAGTAATAGGTGTGGAACACCGCATTGGACTGCCATTTCTTCACCATGTTTCTCGAATACCATAGCATAGTGAACTTCGCGACCAGTGGTTCAGACGACTTGATTTCAGGGAAGGTCTCTCCTTCCGACATCTCCCAAGCAATGAAAGCAACGAGAATCAACAATGAGCTGAAGTGAAACTTGTAGCCCTGGTCTTGCACTTCGCGACAATCTTGCTCCAACTGGTTGACGAGGTAGCTCACTCAGTTAATTTTCATCCCTTCAACGCATTTTCTTGCGAGGTCAACGACGAACCCTGTAACCTGCGTTGGTTTGTTCTTCCTGACGAGCTTACCAACGATCAAATGGAAAGCTAGGTGCACTGCTCCATTTTGGATGGAGGGTACCTTGTAGCCCTTCTTCCCCTTATATACATCGCCATAGGTATCCTTTATTCACTGCACCAAGGCACGATATGCAACTTTCCCTGGGTGAAAATCTTGAGGGTTTGGTCCTTGCATGTTCAATTCGGTGATCCAGTGGATCAAGGCCAGATCTACTGTGATGCACCTATCCAACCACATTTAACCACCATGGTAGCATGACATTAGGAGTTTAATGCACACGTTAACCTCTTGATGTCTGTCGAAGTGTGGTACCTTCATCACATTGAGGATCATTGATCTTGCGATGTCCATGGTCCATGGCTGGGGGTGTTGGCATAGGGCAGACCCAGGGTTCAATGCTAAAGAGCACACCAACAAATAAATAACTACCGACCCTTTCGGAAACACCTGTGAAGCAGGTGAAGTCTCACCCGAGGTAGAGGAGGGGTGGTTGTAGGAATCAGGTGTCTGAAACCTTAGCTAGGACACAAATCTGTGATTACACACTTAGCGCAGTACTTAGCATTAATAGTTCACCTAGAATCAACCCTTATCTAACTTCGTGGATAACGCAGAGCATCGAAGTAACTACTTAGATCTAAGATAGTTTCATCACTTAGCAACATACAATAGGTTAGATTCAATAGATCAAGCACTAAGCAACTTACATATCAGATCTAACATGCATTCATATATCACAAGAAAAAAGCATCAATAGATCTATCTTAAACACATCAAATCACTTAGCAAATAAAGAGACAACGCATCAGGTTGCGGCACAGAGCACAACACACAAAATTACCGTGTTTCACCCCCACCCTGGGGCTACATCCACAAAGTATTCTTCTTTATTATCTCGGTCAAGCAGCTACATCACAGATCTTCAACAATCCTTACTTTTCACATGACAGAAGATCTGCGCTGCTCGCTAGATCCTTCTTCCTTGCACTAAAAGCACAGAGCCTTCTAAAATATCTTGCACTTAGCCCCTTACAATATGCACAGAGCACTTACAATCACTATCAACACTTAGCTTACTTAGAACTCTTCTATCACATAGATCCAACTTATCATGCCCTACTTACTTCGCCTATGCATCTATTTATACATAAAAAAGTGGGCCTAAACGTGGGTAAACCCACAGGCCGACATCCCTTTCCCGTTACATTAACCTAAAACCCAAAAATGACCCAAAGTGGGATGAGATCCTGTGATCTCTGATTCGCATCGTGCTCCATATTTGACAGGCTTTCGAAGTCCCAAAATGGTCAAAACTGACCAAGTATTCCCCAAAACTTGTTCAAGGGCCAACAGGCCCCCAACACTCACTTGTGACTCATCCCAAGTCACTTAGGTCTACGCAATTATGCTTCAAATGCCTCGATCTTGGCTCAAGCTTCTTCGACCTGCTGTAGTACGACAACCTCTTGCTCGGTGAATTCTTGGATCAATGTGTCGTTACTGGCCCTTCCAGGCATTGTTCTATGGTGATGACAATTTGTTCAAGCTTGGCTCCCTGGCTTTCAACATCGGTGAAAAATTGGCATGCCTTTTCTTGGATTGGCTAAAGTCGTTGGGAGACTTCCATCACTTTACTTTGTAGTGTGTGTACCTGTTGTTGGGCGGTGCATTGTTCTGTAAACCTCTTCATTCTTTCGACTGGGGTCAAGGCCTTCATTTGTGCTTGTAGTGTCTCTGCATGTTGCATTGCTTCTTGGAGTTGTACCTCTAATGCGTGCAACTCTGGATTCTCTGCTAGGGTTTCAAGAGTTTGGGCACTTCTAGTGCACAACTTTTTGTATTCCAAGGAAAAGGTTTTTAATTGGTTGATCGTGTTACAAGCAGTTTCCTCTCTCATATCTCTTATTTCTTGTGAAGTCTCAGGCATGGTACAAATTTCTAGATCTGCGATGTGCGGTTGAAGTTGATGGTGACTTCTTCAAGTTGTGCCACCTGCTGTGGAACACGTTCTTCAATATTTATTTCTATGACCTTCATGGAGCGAAGTGCTCTATGAACCTTTTCCTATACTTAAAGTTTCTCTTCTAGAAACTGTGATTTTTCCTTATCCCACTTCAATGTCAAGGTAAGATTTTCCTGATCTGTCTTACTCTATTGTTCGAGAAGTGCATTCTGTACTTGCGTTAAAGCCTGGGTGGCGTGTGTTGTGTCTTCTTGAGCTCGTCGAAGGTGAGCTTCGACTTTATCGACGATATGATGTAATTGGGTGGGCTCATCATCTGTTCCTGCTGTTGCAACTGCCAAGGGTGCAATAGAAGTTTCTCGATTGGACTGGAGTACCTGCTGCATTCCTTGAAGTTTTCCATTGAGACAGCTGAATAGCTCCGCCTGATTCGCTTCTTGTCTTTTTGCGATCTCTTGTGAAGAATCATTCAATGTAACGAACAAGAAGTCGAAGTCATCTGGTGTGAGGGTAGTCTTAAATGTAGTGTGGTTAGCCTTAACTTTCTTTCGGGATGAGGACTTTGGTGGGGTAGTCTTCCTTTTCTTGGAGGGATCCTCCTCCTCTCTAGGAAGAGTAACCTCGCCTTTATTTTTCTCCTGCCTAGTTCTTCACCATCACCTCCTTACGCAGGTGAGATCGAAATAGTCTTCGTAGATGTGCTATGGATATATTGAACTTCAACATCCTTCTTAGTCTTACTTGGTCCAGGTCTATTCAGCGTAGCTTTAGAGTTCTCCTTGTCAGAAATTTCTACGGGGTCCGCTGGAACAAGGAGGTCCGCCGACCATTATTTGGTAATCTATTCCAAGTCTTCTTTTGTCAACTTATAATAAGACCAAAGTTGTTCTTGGTGCTCATCAACGCATGCAGTTAGGTATATAAAGTGGCGATCCATGTTGAAATTCATCAAGGGTCTAAACCTATGAAGTGTGTTCGGGGTGATCAGTGGTGTAGACTGGATTTCATTCTTCAATTGGTTGTCATAGGCGTGGAAGACGGCATTGGATTGCCACTATTTGTTCATGTCGTTAGAGTACCATAGCGTATAGAACTTCGCGGCCAGTGGTTTGAAGAGTTCAATATCCAGGAAAGTGGCACCCTCTGGTATCTCCCAAGCAATGAAGGCGATTAGTATGAGCAACCAACTAAAGTGGAACTCGTACCCTTAGTCTTGCGCTTTTCTGCAATCAAGCTCTAGTTGGTTTACAAGATACTGTGCCCAGTTCATATGTAGTCCCTCGACGCACTTCCCTGCGAGTTCAACTATGAATCCAGTCACTTGTTTTGGTCTGTTCTTGTGAACTAGATTTCCCTCGATCAGCTGAAAGGCGAGGTGCACTGCGCCATTCTGGATAGAGGCTACCTTGTAGCCTCACCTTCCCTTCTCAACATCACCATAAGTTTCTTTTATCTTCTGTGCTAGTTCTCAGTATGATGTCTTTCTTGGGTAAAACTCCTATGGGTCAGGACCTTGCATAATAAGTCCCGTGATCTGATTGATCAAGGTCATATCCATAGTGACACGGTGGTCTAGCCATAAGTATCCTCCATGGTAGCAGGACAACAACAGCTTGACACATGTGTTGACTTCTTGGTGTCTGTTGAAGTGTGGGATCTTCATTACATTAAGGAGTGTGGACTGTGCAATGTTCTGGGTTCATGATTGTGGGACAATATTAGAGTTCTTGCCTTTGGTCCTTTTTAAGTACTTATGCGGAGCTAACATGCTGTAAGATTTATGATCTCCGAGGTTAAAGTCATTAAATTTTAGTGCTGCAAGATTATCCTATTCAACATGGACTGCGCGCACTCCTTTCAGGAGGTACACGGTGATCAAAGTGTACTCGAACTCTCGAGGTACGCTGTCACATTTGATGGCACCGCTTAGAGGGGGTAAGTACATCGGTAGAATGCATGGGATAATGTTGGCATTTGCGATGTCATCCTTGTTCTTAGTTCTTCGTTCTGCTCTGGCTTGAGATGTCCCTTCTCGAGCAGTCGATGGGGAGGCCTGTACTCCTGTCGTGGATGATGCTTAAATGCCAGTGGACATTCTTCTTTCCAACATGACTCTCTCAGTCATTAAGTCAATCAAAACTTCTTCAACTACTTTTTCAGCAGTGCTGAGCTCGTCTGACATATAAGCTCAGAAAAGATAATCGGGGTCACAATGATCTCAGATACTACACTAGGATGAACAATCTGCTTGCAATGATCACAGTATATAGTCACTATTTCTACAGGCTTCAAATTCTCAGTTTGGCAAAAGTGTTCTTTGGGCAGGGCGTGACAGGTTAAATAAAAAATTCGGCAACGACCTTCTTGCAACGGGTATGGGGCCTCCATTAACTCCGTTCTATCTGTTTTGGTGTTGTCCAATAGTATAGTAGTGACCCATAAATATTTTCTGACCCGTTCAGAGAAGCAGTCGAATGGACATATTGGCCTCTAATGGCTATATCACTTCGCCATAGTGAAGTGCCATAGGTCGTTGTCCTGATATCCCGACAAAGTTCAAATTCTATAATTTTTCTTTCTGCGATGTTCCATCTAGAATCTCCTGTAGTTTTTCAATCTTTTCCCTCTTCTTACTTAACTTTCTAGCCTTCTTTCCAGTGAGCTTCGTCTTAGTGGTTCTTTTCCCGTTCTAATTCCTATCTTCCTTGGATATAGTGACTTCGCGTTGCTGAGGTTATTTCTTAGGGTTCATGGATAACATCTCTTCTTTATCTCTGATAGATACTTCAGTCTTCTGTGAATCCTATGGTGTTATGGTGACTTCAACATCTGGGTTCCCAGTGTGATATAACATTGATTTGTCCTCCTATTCTTCAATCAACTGTGTGATCCTTCGTCATGAAGTCTTTTAACTCTTGTCTTTTCTGTTCTAAAACTTTTTCTTCTTCCTTCTTTCTAGCTTGATCTCTTTTAATCCAAGGATTTCCAAGTAACATAGTGAATGGGGTTCTATCCTCAATAAACTTGATAATCTCAAAATCTTCCTCCGTCAAAGTTCCATTGACATTCATAGATATCCGAGTAAGCCTTCCACATAGGTTTACTAGTTTTCCTCTGAATAATCCTATTCCACCTAGTGAAGGGATCATAGCAGGTCTTCCTATAGATTCCCAAGTTCTTTCTATCATAACATTCACCTGTGTTTCCTCATCCAAAACACAGTGAATGTTGAAGTCTACTATTCTTACTTAGAGGAATTCTTTTTTCTTAAAAATATCTGATAGACTGACATGTCGGTGATCGTTCAAGGTTTCTTTCATATGTAGTAACATCTTCTTTGATTCTTTATAGGGTTCTACTATTTCTGGATTTGCCTTAGGGTTTTCTTCTTTCAGATTCATTCTTTCAAGCTCAACAATCATTCTAGGGAAATCTAATACTTCATGGTCCATAGCCTTGCAACATAGACAACTCGTTCTTCCACTAGGGCACTCCTTAGCTAGATGTCTTGGTTTTATGCAACTGTAACATAGGGTTAGTCCTCTCTTTCTCTTAAATGATCCCCAACTTCTTCTGTACTGCGCACTAGGATCATGGTAGCTAACCTACAAAAATTTCTTTCTAGGATCCTACATCCAACTGTTAGTCCAAACATTCTTTCTATGCATAGGTATAACATACTTATCATTATTATTATCAAATCTATTCATATCAAGCTTTCTTCATCTAGAAATGCCCTAGTTTTCAGGCTAGGACAAAATCTATCAAGCATACCTAAATTCATGCTTCAGAAACAAAAATTTCCACTTATCTTACTTCTATAGAGCATAAAACTTTCAGATCTAAGACTTTTAGCTATTCTTACCTTTATTAGAGCACAAAGATTACAGATCTTACCTATTTCTTGCTGATTTGACCTCTTCCTTGTGGATCTGGCCTATTTCTTGCATATATGACCTCTTCCTTGCAGATATGACATTTTTTCTCGCAAATCTGACCTCTTTTCTCATAGAGCTGACCTCTCTTTCTTGGCACAAAGCTTCACAGGTCAAGTAGAATGCTATGCACTAGGTTACCTATCTATGCACAAAGCTTATTTTTCACAAAGCTTCTTCTTCTTTAGTTGCCAGAAATCACAATTTCTGGTCCTGACAACGAAACCATTTGTTGGCACAGAGCAGGCCCAGGGTTCAACGCTAAAGAGCACACCAACAAAGGCCTAACTACTGACCCTTTCAAAAACACCTACGAAGCAGGTGAAGTCTCACCCGAGGTAGAGGCGGGGTGGTTGAAGGACTCAAGTGTTTTCAACCTTAGCTGGGACACATATCTATGATTACACACTTAGCCCATCACTTAGCATTAATAGTTCACCTAGAATCAACCCTTATCTCACTTCGCGGATAACGCAAAGCATCGCAGTAACTACTTAGATCTAAAATAGTTTCAACACTTAGCAACATACAACATGTTAGATTCAATAGATCAAGCACTAAGAAGCTTACATATCAGATCTAACATGCATTCATATCTCACAAGAACAAAGCATCAATAGATCTATCTTAAACACATCAAAGCACTTAGCAAAGAAAGAGAAAACACATCAGGTCGAGGCACAGAGCACAACACACAGAGTTACCGTGGTTCACCCCCACCCTGGGGCTACGTCCAAAAAGTCTTCCTCTTTATTATCTCAGTCAAGCAGTTATAGCACAGAGATTCAACAATCCTTACTTCGCACAGGACATAAGATCTGTGCATCTCGCTAGATCCTTCTTCCTTATGCTAAAAGCACAGAGCCTTCTACAATATCTTGCACTTAGCCCCTTACAATATGCATGGATCACTTATAATCATTATCAACACTTAACTTACTTACAACTCTTCGATCACATAGATCCAACTTATCGTGCCCTACTTACTTCGCCTATGCATCTATTTATACATACAAAAGTGGGCCTAAATGTGGGTAAACCCACAGACCGACATCCCTTTCCTGTTACATTAACCCAAAACCCAAAAAGGACCCAAAGTGGGATGAGATCTTGTGATCTCTGCTTCATGTCACACTCCATCTTTGATAGGCTGTTGAAGTCCCAAAATGGTCAAATCTGACCAAGTATTCCCCAAAAATTGGTCAAGAGACAACAGGGGGATTATCTTCGACTTCTTCCCCATTGTCTTGGTCAAGTACTTGTGTGGTGAGAGAATTCCATAGTTCTTCTGGTCTCCTAAGTTGAAGTCACTGATATTTAGTGTCAGAATCTATCCTAACTGTGGTCCAATTGAACGTATCCCATTCGAGAGGTACGCAGTGATCAATGCATTGTCGAAGTCCCTCGGGACGCTGTCACGACTAACTGTTCCAGCCAGAGGTAGAATATAGTTTGGCAGGATTGACGGGATGAGCTTCGCATTCGCCAAGTCTCATGATGCTTTCTTCTCTTCTCTGTCGCAGTTTGGGAGGGCCCAGATTCACATCCAGTCGATGGGGATGCTTGCACTCCTCTCGTCGAAGAGGCTTGTGCTCCTATGGACATGACCTTCTCAACCATGAGGTCTATGAGGATTTCTTTGATGAATTTCTCTACTGTGCTAAGATCACCCGACATACAAGCTCGAGATCAGATATCTCGGGTAGGTGGACAAACACTCAAGTTATGTAGAATGGGTGGCGAGGTTACAATAAGAACTGCGTGAAAGGAACTAGTTCTCTGTGGGCTCGGATAATCACAATTGGAAAAAGTGTCCCCGGTAATAAATTCGATGGGTTAAATAGATAACATCGTAACAGATTCCTCCAAAAGGTAGGAATTCCTCAATCCATCTGTTATGGCTTGGTTGCAACAGTCCAATGGCGAACGTTCCAGAAATAACTGCGTTTTTAGCCATTTTGGAGCATCGTTCTAACGGTCGAGATGCCCTCAATGGTCATATTGCTTCATCGTGGTGAAGTGCCAGTCTGCGTTGTTCTTCTATTCCGACGAGTTTTGAGTTCTGCAAGCCTTCCTTCTGCGAAGTCCTCTTTGGAACCTCCTGCAATTTTTCTAGTTTTTCTTTCTTCTTATTGAGATTTCTAGCTTTCTTTCCTGTGATTTGCGTCTCTGTATTCCTCTTTCCATTCTTGTTCTTATCTCTTTTTGGCATAGTAACATCACACTATTGAGGATCTTTCACAGGGTTCGAGAGTAATACTTCCTCTCTTATTGTTTTTGGAGTAGGTGCTCTACTCTTTTGCATGGACATGTTCTTTAAGCCTTCTTGCATTCTTTCGACTTCAACATCCAGGTCTCTGGTCGTCAGTTGCTTCGAATTGTCCTCTTATTCTTCTATTAAGCGTGTTATTCTCCTAGCCATGAAATACCTTAATTATTTCTTTTTATGTTCTATAGATTCCTCTTCTTATTTACTTTGGATCTGATCTCTCTCAATCCAAGTCCTTCCTAACAAAAGTGCAAAAGGAGCACTGTTCTCAAAAAACTTAATGACCTTGAATTCTTCCTCTGTCGATGTTCCATGAGTAGTCATAGGTACATGAGTAAGTCTTCCACATAGGGTTATCATCTTTCCTTTAAATAATCCTATTCCTCCCAATGAAGGAACCATAACAGGCTTTCCTAAGATTTCCCAAGTACTTTTTGTCATAATGTTCACCTGTGTTTCTGCATCTAATACATAGTCTATGTCGAAGTCTCCTATTCTTGTTTCTATGTACTTTTTCTCTTTTAAGATCTCTGATAAATTGATGTCTCTGTGATCATTTGATGTTTCTTTCATCTTCAATAATATAGCCTCTGATTCTTTCTGGTTCTTTAGCATATTCTTAGTCTCTTGACCTTCTGTTATTGGGTAAATCAGTGAATGCGGACATAAACTAATCCCCCTAGATCCACCTGGATCTAGAAAAAAATGAGACAGAACATGATGCTCCCTAAGATGTGATCATTGAGTTTACTACCAAAGAAGGAATAGATGACATACCTTATGAATCGCTTCCTTATATCTTTGTTGTCCCTGCTTCACTTTGGTTCTCCTTCAAAATCAGCTCTACAATGACACAAACCAACCAATGCGAATGAAGCAATAGTAGAATTCAATGACAACCTAAACATCCGATCAAGGAATCATGTAATAAAATACTAATGATTTTATGGGAAAGAGACATGCCACCATATTATATTAATGAAAAGTATAAGATACAACCGAATTTCCTTGATGTCGCAAGTTCCCTTTTGGTGGTCCTTCATTCGAACACACACATACACTTGCTCTGAAATTCGTATGAAGAGAATCCACAAAAGATTGATGGACAAATGGAGGCCTCAAGCATCACTTGAAACATGATTCTTCACACAGTCATCAACCTATTCTTTCATCAATTCTCTGCTTAATCTTGCTTAACCTTTTCCATGAGAAGCCCATGATTATATAGAAGAAGGTGAAGTGGTTAAAAGGATGAGGATGATCCCACCAAATCAGAAAAACCAGTAAGATCACAACCATATGGATGCCACCTCACATTATAAAATATTCCCCTTATAGAAACCTCATGAAATTGTTTCTTTTTTTAGACTACAAATGCCACCGCACCCTGTCTATATAGTAGCCTACGAAAACCCCGCGGGCCAGCTATAGAGTAACCTGCGGAAATAAATTATTTTCACACTGTGTAATACTAGCAGCCTACGACGTCCTTTCAAAAAACAGTCTTGTAGAGGAAGAAATCAGTTTCTTTTCTCAGGCAAAAGATCAATTTGAGAGTGTTGTTCCTAATTTTATACTTTAAGGCTCTAAAGTATACTGTCAAGGCATCCAAAAAAGTAGAGAGAGTTAAGGGGTAACGTATCAGTTTTATGAAAGGCGAATCAAGGTTGGTTTCTTAACTATCTCTTTCTAGCTTCCCATTGTTCTTGGATGATAATATCTCTCTCAATTACTACCCATGAACGTTCTAAATCGACCCGAGTGTTTGTTGTCTGTAAGATGGTGTTGAATAAGTTCAGAGCGATACTAGTCTGATCTGTAAGGCCGGGTTCTATATTAGGTTGTCTAGTATTAGGTACAGTCATGAGAGATAAAGGTTAAGAGGTCTAAAACTTTGTTTTTAAAGTTTCTTTTTCTATTTTTATTTATAAGAGAAAATTTTTCAAACTTAGAATAATAACATAATAGTTTTAGAGGTCGTTTCCTGTGCCTGAGTTAAATTCGAAAATCATGAAGTGATGAAGAAGGAAAAACATAAAGCTGTCAAATAATACAATGCGTCAATCATGGAAGAATCTTGCATTACAACAGGAGAAGAAAAAGGACAAGAAATCTCTAATGAATTATAAAATGAAGTAATCTAAATAACTTACAGGTCTTAATCTTGCTGATAACAAGTTCAGAGGAAAAACTGTAAACCACTAGATAACTAGATAACCTTTAACCACAACAAGTATTATACTAAGTCCTAGTTAAAGATTCATCAGAAATACCTGAGTGAAAAATGCTGAAAATGAAAGTAAAGAAGAACACATAACTCAATGTAGACAGAATTTGGAATCTCCATTTGTATTATCTTTTATCATAGTAAATGAGAAAACTTCTCTGGTACAATCGGCTACAAAAAAGCTTGTTCTTAGTCTTGCAAAAATATATTTATACAAAATCACCCCTTTTGACAGTTGGTGATTTGCTAACTTCTAGGGGATAACGGTTACAAGAACGCAAAATCTTGAACCGTTTGCATGATCATCATTTATTTTTGTGTCATCTCGATGATATGTGCTTTCAAAATGATACTTCATTGTTTTGTTGAAGTATCTCCTTCTTTCAATCTGAGGCATTCAACACATTTTTCTAGAAATTGTGCAAAAAATCTAGGAGGCTCTGGAAAATCCTTCACTTCAAAAAGATAGAAATTTCTCTGTATTTTCGAAAGTTGGTCTTCAATCACTTTACCAGCAAACTTGATTGATTGCAACCTCAAATTTGGCCTCACCAACCACCTGTCTATTTGAGTGACATCAATTTATTTTATTTGTAAAATTTCCATCTAAATTTCACTCAACTTTTCTTTGAAATTCAACTTATGTCTTTCAATGTTAATTTGTCCAAGGATCCCGGGAAAATTGTCTCTTCCAATGCCTAACGATAATTTGTCTAACATATCAAATAATTCTTTGAAATTGTCCTTAACTTCTTTGTTTATTCTCTTATTTTCGACAATGTTGGCCTCCCATACCTTAAGCATGACATCACCTCTGATTTGCTCTCTAACGGACAATTTTTGAGTTTTTGATACCTCTTCTTTTGCTGGAAGTACACCTTCCTTTTGAAAAGTAGTCTGGGATAATTTAGCTTCTTTTTCTTTCAATAGGATGCTATCAAAAGATTGCCTTACTTGTTGGAAGTAGTTATGAATGATTTCCACTTTGGAAATTAATTTTTGTTGCCCTGCTTCTATCTTCGTGTGCACTTCCAGTACCTGGGCTTGGAAAACCTTCAGATATATCACCTAATTTTGAATAGAATCTAACCTCTCCTGTAACTGTTTAGTTAATTCTTCCTACTGGGTGGCCTGTCCTCAACTGGCCTACATATTCATATACATTTCATTCAAACTTGCATTAAGCGTTTGAATTTCTCATTTGTCAACAGATCTAGCGTGTTCTAGCCCTTTGTTTATCTCTTTGCTGATATTTTTTTCAGTGTCTTTTAGTTGGCTTTGCAGTTGAGCTATCATTTGATTCTTCTACCTTAGAATTGTTTTCATACTATCCACTATGAACATATTGGCTGTCTCCAAAGCTCCCATAGAGACTGCTACCTCTGTGGCAAATTCTTCTTCTTCCATGTTCTGCCCGTCTACCAAAACTTTGTGCTTCTTTACCATAGCACCTTCTCTCTGATGCATCTCTTGTTTCAACACAACCTTCCTATTTTTACTGAAGAAGTAATCAGAGGGAGGTATCTCATCTCTTGAGATAGGGGTAAGGTCACTAACATATATGGTTTGTAAATGAGAAATGCCAAAAGTTGACTGTAGAGGAATCGGGGATGTAATAGCTTTTCCCAACTCCATAGATGGTGTTTCCCCTACCTTCTCAGGGATGTCAGCAGGAATATTTGATGATTAGGAGGGAGTCGATTTACCAGACTCGGGAGGTGTCTCATACCCTTTTTCTATTTCAGATCCTGGGTTGTCTTTTTGTGGAACTTCCATTTTTTGCGAAGACATTTCAGTCTCCTGTGGAATTTCCTCAGTATTTGCTTTATTTTTCACTTCTTGTCCATGACTTGGGGGGGTATTTTCTTGTGATGGAGGAGGGGTTGTTGACTGTCCCTGCAGTACCTTGGGTAAAACTCTTTGTCTGTGTCTCTGGAAGGTTAGAAGACTAGTTTTCAAGTATGATGGTAATGTTTGTATCCTATCTAACACCTCCTCATAGCTTTTGGCCTCTTTGAAAATATCATCGCAAGGGGACTTCTCATGTTCATATGATTTCATGCCACAATGAGCCATGTGATTTCCCACTACCTGATAGGGCGCGTGTTTCTTTTGTTTGAGATCTACCAGCTTGACCTCCTCTATTACTGCAACTTCAACTTTGGAATGACCTAATTTGAGTAGTGACAACTTCCCAATTTTGACGGGAAGGATTCACCAAGGATTCTTCTGAGTTTCCTTAAGTTATATCCCAATGCTGCCTATTATTATCTAATGAGCTACCTCCCTGCATACCAACCTTTCATGGAGGAATCTTGTAAGTGCATGGGGGGGAATCGAACATCCGAAAACCCTGATGTAGGAGAAATTCTCCTCAATAAACCATTCGACAACCACCTTGAGGCTTCCTATTACCAACTCTGAAATACGGGGGGGTACATACCCATACAACATCTGATGCATCGATATTACCACAAAATGACAAATTTCATAGAAAGAATCCTTAGCATTTTCCTCCCATAGCTTAGAATGATATTCATGAATGGGCTCAGTGTAGGTTGGGTTCCAACTCTAGTTCATCAAGGGGAAAGGAGTCATGAAACATATATCATCCATAATGTATGTGGACATGTAAAAGGCCACTCGTCGGCCTTTGGATCTCGTGGTTTGATATTCCATAACCTCCTTAACCAGGCTATCTGATAGAATTTTGTTCCAATTGAATTTGTAGCCTTTAGCTGCTTCATGTAGAAGGGGAACCCATTCTGTAGGGAAATGTGCAGGATCTTTCTTCCTGAAAATTATGCATAGCATTATGGCCACATAGAACATGTACTCATTCAATGAAGCCATGGCATGAATTCCATGGGTATCAGCCCTGAATTTGGATGTGTCTCCCCACCAGTCTTTGATTATGTTGGGGTATGTTTGATCTGCCTCTGTGCATTCATTCTTTTTAAATTGACTTACAAATTATTTTTTATTAATGTATTTAAGATTGGGAGACATTTTGTACATTAATTGTATATTCTTCGGTCTGAAGGAGCTGATTATGACCCCTTGACTTTCTAAAATTCTGCTAGTATGCACGTTCGTTCTCTCTAAGGCCCAACTGATCATATCGTTGTAAGACATAAGTCGTGGGTGTGCCACTATTTTGTGCAGTTCTGACTCTTCTATGTCTCGAAGCTTGTTATCAAAATCATGGGGGAAATTCTTGTTATCGTAGTCCAACAGTTCAAACATTTGTCTTGAGGATCTAATGGAATCAATGGCATGCAGTGTTGTATCAGACACACCATCTCCTTTTGGGCTTGAGCTTTCAGCTGCTTCTTCGCTTTTCTTTGATGCCCTTCTCGATGCCATAACGTTCATGATAGAATGAAAACCTATTGAAGAGGCAAAATGTATAAGATTAGGCTGAATGCAAATCAATCCTGACGGTGAAAAATAAGAATGAAATTCTAAACACGGAACCTTATGAACCTTTAAATCGTCTTGCAATGAGCGTACTGACGCAGGTGATAGGAATTTAATGTTTTAATGAGGGAGATACGCTCTGAGATATGCCTTGTGCCACAAGCATCTCCATTTATCCGTTATTAATTCTTCCGTATGTCGACAAATTCAAAATAGGAGCTTCGAAGGATTTCTTTCAACAAATCCTGAAATGTGAAACACGAAAAATGGTTTAGTCATCGTTAATCCCATTTTAAAGTTAATTTAAATTTGTTTTAGATTTTGTTAAAGAATCGTGATTTCTCATTTCGGAGTTTCGGGGATCCTATCTCCAAGAAATCTGTCATAAGAAAACCCTGAATTGCGAAATCGCGATGGGATTAGTTTAGACATTAATCTCTTGTATTAATATTTAAATTAATCGATATTAGGAGTTAATTTCTTCCTTTCAGAAAATCGGGGATTGGAAGTTTGAAAGTTGATATTTTGAAAACATTTTAATGCAAGGAAACCTGAAACGTGAAAGGTTAAGAACTGTTGATTGTGTTTAAAGGTTTAAATAATCACGATTAAAAGGTGTTTTGTGAAAAGCGTGTCGGGACTTATAATGTTCACTTCTTTTCCTTATATTTCTTTAATAATAAATCATTTTTTGGGTTTTCGGCACCGAGAAAATGGGGTTGTTAATTAACAAACATATTTCATGGGTATTTGAAACCTGAATCCAAAGAATCGAAATACTTTGACCCCCCTTTTTATGACTAAAGGAAACTCCATGACTAGGAAATAACGAAGTCTCAAATTTCAAAGGGTACAATTTAAACTTCGTGTCAACATTAGGCTCCATCTAGGGATTTCGTTTCCTTGTGGGACGAGAAGAACATGCAGACCAAGTGACTTCATTGGGTAAATGGGGTCAATAAATCAACTCTGTGAAATAGACTAGAGGAAAAACTAAAACAAGATTTCAGGATCTCAACATTTACTTAGAAGACTCTTTAAACACAAAACCTTCGATGATCTTGAGTCAGGTTGTCAATAGATTTTGTTTTCTGAGATTGACCGCAGATATGTGTAAGATAATAAAAACCAAATTAACCATTCTACCAGATTTCACCCGATTCTGTTTGCATCAAGGTAAATTAAATTAGGTGTGTCAAATAGGGGATTCCCAGAAACCTATAATGTAAATCTAGTTGTAAGAAGAAAAGTTACCAGAGTGTCTTGTAATTCATGTATAACAACCTTATCAGATATAAGGATATTGCTTCACTGCCAGCGAGCCTGTTCAGTACCTTGGTGAAGTTATCCAACTTCCCAAATTGAATTTCCTTTCACCACTTCATTGTTTCCTATCTTTTAAAAGCTGAGATGAGGGAAATCAATATAGTGAATTTCCTTTCTTCATCTCTTTGGAATAGATGGGGGGCAATCAATATGAATTTCCTTTCACCATCTGTCTGTATACATTTATTTATTTATTTTTTAAATATGAAGTGGGGGCAATCAATCAGCATGTAATATACTTGGGAAGATATCTGCTTGAATTTTTAACAACATAGGCATGTCAACTCACTTAGATAGATCTGGGCTAATCTTCTCTCTAGCCTTCAAAGATTATTGGTTTTAGGGAAATTATTAAGGGAATTTTCTTGATATCTCTTTAGGGAATTTCCTTGAGCAATTCCAATTAGTTTATCTATTAGAAAAGATAATGAAGTAAGGATTAACCTAAACGTACTTCTGGTTCAGTCAGAGTCAAAGAACTATCAACTCAACCTATTCTCGTTTTTTGAAGGTTTTGTTTAAGAGTTTTCACAACAAAAGTGAGACCTTTCTTTCCTCAAGAAACTTATAATAAAACATCCAGGGTCAAGAGGGAAACATGCTTTACCTTGGTTAAGAGAAGGGTAAGGGGTTTGAGAACAACTTCTGCACATATGAATGTTCTAAAAGACTTTCATAGTTAGTTTTTTATAACTGTTCCTTAAGTCCCCCCTTTCTTTCCCACTTCCTTGTTTGAAAATTTTAGTGATAGTATCAGTATTGAATGAACTAATGATTTGTTCATTTGTATCTCTTAGGGTAATTTAGCTTGACATTTTTGAAGTAGGAATTCATACCTTTGGTAGCTCTTGCGTTGCCAACTAAATATTATTTATTTATTTACATGTTCATTGGAAGATACTTAATATAAATACATGAGTGTGTCACCTTTTAGTATCTCTTAGTTTCTTGGTTCATCAACAACTTTCCTGTGAATAAAATAGTATAATAATTGTCAAGAAATTTGAAATAAAGATTTAAAAAAAAAAAAAAAAAAAAAAAAAAAATTTACAAAAAAAACAAAAAAAAAAAAAAAAAAAAAAAAAAAAACTTACCAAAAGAACTGAAACTATACAGAAAGCATGAAAACAAACCGGTATGTACAATGAAAATTCAGAAACACATTACTACATGAAGTGTTTAAGGTACCACCCATTTACAGAGGCATTGAGAATGTCTCCATCGAGATTTTCTATTGAAAAAACATTTTTTTCCCTGAGAGGCCGAAATTATATATGGGCCAGACCAGATCAGATCAAACTTGCCATGTTTACCAATGTCTTCTTTCCTGGCTTCCCATTTTAGGACCAGATATCCAAGGAGGAAATCTCTATCTTTAGCTTTTTGATCGAATAAGGCCTTCATATTATCCTGGTATCTCTGCAACTTTTCATTTACTTCGGCTCTATTTTGTTGAACTTCAACCAGCTGGTTTACCCTCCTGGTAATGTCATTGGGTTCTTCATTTGAATCTTGCCAAAGTTTCATTACTGGCAGAGCAAGATTTATTGGTAAAATGACATCAGTGCCATATACCATCTGAAAAGGGGAAATCCCGATTGACCTTTTGGTACTTATCCTACTAGCCCATACAATGTATTTTAAATGGATATGCCACACTTTCTTTTTTTCAGTCAAAACCTTTTTGATCACGGTAATCATAATTTTGTTAGATGATTCAGTTAGACCATTACCTTGTGGATAGTAAGTTGTGGAGTGTCCAAGCATGATGTTGTATTTTTGGCAAAAGCTTATCATGGCCATGGATTTGAAAGCTTGCGCATTATCAGTGACTATCTTTCGAGGACAGCCAAACCTAGATAAAATGTTTTCTTCTAGAAAATTGATTACTATCGAGTCAGTTGCGTTTCTCGTGGGGATATCTTCTACCCACTTAGTGAAATAGTCCGTAGTAGTTAAAATCCAATTGTGTTGAGCACTGGAATGTGGATAAATCTCTCCAATGAAATCGATACCCCATTGTTTAAATGGAGCTTCATTTTTAACTGGAACTAAAGGTAAAGTTGGGACTTTCTATTTACCTGTAAACAAATGACAGGGAGTACAAGTTTGTACTTTGGTGTTTACATCCGTGAATATTTTGGGCCAGTAATACCTGGCTCTTAATATTTTATAAGCCATTGCTCGCCAAGTGTGGTGTCCTCTGCACACTCCTTCGTGGAATTCATCTATAAATTTTTCGGTTTCGGTCTCGACTAAACAACTCAGCAAGAAACCCAAAGGGTATTTCCAATATAATTTATCATCTACGATACAATATTTTACAGTGTGTAACTTTAGTGTCCTAGATTTAGATGGGGTTAGTTCACTGGGACATTGAAGGGTCAATAGGTAAGAAACAATATCACGGTACTAGACTGAAGTTGAAAACTTATCTTGAACCTCAACTGTAGGTGTAGCGAAATCAAGCTCATTTATCTCTAAAAATCCCTCGTTCTCTTGTCGCTGATTTATTCCAAGTACTTTTAAGTTCGACTCGGCTAGAAACTTGGCCAAACCTTGACCTTTGATAATTTTAGTTGGTTTGACTTCTAGGTTGAACTCTTGAATTTTAGCTAGCCACCTACCTCTCCTTCCGTCACTATCCAGCTAAACCAGTATATCCTTAACAGAACTTGTAGGCACGTAAGCAATGATCTTGGAGTGCAATACATAGGTTCAGAAAGATTTGAGAGATTTCACCATTGCATAATCTTGTTTTTCCATGATGTCATACTTCAATTCAGAATCTCTGAGACTTTTTCTAAAGAACGCAATAGGTTGCTCAAAACCTTCCTCATTTTTCTACAACAATACAACTGCGATAATGTGATCGGAAGAAAAAGAAAAAATCAGGAAATCCTTTGTGTAATCTGGGCTTGTCAGGACTGGTGCTTCACTTATCACTCTCTTGATACGTTGAAATGACTCTTTGTCTTCATTCTTCCACTTCACCTCTCTATTGTTCTTAAGCATGTCTGTAATTAGTTTTACGATTTCAGCAAAGTTAGGGATGAATCTCCTCAAGAAATTTATTTTTCCTAAAAATGACTGAATTTCTTTTACATTTCTAGGAATATTTATAGTATCTACTGCCTCGATCCTTTTCAGATCGATTTTGATTTCATATCTAGAAACTATATGACCCAAGAGATTACCTTCTTGCATTGCAAAATGAGATTTCTTGGGATTAAGGGACAAACCAAATTTGCGACATTTCTCGAAAGTTTGCTTGAGATGCACTAAATGTTCTGCATCAGATTTGGAAAACAAAGTCAGGTCATCAAGATAGATAACAACAAACTTATCTCTTTCACCCACAAAGGGAATGTCCATAGCTCGTTGGAAGGTTTCCCCTGCATTCATTAAACTGAAAGTCATTTTATCATACATGAAAGTACCCCAAGGGGTAGTGAACACAGTTTTTTCCTTATCATCCTGATGTACTGCAATCTGATTGTAACCTGAAAAACCATCAATCATTGACATTCTGTTAGCTCCAACTTTTTTCTCTAAAACATGATCCATCTTAGGCAATGGATAATTGTCTTTAAGTGATGATCGATTTAGGTTCCTAAAATCAACACACAGTCTGATTTCGCCATTTTTCTTTCTTACTGGGACTAAATTGGCTATCCAATAAGAATATCTCAGTGGGACAATAATTTTAGCGTCCAAGAGTTTTTTGACCTCTTTTTCTATAACCGGTAGTAACATAGGGTTGTCTAAGTTTCTTCTTAAAAGGTTTGACACCTGGTTTTAGAGGGATTTTATGTTCTATTATAGTAGTCATAAGTTCTCAATTCGTCGTAAGACCAAGCGAAAACATCTTTATATTATCTAAGCAAATCAACATACTTACTTTTGATTTCCGGGGATAGGTACTTGGATAATTTCACTAACCTGGGATTTTGTTTGGTTCCTATATCACAATCCTCAACCTCCTCTGGCTGAGGCTGCAAGGTGGACTTTAGAGGGATACCATCTTGATTAAATAACCTTTCTAAGGGAATCAAGCCCTTGGGGATCTGTGTTAAGAACCAAAGACTGAATACAAAATCACCACAACAGATATACAAGAACAATATGCAAAATCTTCTTTATTACTATCAAACGCTTAGGGTAGGGCAACACCATACAATGGATCCTATTATGGAAGGGATCCTCTCCTGTTCACTTGCCTCTTCGAGGGGGCATCCTCCTATTGAGCTACCGCTCCAAACACAATACT
>JZKD02S1902400.1:161542-205223 GCA_000966675.3 Picea glauca | reverse complement strand
ATAGTGGGCCTTATTTACTAATATAGTGGACCTAGTCCACCTTACATTGAATGACCTCCACTATTATCACTATGGGCCCTCTAGGCCCCCCCACTACCTCTCTAGCTACCTTACAATCTGATTATTTTTTAAAACAAGCATAAGGTGGTTAGCGATTTTATCATGGAATTCTTGGGGGTCCTCCCCATCCTGCATGATTCAAATCAGATCATTTTGGTTTTCTTGGTCAGCATGTGTTTCAGCAAACTCGTCTACCGATTCTAAATTTTTTTGGAGTTGTTCATTGTCCTCAAAAACTTGCCAATGTTGTATGTTATTCAGTATGGAAGGTCTATGTCTCATTTGTATATGGTAGTTCAGTTTGAAAGTAGTGGGAGGTGTGAATGTTGAAGCTACTTTGGCTAATACATCAACCTGTTGATTTTCGGCTCTTGGAATGTAGTGGATATTGATAGAGGAGAATTTTTTTTAACTAGATCCCAGACGCAATTCCTGTAAGACCTCAATCTAGGATGTTTGGCCTGGTACTGTCGATTTACCTGTTTTACAATTAACTCTACATCGCCAAAGAATTAGAGGTTTTTTATTTTCATTCTCCTTGCAGCTTCTAACCCTAACACTAAGGCTTCATACTCGCACACATTATTGGTGTGGTCAACGTTCCACTGTAACCTGTAGGAGAAATGGATAACGGATTTATCATTCGGTGCCACAAAAAATAATCCAGCTCTTGCTCCAAAATAGGATGAAGAGCCATCAAAAAACATTTTCCAAACACAGGTGCTATGTACATCTTCTTTTATTTTTTCTTTTTCTTTTTTCTTTTCTGTACAATTTTTTTCTATACATACATCAATATCATCATCAATATATAGAATACAATTGCCTAAATCTTGATCGACAATATATACAAGTTATTTATTCAATTTGTGTGGGTCACTTACCGTAAATACCAACCTGGTTTCTCTGTATAGGTGCGTGAACTATCCTCCAAAGACCAGAATCGTGGCATGTGTCATGTCAAGTTGGAGGGATCCCCCAAGCTTGGCACCCTAGGAACTGGATAGAAGCATACCGTACTTCAGGGGTATGTTAGCGACCACCACGTCCATCAGAATGATTTTCGCAGGTATCTGTGCAAGATTAACGACTAAGTCTTTTATCATGCCTATACATTTAACTTTTCTTGAATCAAAAGAATATAAATCTCCATAAGGCCTGGTGATTTCAAGACCAAGTTTATCCATAATATCTTTAGGCATTAAGTTGTGATATCCTCCAGGATATAACATGCAGTTATGGAGTAGGTGATCGAACACAGTTAACATCATATAGAAAGGGGCAATGGTGTCTTTGGCACCTTCGAAATGTGGGCCAGAATTATATTAGGCTTGTCATATTCTAAGTTTATGACATCGGCCCGACTTTCATTTTCTGAAAAACTAATCATCTTAGAAATTTTCTTTCTATATATTGGGTTTTTTTCCAGCTCGACAAGAGGTATAGGAATCTTGATTTTATTGATTTTGTTTTATAGATTAAAATTTCCCACAATTTTGTCGCTTTCTATGGTTTGGGCTTCTATCCCCTTCTTTTCAGTTTTCTTTTGTGGTGAGGTTTTTGTTTTAGTTACAGGAACCTTTGATTTCTTTTTTTTGACGGCGGTTGTTTCTGCTAACTTTGGCTTGGTAGGTTGTGTGCCAGCAATGTTAGTTTTTTCAGTCTGCTTTTCAACAGTTTTCAAAGTTGCCTCATTTGTCTCGCCCCTCGACAGGATATTTTTCGTTGGGGCGGTTGCGAGACTCTTGTTTCTGGGCCTTAGATTGTACTTTTGGTGAAGTTCGACCATTATACCATCTTCAATACCCTGATAGGTCAAATATTCTAAAATACTACTGTTCTTGTTACTGTCAGATTTGTGTTCTTTATTTAACGATTTTTCATAATCTTGTCTCGATAAATAGGGTTGCAGACACTCGTCACCAAGATTATTTATATCTTCTTCTAACTCATCAAAATCCTCTACGTCCTCTCCTCCTATAATTTTTTCTCTCTTAAATGGGGTTTGGATTTTTTGATCCTCATTTTTAATATGTCTTTGTTGAGCTTGAGGATTAGGATTCCTTCTAAAATCCTTTCTGGGAAAATGATCATTTTTTGCTTGATCAAGTTCCATTCTTGAGATCTTATTAGAGATTTCTTTAATTATTCTCGCCATATCGTCCATTTTGTCTCTTGAAGATTTCCCTGATCCAGAGGGTCCTCCTTGTTCTCTATACATCCTAGTTTCTTTGTTCCTAGTTTCAACTTTGTTTTTTAGTTTTCCTGATGCCATCATGTTTGATTCAATTTCTAGGGCATCATCTTTCATCTTAGTGAGGTCTATTGATCTCCTCTCTCTTAATAGTAGGGTGAAATCAGGGTCGAAATCTCCAACGAAAGTTACTTTCACTGTGGGTTGGGAAGGTTTGACCTCGGCTGGAATTTTATTATACAATTTATTGAACCTTTGGGTGAACTTGAGAACTAATTCAGAGTTTTTCTTTCTGAGAGCCCCAAATTCAGTAAAATAATAGAGGTGGTCTTTCCTTTCTCCCCACTGTTTGATAAAATCACTTTCAAGTTCATCATATGACCTTATAGATCCTGCTGCTAAACCTCCAAACTAGGTTCTCACCTGTCCTTCGAAAGTCTGCACTAAGAGTCTAGAGTAGACATCTTCGTGTTCAAGTCCTATGATGTCTGAAAATTAGTCAAATAAATTGATGTGTTATTGTGTAGTTAAATTGCCTTCCCCTGTGAATTTTGGAAGATTTTTCATGTAATTTTTGGGGAGATCGTGAAGAGGAACCTAGAGGACCAAAGGGGCATATCTGGCAGCCAGTTTGGCAAAGATTCCAGGGAGTGGTACTTGGCTGCCTTCTACTCTTCCAGCACCTCCTGCGGCACTGCCTCCAACCCCACCTCCTTCGGCTGCTGCCATTGATGAGTTAAAGGCTGGAACTTGGAGCTTATAAGGGAGACTATTGTAGGGGTGTGGTAACCTTTCGGTTGTGTTTGAATAGGGCAGAGAGGTTTCTGGAAGCTGGTTATCGAGGTACAAAAAACTTGTGAAAGAAGGACAAGGAAAAGATGAACTTGTTTCCACAGAATCACAGGGCGAATATATAGGAGAATCAACGGGAGTGGAGTCAAGATATATAGGATATTCATCAGAGTATTTGGAGGTAGTAATTTGAGCTTCAGGAAAAGAAAAGGTATTGATTGAAGTGGGAAGTGAGATGGATCTTTCAAGTAGCTCTATAGCATTCAACTGTGTAGAATTAGGTCGACAAATCTTATTTGTCGATGAAGAAATCCGTTTAAGGGATCTTCTTGATTTTAATTTTTTTTTTTCGGATTGGAAACTGGCGAAGTCTGCTTGTCGTCTGGGTTCTTCCTAGTGTTATTTTGGCTCAAATATAGTTTATTTATCATGGAGTTGCCAAGTGAAAGTAGCCTTAAGAAGGTTTTTGATCTTTGTTCACTATCAAAGAAAGAATATGTCAATGTCGTTCTTCCAAGGGAAAAAGTTTCGTTTCTTCATTCCCCGACAATGGCACCAAAAAGATGGTGTTCCTGAGTTTATAATTTAAGGCTCTAAAGTATACCATCAAGGCATATGAAAAAATAGAGAGAGTTAAGGGGTAAGGTATCAATTTTATGAAAGGCGAATCAAGGCTGGTTTCTTAACTGTCTCTGTCTAGCTTCCCATTGTTCTTGGATGATAATATCTCTCTCAATTACTACCCATGAACATTATAACTTGACCCGAGTGTTTGCTATCTGTAAGATGGTGTTGAATAAGTTCAAAGCGATACTAGTTTGATCCATAAGGTCGAGTTCTATATTAGTTTGTCTAGTATTAGGTACAGTCATGAGAGATAAAGGTTAAGAGGCCTCAAACTTTGTTTTTAAAGTTGTTATTTCTGTTTTGATTTATAAGGGAAAAGTTTTCACACTTAGAATAATAACATAACAGTTTTAGAGGTCGTTTCATGTGCCTGAGTTAAATTCAAAAATCATGAAGTGATGAAGAAGGAAAAACATAAAGTTGTCGAATAATACGAGGGGTCAATCATGGAAGAATCTCACATTACAACAGGAGAAGAAAAAGGACAAGAAATATCTAATGAAGTATAAAATGAAGTAATCTAAATAACTTACAGGTCTTAAGTTGTTGATAACAAGTTCAGAGGAAAAACTGTAAACCACTAGATAACTAGATAACCTTTAACCACAACAAGTATTATACTAAGTCGCAGTTAAACATTCATCATAAATACCTGAGTGAAAAATGCTGAAAACAAAAGTAAAGAAGAGCACATAACTCAATGCAAACAAAATTTGGAATCTCCGTTTGTATTATATTTTATCACAGTAAATGAGAAAACTTCTCTGGTACAATCAGCTGCAAAAACGCCCGTTCTTAGTCTTGCGAAAATATATTTATACAAAATTGCCCCTTTTGACAGTTGGTGATTTGCTAGCTTCTAGGGGCTAATGGTTACAAGAACGCAAAATCTTGAACCGTTTGCATGATCATCATTTATTTTTGTGTCATCTCGATGATATGGGATTTCAAAATGATACTTCATTGTTTTGTTGAAGTATCTCCTTTCAATTTGAGGCATTCAACACATTTTTCTAGAAACTGCGCAAAAAATCTAGGAGGCTCTGTAAAATCCTTCGCCTCAAAAAGATAGAACTTTCTATGTATTTTCGGAAGTTGGTCTTCAATCACTTTACCAACAAACTCGTTTGATTGCAACCTCAAATTTGGCCTCACCAACCACCTATCTATTTGAGTGACATCAATTTCTTTTATTTGTAAAATTTCCATCTGAATTTGACTCAACTTTTCTTTGAAATTCAACTGATGTCTTTCAATGTTAATCTGTCCAAGGAGCCCGGGACAATTGTCTCTTCCAATGCCTAACTATCCTTTGTCTAACAAATCGAGTACTTATTCACAATTGTCCTTAACTTCTTTGGTTATTCTCTTATTTTCAGCAATTTTGGCCTCCCATACCTTAAGCATGATATCACCTCTGATTTGCTATGTAACAAACAATTTTTTAGTTTTTGATACCTCTTCTTTTGTTGAAAGTACAACTACCTTTTGAAAAGTAGTCCGATCTACTTCAACTTCTTTTTATTTCAAGAGGATGCTATCAAAATATTGACTTACTTGTTGGAAGTAGTTCTGAATGATTTCCACTTTGGAAATTAATTTTTTTTTCCCTACTTCTATCTTCGTGTGCACTTCTAGTACCCGAGCTTGGAAAACCTTCAGATCTATCACCTGATTTTGAATAGAATCTAACCTCTCCTGTAACTGTTTAGTTAATTATTCCTGATGGGTGGCCTATCCTCGACTGGCCTGCATCTTCGTATACATTTCATTCAAACTTGCATTAAGCATTTGAATTTCTTGTTTGTCAACAGATCTAGCATGTTCTAGCCCTTTGTTTATCTCTTCACTGATATTTTTCTCAGTGTCTTTTAGTTTTCTTTGCAGTTGAGCTATCATCTGATTCTTTTGCCTTAGCCTTGTTTTCATACTATCCACTGTGAACATATTGGTTGTCGCCAAAGCTCCCATAGAGCCTACTACCTCTGTGGTGACTTCTTCTTCTTCCACGTTTTGCCCGTCTACCAAAACTTTGTGCTTCTTTACCATAGCACCTTCTCTCTGATGCATCTCCTGTTTCAACAAAGCCTTCCTCTTTTTACTAAAGAAGTAATCAGAGGGGGATATCTCATCTCTTGAGATAGGTGTAAGGTCACTAGAATATATGGTTTGTAAATGAGGAATGCCAAAAGTCGATTGTAGAAGAGTCATGGATGTAATAGGGCTGCCCAACTCCGTAGATGGTGTTTCCCCTACCTTCTTAGGAATGTCAGCAAGAATATTTGATGATGAGGGGGGAATCAATTTACCAGACTCGAGAGGTGTCTCATACCCTTTTTCTTTTTCAGATCCTGGGTTGTCTTTCTGTGGAACTTCCATTTTTTGCAAAGACATTTCAGTCTCCTGTGGAATTTCCTTAGTATTTTCTTTATTCTGCACTTCTTGTCCAGGACTTGCGGGGGTATTTCTTGTGTTGGAGGAGGGGTTGTTGAATGTCCCTGTAGTATCTTGGGTAAAACACTTCATCTGTGTCTCTGGAAGGTTAGAAGACTGGTTTTCATGTCTGATGGTAATGTTTGTATCCTATCTAACACCTCCTCATAGGTTTTGGCCTCTTTGAAAATATCATCGCAAGGGGACTTCTCATGTTCATATGATTTCATGCCATAATGAGCCATGTGATTTCCCACTACCTGATAGGGGTCATGTTTCTTGTGTTCGAGATCTACTAGCTTGACCTCCTCTATTGTTGTAGCTTCAACTTTGGAATGACCTAAGTTGAGTAGTGACGACTTCCCAATTTGCATGGGAAAGATTGGCCAAGACTTCTTCTGAGCTTCCTTCAGTTCTATCCCAATGCTGCCTATTATTATCTGATGAACTACCTACCTACATACCATCCTGTCAGAGAGGAATTTCGGTTTTGGATGGGGGGGAATCGAACATTCAAAAACCCCAATGTAGGAGAAATTCTCCTCGATAAACCAGTCAACAACTGCCTTGAGGATTCCTATGACCAACTCTGAAATATGGGGGGGTGCATACCCATACAACATCTGATGCACTGGTATTACCATGAAATGAAAAATTTCATAGAAATAATCCTTAGCATTTTCCTCCCATAGCTTAGAATGATATTCATGAATGGGCTCAGTGCAGGTTGGGTTCCAACTACAGTTCATCAAGGGGAAAGGATTCATGAAACATATAGCATCCATAATGTATGTGAACATGTAAAAGGCCACTCATTGGCCTTTGGATCTCGTGGTTTGATATTCCATAACCTCCTTAACTAGGATATCTAATAGAATCTTGTTCCAATTGAAGTTGTAGCCTTCAGCTGCTTCATGTAGAAGGGGCACCCATTCTACAGGGAAATGTGCAGGATCTTTCTTCCCGAAAAGTCTGCATGACATTATGGCCACATAGACCATGTACTCATTCAATGAATCCATGGCATAAACGCCATGGGTATCGACCCTGAATTTGGCTGGGTCTCTCCACCAGTGTTTGATTATGTCGAGGTATGTTTGATCTGCCTCTGTGCATTCTTTCTTTTGAAATTGACTTACAAATTCTTTATTATAAATGTATTTAGGATTGGGAGATAGTTTGTACATTACTTGTATATGCTTTGGTCTGAAGGATCCAACGACGACCCCTTGACTATATAAAATGCTCCTCGTATGCATGTCCATTCTCTCTAAGGCCCAATTGGTCATATCATTGTAAGACATAAGTCATGGGTGTGCCACTATTTTGTGCAGGTCTGACTCTTCTATGTCTCGGAGCTTGTTATCAGAATCATGGGAGAAATTCTTGATTTCGTAGTCCGACAGTTCAAACATTTGTCTCTAGGATCTAATGGAATCAATGGAATGCGATGTTGTATCAGACACAACATCTCCTTCTGGGCTTGAGCTTTCAGTTGTTTCTTAACTTTTCTTTGATTCCCTTCTGGGTGCCATAACATTCGTGATAGAATGAAAGCCTGTTGCAGAGGAAAAATGTATAAGCTTAGGCTGAATGAAAATCAGTCCTGACGGTGAAAAATAAGAATGAAATTTGAAACACAGAACCTTATGAACCTTTAACTCGTCTTGCAATGAGCGTACTGACACAGGTGATAGGAATTTAATGTTTTAATGAGGGAGATACACTTGAAGATACGGCTTGTGCCACAAGCATATCCATTTATCCGTTATTAATGTTGTCGTATGTCGACGAATTCAAAATAGGAGCTTCAAAGGATTTATTTCAACAAATCCCAAAATTTGAAACACGAAAAGTGGTTTAGTCATCGTTAATCCCATTTTAAAGTTAATTTAAATTTGTTTTAGATTTTGTTAAAGAATCGCGATTTCTCATTTCGGAGTTTCGGGGATCCCATCTCCAATAAATCTATCATAAGCAAACCCCGAATCACGAAATCGTGATGGGATTAGTTTAGACATTAATCGCTTGTATTAATATTTAAATTAATCAAGATTAGGAGTTAGGTTCTTCCTTTTGGAAAATCGGGGGTCAGAAGTTCGAAAGTCGATATTTTGAAAACATTTTAATGCAAGGAAACCCGAAATGCAAAAGGTTAAGAACTGTTGATTGTGTTTAAAGGTTTAAATAATCACGATTAAAAGGTGTTTTGTGAAAAGTTTGTCGGGACTTATAACGCTCACTTCTTTTCCTTATATTTCTTTAAATAATAAATCTTTTTTTAGGTTTTCGACACCGGGACAATGGGGTTGCTAATTAAAAAACATATTTCGTGGGTATTTGAAACCCAAATCCAAAGAATCGAATGACTTTGACCCCCCTTTTTATGACTAAAGGTGGCTCCATGACTAGGAAATAACGAAGTCTCAAATTTCAAAGGGTACAATTTAAATTTCGTGTCAACAAAGAGCCTAAACACATGCTTGTAAAATCATCATCAGGGTGACCAAAATAATGTGTAACACCTTCCTCATGGTTTTCTTGTCTCGTGTTCATCTTCTTAACTTTAGCAATCATTCTAGGGCAATCCAAAACTTCATGTCCAGTAGCTTTACAACAAAGGCAAATAGGACCTCTACCAGGGAATTCCTTAGCAATAGGTCTTGATCTTCTACAACTATAACAAAGAGTCAATCCTCTCTTTCTCTTAACCAATCCCCAACATTTCTTGTACTGCACACTGGGATCATAGTGATGGACTTGCAAAAAAATATTTCTAGGATCCTGCATCCACTTGTTAGTCCAACAATTCTTTCTATGCATAGGGATAACATATCTTTCACTATTTCTATTATATCTATTCATATTTGTACCCTAGTTTTTAGATGAGGACAAAATCTATCAAACATACCTAGATCCATTCTTTTGAAACAAAAAATTCCACTTATCTTACGTTTATCAGAGCACAAAGATTTAAGATCTTACCTCTTTTCTTCAGATCGGGCTTCTCTTCTTATTGTTGGCATCAGAAGTCACTCCTGGATTGTAGCAGGAGTAAGCCTGAGGCCCATCAGTTTGAATGTCATGATTTGTTGATAAAGGGTGATGAATGAAGTAAACTCGAAACAATATCATTCTAACTCAAAAACTAAGCCAGACATGCACAAGCAGATGAGGTCTTGGTTCAATTTCAGGCAGTAAGTTGTAATAAGGGTGAGTAGGAGGAAGAATTCTATGAGGAAATGTGAAGAAATGCTATGGGCTTCAGGCTTCCAATAGCCTGTAGAAGAAAACTTTGAAGACAAGAACTTCTTATATTCAAAGGAAGAAAAACTGAAAGAAAGTAATAGAGCTTATAATAAATTCTTTATTATAACACAATCACGACGATTCATGTGAATCATTCAACCATGAACCCTTTCAGTTTGAGATCGAAACAAGATGAAAAAGGGAGCTGCCTTACATTAAACAAAGAAATTTCATATACAGATACATAGTCAGGAAAACAAGTGCTTCATTAAAACATTACAGTCGGGAGCTCTGCTCTACCATCCATCCCTACAAAAATACAAAAACTGAGTATATATACTCAGGGAAATTCGCTACCTTCATAGAAGGAAGGTAATTGAGACATTAAAGTCCAAATTAGTGTGTGCAGGCTCCTTAGTCAAACCTGGATGGAACTCCTTCGTCAAACACCACCTTAACTCAACATGGCTCTTGCAGGGGAACCTGCATACAAGGGTACCACGGGCTGATTGCTCTAGGTCTTTTCCATGCCCTCCATTTATGAGTTGAGCTAAGGTCTCAACTACCTGCTCAATATTCATTAACTTCTTATTCCATGGAGGATGTCCGAGATTGAAAACATAAATAGAGACCCCATGTCTTTTGAAATCTCGGTAGTTGAAATGTCGAAATGGCTCCTGGGCACTTTTCACATTTTGCGTTTCAGGGTTTTGAACTGCAATGGAAGAACAACCCTTTGTCCTTTGAAGTCCCATTAGTTGAAATGACGAAATGGCTCCTGGGCACTTTTCTCATTTCGTGTTTTGGGGTTTTGAACTGTAGTGGAAGAACAACCCTTTGTCCTTTGAAGTCCCGATAGCCAAAATGTCGAAATGGCTCCTGGGCGCTTTTCGCATTTCGTGTTTCGGGGTTTTGAACTGCAGTTGAAGAACAACCCTTTGTCCTTTGATGTCCCGGTAGCCAAAATGTCGAAATGGCTCCTGGGCGCTTTTCACATTTCGCGTTTTGGGGTTTTGAATTGTAGTGAAAGATAAACCCTCATCCTTTGAAGTCCCGGTAGCCGAAATACCGAAATGGCTCCTGGGAGACTTTTGCATTTCGTGTTTCGGGGTTTTGAATTGTAGTGGAAGAACAACCCTTTTTCCTTTGAAGTCCCGGTAGCCGAAATGCTGAAATGGCTTCTGGGCACTTTTTGCATTTTGTGCTTCGGGGTTTCGAAATGCAGTGGAAGAGCAACCCTTTGTCCTTTGAAGTCCCGGTAGCCAAAATGCCGAAATGGCTCCTGGGCGCTTTTCACATTTCACATTTCGGGGTTTTGAACTATAGTGGAAGAGAAACCCTTGTCCTTTGAAGTCCTGGTAGCTGAAATGCCGAAATGGGTCATCATTTCATGACTTTGGCCATAAGAGATGAGCCCATGCGCTAGACCTCGTGCAAATTTGTGACTCAAGCTTACTCGATGATCGTCGATCTGCTAAGTCTGTGGATCCTTACCATTGTAAACAAAATTATCGCTCGCTTGATTTTAAGCCCGAAATGGACTTCTTTTGTGTGCTGCGCTTGGCGCTCGTGACTATGGATTTTGAATAAAACGCATTTGATTGTTTTTAAACCCCACTTCTACGCATTTGCACCAAGGGCCCGAAATCGGAGAGAAACACCCCCTTGCAAGAATTGGCGCTAACATTAGGCTCCATGGGGGATAGAGTCATCCCTGCGATGTTCTAATAACTCCTTCTACAGTTCCAATTGCCTTCTGTTGGGATATGGAGTCATTTCTTAAGCCAAAAATAAACAGAAAATCAATAAAAGCAATATTTACAAAAACAGAGGAGTCATCTAAGGCTCAAACAAAACATTTCTTCAGGAAATGCCCATTTATTGGGCCATTAAAAACTTCTTCACCCTCCAAATCCTGCAACTTGTACGTGTTATTTAAGAATACTTCAGATATTTTGAAGGGCCTGATCCATAAGGCATCAAACTTGCTGTGTTTGCCCCTATCCTGCCTGGGTGCATCCCATTTAAGCACCAAATCTCCCAGCTCGAATTCCTCCTTCCTGACCTTTCTGTCAAAGGCCTGCTTGATCCTCTGCTGATGACTATGAGATATGTCCATTACCTGCTCCCTGACCTGTTGCACTTCCACCACTTGATGAATTCTTCTGACCATATGGTCTGGCTCTCCTTCATGATATTGAAATAATTTCGCTACAGGTAAAGCGAGCTGAGTGGAAAACACTGCCTCCATCCCATAAACAAGTTGAAAAGGTGAGGTGCCTAGGGACTTCTTTGTTGTCACTCAATTGGCCCATAGAGAAAATTTGAGCTTTGAATCCCAGGCCCTCTTATTATCTTCCAATAATCTTTTAATGAGTTTGATTAGACTTTTATTGGAAGATTCTGCCAATCCATTTCCTTGAGGATAATAGGGAGTGGAGTGAATTAGTGAAATCTCAAACTGCTAGCAGAACTTAACCAGAGGCTCGGACTTGAAAGAAGCAGAATTATTAGTGACAATTCTATTGGGACAACCAAATCTGGCTATGATATCCTCCAGGAAGTCGATAATTACTTTGTGTGATGCACTCTTGGTGGGGCTAGCTTCTATCCACTTGGTGAAATAGTCTGTTGCAGTCAGGATCCATCGATGTTGGCCACTTGAAGGAGGATGAATTTCTCCAATGAAGTCCAACCCCCACTATTGAAAGGGTGTTGAAGCTACTATAGGCTTCAGGGACAGAGATTTGAGCTGCTTCTTTCCTGAGAACCTTTGGCATTTGATGCAAGCTCTGACTTCTCTGCAGAAATTAGTGAATAAGGTGGGCCAGTAGTACCCAACCCTAAGAGTTTTGTGAGCTGTGGTTTTCCAAAAATTATGCCCTCCACAAAGGCCGCTATGGAAATAAAACATAACTTTTTGGGCCTCCTATGGGTTCAGACACCTTAGAAACACCCCTAGAGGGTCTCTCCAGTACAAGACATGGTCAATAAGGAAATATCTGACTGCCTTGAGCTTTAAATATCTTGCCTTGCTTTTTCCCATTCCATCAGGAGGCTTCAACTCTTGCAAAAAGTACAAAATGTCTTTGTACCAGGTGCATTCTTCTAGTGATAAGCCACCCTGAGTGATTTTTTTGGACAACTCAGCTTGTTGATTTCCTAAGCAAGCGTTAATGAAGCTAACCCCCAAGGCCTTGCAATTGGATTTAGCCAGCAGCTTGGCTAAACCCTGCCCTTTAACCAACTTGGTGGGATTTATCTCCAGGTCAAACTCAAGGATCTTGGCAATCCATTTACCTCTTCTCCCATCTATGTCAGGTTGTATAAGGATGTCTTTCATAGAGGTCGAAGGAACATATGAAGTCACTCTTGAGTGCAATACATAGACTCTGAAAGCTTTGAGATATTTCACCAAGGAATAGGCCTACTTCTCCATGATCTCATACCTAATTTTTTCATCTCTTAATTCCTTACTGAAGAAGGAAATGGGTTTCTCTCTCCCTTCCTCATTTTTTTGTAATAAGACTGTTGCTACTGTGTCAAAAGAAGCAAAAGAAAAAATTAGGAAATCCTTAGAATAATCAGGGCTGATCAACACAAGTGCCTCAGTCAATGCCTTTTTTATTTGGACAAAATATTCCCTGGGTTCAATAGTCCATTTTAATTCATTTCCCTTTCTGAGCATGGTTGTGATGTGTTTCACCACCTCAGCAAAAATTGAGACGAACCTCATCAGAAAGTTAATCTTCCCTAAAAAATCCTGAACTTCCTTTCTAGACTTGGAAGCGACAGGGTCTAAATTTCCTCTACCCTGCTAGGATCAATTCTCACTCCCTCTGCTAATACTATATGGCCTAACAACTTCCCCTCCTTCATAGAAAACATAGATTTCTTGGGATTTAAGGATAGACCAAACCTCCAACATTTCAAGAAAACTTTCCTCAAGTGACAGTGGTGCTCTTTATCAGACCTGGAGAAGATTGTGATGTCATCCAGATAGATCACCACAAAATGATCTTTCACCCCAATGAAGGCTATGTCCATGGCTCGTTGGAATGTTGCTCCTGCATTCATTAATACAAAAGGAATTTTGGCATACATGAATGTGCCCCAAGGAGTGGTGAAGGTTGTTTTTTATCTGTCCACAGACATAACTGATATTTGATTATAGCCAGAAAAACCATCAATCATGGAGATCCTAGATGCACCAGTTACCCTCTGCAATATGTGTTCCATGTTGGGAAAGGGATAGTTGTCTTTCTTTGAGCTCATGTTCAGGTTCCTAAAATCAACACAGAGCCTAATTTCTCCACTTTTCTTCCTCACCGGGACCAAATTGGCTACCCACTTAGAATATCTCAAGGGGGAAATGATTTGGGAATCTAACAAATTCTTCACTTTCTCTCCATGAAAGACAACAACATGGGATTTATCTGTCTTAGATTCTGCCTAAATGGCTTAACTTCTTCCTTCAGTGGGATCTTTTGTTCAATCATAGCTGTGTCATATGTCTTGAGGTCTTCATAGGTCCATGCAAACACAACAACAAATTCCCTTAATAACTCGGTATATTCGACCCTCTTCTCTTTGGTCAAACCGCTTGACTACTTGACAAACTTAGTCTCCTCCTGTGTGCCGATATTTCACTCCACTATATCAACATCTCCATTTGAAACCCTACCCTTTGCTGCCACATTATTTCCATCGAAAAATATTTCTAAAGGGACCAGTCCCTTCGGAATGTGATTGCTAGACAAATGAATAATATGGTGATTAGCAATTTTATTTAAAAATACCTCAAGGTGAGGGTGAATTTCGAGATCAAGATCCTGATCAATGTGCAATGCAAATAATTAATCGATGGACTGAAGAAATATTTTGATTTCAATATCATCTTCGAATACCTTTCAATGCTTGATATTGTCTGGAACAGATGGACTATATCTTATCTCGACCTCATATTTGATCTCAGGCGGCAGAGGGATCTTGAGCAAACTAGCTGAGACAACTAAGGAGTCGGCCAAAGTGTTTTCCTCTCTTGGAATAAAAGAAATGTTGAAAGCTGAGAAGACGTTATAAATCAAGTCCCATACTTCATTTTTGTAACTCCTGAGTTGAGGATGCTTAGCCCGATAAGAATTTCTGACTTGCTGGATTATCAACTCAGCATCTTTGAACACTGCTACCTCCTTAATTCCCATTTCTCTTGTAGCCCTCATACCCAGAACAAGAGCTTCATATTCTGCCACATTATTGGTAGCTTCAAATTCTAGCTTGTATGACAGGGATATGGTTTCCTGCCAAGGGGACACAAGAACCACTCTAGTGCCAACGCCTTCACTATAAGAAGCTCCGTTAAAGAACATTTTCCAAATAGAGGTGGTTGGAGGAGGTATCTCATGATGAAATATGGGTTGATTTCTGTTTTGAAAAGGGGCTTCAGGAGTCTCAGTGATCTACAATAAACTAGACTCCAAATCAATGTCAAGTGCAAAGATGGGGTGATTAGTGGGGTCTGCTTCGTCACTGACAATGTAGGCCAGTTGAGCTTCTCTGTATAACCTCCTGTGTTCCCCTCCAAAGACTGGAATGGTGGCATATGTGAGATCCATCTGTAATGTTCCTCCAAGTTTTTTAATCCAAGATCTTGACAACAACATGCCGAACTTGGGGGGAACATTAGCTACTACAATGTCCATGACCACACTCTTCATTGGCAGCTAAAATAAAGAGACCACCAAGTCTTTGATGAATCCAAGGAATTGCACCCTCCTTGAATCAAAAGAGTACAAATCGTGATAATCCTTTGTCACTTCTAGTCCCAATTCTTCCATGACTATTTTGGGCATAAGGTTGTGGGAAGCTCCTGAATCCATGAGGCAATTATGCAGCACCTTATCATGTATGTTCAGGGATGTGTAGAAGGGAGGGGATGAATCATCTCTTTATTATACAATGGGACCTAGGACGATGGATGGATTTTCATCTTGAAGGCTTACTGAGTCCGAGGAAGGTTGGGGGGACTCATATTGTAGCAGTTTGGAGAGGGACCTTTTGAAATCTTCATTTTTAACTAGTTCTGAGAGGGGTACATGAATTCTAATATTTTGAATTTCGTGCTCAAAACTAAAAGAGGAAAGAGGTTTAGGAGCTTCCCTTACCTCAGAGATAGGTTCTTTGGCCGTTGGCAAAGTATTCTGAGTTTTATTTTCTTTAGTAGTGATTGTTGCAGGCTTAACAAGTCTTTCCACTATGAGGGGCTGATCATGGCTATCAAAATTTCCTTCTTTCTTCTTTCACCTGAGATGATATCTATTAGGACTTTTGTTATCCTTTTCCCCATCACCCAACTCATTTACTCGAATGTTCATAAGGGATCCTTCATATGCAGATTGAGTCAAATGGGGAAAAGGGGAAGTGTCTTCAATACAGTGATTTTTGGGGTCAAGCTCATCTATCTCCTCTCTTTCCTCATGACCAACTAGGTTATTTTGGAGAGGGGTTTGAATCCTTTGATCATATCTATCTTTGCTCCTTTGTTCCCTCGGAAAATCTCGTGTCACATTGTTGCTAGGCTTCCTGAAGCCTCTGTAATCAATATTTTGGGGATTTATGTACATGGGCTTCCCTTCTAACTCCCACCTTTCCATTCTAGCCGAAAGTGATTTTAGCATTTTAGTTACCTTGTCCATCTGAAGGGGAAGAGGAGAGGAATTGAATGGGGAGGCTTCAGGTCTCTTCCTGGATATGTCTCTATCGGCCTTATTCCTGAGTCGGTTAACAACCAATATGTTAGATTCTACTTCCACGGTTGCATCCTGCATGTGAGCTAGAGTAGTGGCTCTCCTTTCCCTCAACAGAAGGCAGAAATCAGGATCAAAAGCGCTAGCATAAGTGATTGTAGCAGAGGCTTCTGAGGGATTTATTTCAGTGGGGATCTTATTGTACATTTTATTGAATCTCTTGGAGAAATCAAAGACAAACTCTCCTTCCTTTCTCTTCAAAGACCCGAACTCTGTCATGTAATACATGAAGTCTTTTTTGTCTCCCCACTGTCTCAAAAATTCATTATCCAAAGCCTCAATCCCATCGATAGATCCAAGAGGTTGGGCCCTAAGCCACTTTCTAGCCTCGCCTTCAAGGATATGGATGAAAATTCTCATCCATACATCTGCATGCATAATAACATGATCATCTATAAAACTGTAAAAGGATTTAAGGTGTTCTTCTGCAGCTATGTCCCCTTCACCTGTAAACTCGGGCAGTTGCTTAAGGTAGCCATCTGCTGGAAGGGCATTGAGAGGCTAAGGTAACAAAAGGGGAGCATACCTAGCAACTATTATGGCCTCCATTCTGGTCATGGGGGGATTTTCTCCTGCCATCGAAATATTAGGTGGAGGAGAACTCAGAGGAGAAGAAGCTCGAATAGGGGATATTGGAAATGAGCTTCCAGGTGGAAGGGGAAAAAATGGGGGATTCAAAGAGAAGGCTAAAGGGCTTCAGTCAAAATATGATTCTCTCTATGCAGTAGCAACAACAGTAACAAGAGGAGGAGTGTTAGAGCTAGGGGTGGGGAAATCTTCTGTGGTCCAGGGTCTACGCCAAGGTACAACTTTAGGGGAGAGGGGAGTGACAAGGATTTCTCCCTCCAATCTCATATCAGGAGGGGAAAACTTAGTAGGAACACTTTCGAAATTTAGGAAACGGGAAACTTCAGAAAAAGTTCTGCTAGGAAGCTGAGAAGAAGAAAATGGAGTTTCTACAGAAGGAGATGGAAAATTACCTAGTTCAGCAGTGGAAGTTTCTCCTTCAGAGGCCTTTCCTTTTCTGATAATCGCCTCCGACTCAGCTTCAGGTGTAGCTAGAGGCAGCTGTGGATGGGACTGCGTGTGTCTACCTCTGGAAGCCACAACTAAAACAACGGGTTCGCCGCAGTGGAGTCATCACAATGGAGTCACCACATGCACAATATCAATCTCGCAGGGATCTGATGCCTAATGCATCTTCAGAATCAGAGGTTTGATGTCGTTCAATCCTGGGGAAAATTTTCAACTTTGTCCCCGACAACAACACCAGAAATGTTGGCATCAGAAGTGACTCCTGGATTGCAGTAGGAGTAAGCCTGAGGCCCATCAGTTTGAATGTCACTATTTTTTGATAAAGGGTGATGAATGGAAGTAAACTCAGAACAATATCATTCTAACTCAGAAACTAGACCAGGCATGCACAAGCAGATGAGGTCTTGGTTCAATTTCAGGCAGTAAGTTGTAATAAGGGTGAGTAGAAGGAAGACTTCTGTGAGGAAATGTGAAGGGCTGCTATGGGCTTCGGCCTTCCAACAACCCATAGAAGAAAACTTTGAAGAAAAAAACTTTTTATATTCAAAGGCAGAAAAACTAAAATAAAGTAACAGAGCTTATAATAAATCGTTTATTATAACACAATCACAATGATTCATGTGAATCATTCAATCATGAACCCTTTCATTTTGATATCGAAACAAGATGAAAAATGGAGTTGCCTTACATTAAACAAAGAAATTTCATATACAGATACATAGCCAGGAAAACCAGTGCTTCATTAAAACATTACAGTCAGGAGCTCTTCTCTACCATCCATCCCTACATAAATACAAAAACTGAGTATATATACTCAGGGCAATTCGCCACCTTCACAACAGGAAGGTAGATGAGACATTAAAGTACAAATTAGTGTGTGTATGCTCCTCATTCAAACCTGGACAAAACTCCTTTGTTAGATGCCACGTTAATAGAGCATGGCTCTTGCAGGGGAACCTGCATACAAGGGTACCATGGGCTGATTGCTCCAGGTCTTTTCCACACCCTCCATTTATGAGTTGAGATGAGGTCTCAACCACCTTCTCAATATTCATTAACTTATTCTTCCATGGAGGATGGCCAATACTGAAAACATAAAGAAAGACATGGTGTCTTTTGAAATCCCGGTAGCCGAAATGCCAAAATGGCTCCTGGGTGATTTTCACATTTCACATTTCGGGGTTTTGAACTACAATGGAAGAACAACCCTTTGTCCTTTGAAGTCCCGGTAGCCTAAATGGCTCTTGGGTGCTTTTCAAATTTCACGTTTCGGGGTTTTGAACTATAGTGGAAGAACAACCCTTTGTCCTTTGAAGTCTCGACAGCCAAAATGTTGAAATGGCTCCTGAGCGCTTTTCACATTTCGTATTTTGGGGTTTTGAACTGCAGTGGAAGAACAACCCTTTGTCTTTTGAAGTCCCGGTAGTCGAAATGCCGAAATGGATCCTAGGCGCTTTTCGCATTTTGTGTTTCGGGGTTTTGAACTGCAGTGGAAGAGAAACCCTCGTCCTTTGAAGTTTCGATAGCTGAAATGCCGAAATGGCTCCTGGGTGTTTTTCGCATTTCACATTTTGGGGTTTTGAACTGCAGTGGAAGAACAACCCTTTGTCCTTTGAAGTCCCGGTATCTGAAATGCCGAAATGGCTCCTGGGAGCTTTTTGCATTTCGTGCTTTAGGGTTTCGAAATGCAGTGGAAGAGCAACCCTTTATCCTTTGAAGTCCCGATAGCCGAAATGTCGAAATGGCTCATGGGCGCTTTTCGCATTTCGCGTTTCAGGGTTTTGAACTGCAGTGGAAGAGAAACCCTTGTCCTTTGAATCCTGGTAGCCTAAATGCCGAAATGGCTCATCATTTTGTGACTTTGGCCATAAGAGATGAGCCCATGCGCTAGATCTAGTGAAACTTTATGACTCAAGCTTACCCGATGATCGTCGATCTGCTTCGTCTGTGGATCCTCGCTGTTGAAAATAAAATGCCCACTCACTTTATTTTAAGCCCGAAATGGACTTCTTCTGTGTGCTTCGCTTGGCGCTCCTAACTGAGGCTTTTGAATAAAACACATTTGATTGTTTTTAAACCCCATTTCTACGCATTTTCACCAAGGCCCTGAAATCGGAGAGAAACACCCCCTTGCAAGAATTGGTGCTAACACTTAGCACAAAGCTTCACAATTCAAGTAGAGTATTGCACACTAGGGAAATAGATATACACATAGAGATTTCTCTTTTCTTCAGTTCCCAACAATCACAGTTTCAGGTCCCGACAACGGAACCATTTGTTGGCATTGGGGCAGACCTGAGGTTCAATGCACCAACAAAACCCTAACTACCGACCCTTTTGGAAACACATGCAAAGAAGATGAAGTCTCACCCAAGGTAGAGGTAGGGTGGGTTGCAGGACTCAAGTGTATACAACCTAGCTGGGACATAGATCTGTGATCACAATGCTTAACAGAGCACTTAAAAATTAACATTCATTAGTCTTTAACCCTTTATTGACATCGCAGGTAAAACCCTAATTACATAACAATGCAGTATTCAACAAGATATAACACATCCAAGCACTTAGCACATATAAATAGATCAGATCTAGCATTCATTCATATCACTAAGAACTAATCTACTACATCAGATATATCTAACATTCATAAAGACTACAACACTAAGAATAAATCACATCAATCACATAGAGCAATCACAACACAGGATATAAGTGGTTCACCCCCAGCGTGTGGCTACGTCCACCAACTCTTCATCTTATTTATTATCGTTTTTCAATATTATTACATGCACAGAGACACAAAAACATATCCGCATAGGACATGAGATCTACATGCACCTTGCTAGATCCTCCTTCCTTGAGCTTGGCACAACACAGAGCCTTCTTACAATCACTTGCACTTAGCTCTACAAGTTCTCAACACACAACATGCACAAAGCATTCACAACTATTCACACTTAGTACACTTGCCTACTGGGTCTAGTACTTCTTACATCGCCTAGATATCTATTTATACATTACAAAAGGGGCATAAGCATGGGTAAACCCATGAATCGACATCCCATACTCATTACATAAAACCTAAGCCCAAAAAACCTTCAAAAAAGGGGGAGAGGTCCCATAATCTCCGCTTCGCCTGGTGCTTCATCTTCAACCAGCCTGTAGAAGTCCCAAAAAGTGGTCAAACACAACCAAGGTACCCCAAAACTTGGTCGATGGCCAACATCAACCAAAGGATAAATAGACTATGAGGAAACCTCATAAGACTCAAATTTAGAATAGTTTTCATATAGGGACCACAATCTTCATGCCTCTAGAAGGAGAGGGCATAAGTGAGTAAGGTGATATCCCTTGCAAATCTTACAAGATAACTTAGGCTTACATCCTATCCATCTAGGTTTATCAATAGAATCAATGCCCCCAACATGAATAACAGTGGCTGGTTTCTTGTCCTCAACATGACTCGCAAAGTTTGTTGGAAAATATCGAACATGACTAACAGAGGTTGGTGATTGGTTGATAACATGACTCGCCGAGACTATAGACCTATTTCTAGTATGACTAGAAGTGACTCGACTTTTCCCCCCACCATGACTTACAGCAGCAGGGCGCTTTCCCCCAACATGTCTCACAGAGGTTGTTGAAAACTCTCCAACATGACTAGCATAGGTTGGTTTTTTTCCCCCAGCATGACTTACAGAGGTTGGGTGTTGGTATTCAACATGACTTGTAGAGGTTGACGACCTATCTCCCACATGACTCACAGAGGTTGGTGATTTATTCTTCCTATTCTTCCTCTTTCTATTTCATTTAGACTTCTGGTTACTAGTAGTTATACTTTTGTAACACACCCGACCCCTAAATACTCTTTTAATGGGTGATACATCATAATTTCATTTTTCCTTAATTATTCAAACCCTCCTTCTACGGTCTATATCATGTTCTTCTCATCTAGATCTCTCCAACCACTATCTCCATGCTAAAATCTGAGTTCTGGACTAGAAGATATGTCCTTCCCAAGTTCTTCGGGCGTTTATTGGTCAAGGGCCACATGGATTCCACGAGGGTCCATATCATAATTATCATCCTAAGTTCTCTGATATCCCGGAGCTTCCAACACTCCTAAATCTATGGAGGAAATTCAACCATCCATAATCCGATGGTTGATCTCCGTCCACGTTAATGCATATCCCTAAGGAATATTCAGTGTTCGATGCTTGGATGTTGAGCGCCCCTTTTTTGTCTATGCATGAGACCTCCTAGAGTCCCAAAATCCTAAATTCCCAAACTCTGAAGTCTTGTAAACTTTCCACATGGTTCTGACTTTCGGGCCTTTTGGTCTCTCTACAATACTACACCCCAGATCCTCCGAAGTCCAGGACTCCCAGATTCCCGGTCACCTCACCAACCACTTTGGCCAGGAGGGCATGTACCAGGGGCTGACATGTAGCAAGGGCAAGGGGTGACATGTGCCTTCATTAGGGGGTGGAACACGTCACTCTCTAATAGGCATAAGGGGTCTACAAAATGTCCATATCCTAGTGACACGTGGAACATCGATCGTGGGTCCACGTCACCCTGGTGACGTTGGCTTTCCATGTCACACCAGAATGACATCCTTATAACATCATTTAGATTTCATAGTCATGATCTAACCATGTAGATCCATAGATATACAAATCCCATTACTTCAGGACTTCACCCTTCATGAGTTTTTTGGTGCAATCTCCTCATGACTCCATGAGTTGGTCAGTGTCGGGATGACTAGGGTCTAGGCCCAACAAACAAAATTTGGTGGAAGACAAGGGTGACATGTGTTACACCTACGATGAGTCCACGCCACCATAGGTGATGTCAGTATGCTATGTCATTCTGACCTTCTATGCTCCGATGATATTCTCTTTCGCTCATAGGTTAAACCTCTCGGAGTAGGACTGTACTGAAGTACGTGATGCCATATTTTCATTAGGTTCAATCTAAAAGTTGAGAAGGGCTCTGAAGGATACTTAGATCCACGGTTCACGTTACTTTGTAGCTATCAACTTCAGGGGTTTCGACTCTACGACCCCTCCATTCTCCTGAAGTAGGACTTCTTTGAAGTACCGTACGTGGGTCCCTCCTCTAGATGATCGAATGGTTAAGATGGGTTCTCAACAAAGTCCCCAGATCGAGGCTGAGAAGGATTTTGAAGGATCCAAGGATCAACAATCCATATTTCTTCATGAATTCATCCTTCGGGGGGGTTTTGGTGTTACCAAACCTTTGTTCTCTCGAAGCAGTCAACGTCAGACTGACTACATCATAGATTCAATGGTTGGGATAGTTCCTGAGCATCATTAGAACTATGGCCTAGATTAAATTCAGGCTCCGAGATTTCGAAGGGTCAGTCACTTTTATGGCGATCACCCAAATCTCATCGAACTCACGAAGACTGAAGGATTCGAGGAGTTAACACCCGCGTTCCTTCCCCAAATCCAATGATTGTGACAACCTTGGCTCCTCTTGAACATATCTCATCCTTTCACCTTTCAAACAAGAGAATCCTCCCCTTCGAGACTTAAATCTCGCTATCCTTCCTAATCTTCATTAGATATGAAAGACTTAGGCGCTAACACACACTTTGCACTCTTTCTCCTGAGCTTGAGACTTAGAAAACTCTTCCGTGCACTCCTTGCACTCATTCACCTTGAGAACCTTTCAATTCTTCACTACATGTTGACCCTACACAATGTGCACGGGTCTCTCCTTCGAGCTATTATACTCAGGCGTATATGGGTATTCCTTGCACCGGGATTATAGAAGATAAACAATTTGACACTTATAGAATATCAAATACTCATGTCTTCAACTATAAATGCACACACATGCATATAAATCTGAAGGTAGATAACATAACATTGCCCAATTAACTCAGGGATAAGTAAACTCAGACATTCAAACATGCATTTCAATTTAAGTGCACAAGGTTAAAATAAACACTTATATTTTATTGTCTATCGCCAACCGATTGATTGTGTGTGTTCGCTTTTCCACCCAACCATAGGCTTAGAGGCATTCATTATTAGATCTTTGGCCACCCCCGTGCCAAGCCATGATATCACTATGGAATTTCTGGAAGATATCTTATAGGTTCTCTCTCTCTCTCTCTCTCACCGTCTCTGCAAGGTTTATCAGATGTTTCCTCAGCATCAAGCTTGAAGTCTCATGTTCGAGTCACATTCTCCTATAAATTATCTAGTAACCATAACAAAGTAACAAGCTTTAAGTTCCTCTTCTCCACTATAGTGTCCCCCATGTTCTCCCTTCTTTGTATATATCTGCATGCCTTGCATGCACACCCCTCCTTGGGAAAGTTTCCCCTTCCTGTCACGTTCCTTCTATCAGAAGGAAACTCGAGTCAGCCTGGGTCTGTAGGACCCTGTGGTACTTTAGACTAACATTATTTAGCTAGACGATGCCTCCATTCATGGGGGGTGGTTGATGGTTCAACCACTAGTCCTTTCTTCATTAACTAATTCCTCCTTGGAATCTAGAGGAGGTTTATTATTCCTAACAAAGGGAAATTTGGGGTCATTCAAAATAATGAACCCTCTCCATAGTTTTCCCATTTCTTTCCTCTCGTGATATCATGGCTAGTACTTCAAAGATTCACCCCCATAGTTAGTTATTGGAAATTCAAACAATAATACATTAACATCGTTCACACGCTGATGGGTAAAGTATATGTACTAATTTCCCTCAATTAAATTGTCAACCAGGGTAAGTAAATGTTGGCCCTCGACCAAGTTTTGAGAAAACCTTGGTTAGGTTTGACCACTTTTTGGACTTCGACACATTGGTGGAGAAAGGAGTGCCTAGGCAGAGTTGAGATCGCATATCTCACCAATTTTGTGGGCTATGTGGACCTAGTAAGAGGTGTCTAGGGTTTTGTAATGGGTTATGGGATGTCGGCCCATGGGATTTACCCATGATTAGGCCTTATTGTAAGGGACTGTAAAAGTATAAATAAGTAAGAATGTATGGTAGAAGTAGTGAAGTCTTGGTAGCTAAGTGAAAGTAGTTTTGAGTTGCTTTGTGCAACATAATGTATATGTGTTAAGGCTCTGTGCTTGTTAGAGAAGTTAGCTCTATGCCTTGACCTAGTTTGGAAGGAAGTTCTGGTGCTCAGTGTGAAGATAGTTTGTCCTAAGCGAAGCTCGACTCTGTGGCTTAGTGCACATGAGGCATTGAATGTAAGAGATTGAAGAATAATAAAGAAGATGAAGCAGTTGGTGGACGTAGCCCCACACTGGGGTGAACCACGTATATCTTGTGTCTTTGGTTTGCTTTGTGCTATGTTGTTTATGTTATGAATATGCTCAGTGCTTGATGGTTATGCATGATAGATAGATTTGTTGATTCTTAGTGCTTTATTTGTGTTAAAGATGAATGAATTCTATATCTAAATTAATGCTATGTGTTAAGTGGTGGAAATGCTTAATCTTTGTTGTTACTGCGTTGATCTCTATTAGGGTATGTTTTGTGATGTTATTAAAGCTAACAAACTAATGCATATCATCTTCTAAGTGTTAATAGAGTACTCTGTGAAGTGTTATTATCACAGATTTGTGTCCCAACTTGGTTACAGACACTTGCGTCCCATAACCCCCCCTGCTTCCACCTCAGATGAGACTTCTCCTCCTCTGCAGGTGTTGCCGAAAGGGACGGTAGTTAGGGTTTTTTTGGTGCGTTGTTGAGCATTGAACCCTGGGTTTTCCCCTGTGCCAACAAATGGTTCCATTGTCGGGACCTGAAACTGTGATTGCTAGGAACTGAAGTAAAGAAAAGAGAAGCTTTGTGCATAGATCTGCTATTGAAGTGCACAATACTCTACTTGACTTGTGAAGCTCTGTGCTAAGAAAGAAATCTGATATGAAGAAAAGAGGTAAGATCTGAAAAGAGGTTAAGATTTGTGCTTTGATAAGAGTAAGATAAGTGAATATTTTTGTTTCAAAAGCATGAATTTAGGTATGTTTAATAGATTCTATCCTAGTCTGAATGCTAGGGCGCCATAGATGATTTTAGGGCCTAAATTTCACTCATGGGCTAATTTTCCATGGTTTTTCCAAAAACGAGATTCGCTATTTTAAAAATGATTCGCCCAAATTCTATAGGATAAAATTATTTTACCTTAAAAATCGCCAAAATTTTATAAAAACTATATACAATCCTTAGAAATTTGAATATTTTTACAAAAATATCACCAAACATTTATAGTTGGCATATGAAGGATTAGTAATATTCTCCAAGGTTTCTATATTTTAAAATAAATTTCCATCCTTAAAATCATCCCTGTAGGGCGCAGTTGGAAGAAAGAGTTGATATAAGTAAAACTAATAGAAATGAAGAAAGATATGTTATTCATATGCATAGAAATAATTTTTTGACTAATAAGTGGATGCAGGAACCTAGAAATAATTTTTGCAGATTGCATGTCCAACACTGTGATCCTAGTGCGCAGTACAGGAGAGGTTGGGGAACATACAATAGAAAAAGAGGATTTACATTTTTCTATAACTGCAGAAGGCCGAGACATCTTGCTAAGGAATGCCCTGGTACAAGTCCTATTTGTCTTTGTTGTAAGACTATTGGTCATGAGGTTGAGGATTGTTCAATGATGATTGCTGAATTTGAAATAATGAACATGAGAAAATAAAACTATGAAGGAAGTCAAGAGACTAAGAGCATGTTAGAGAATCATAAAGAGAAAGGATCAGAGAAAGCTCGGACTATGTTATTACAGTTGAAAGAAATGATGGATGTTCACAAAGATGCCAGTTTACCAGAGATCCTGAAAGTAAAACAACGCATAAGTGCAAGAATAAAATACTTCGACATAGACTGCATCTTGGATGAAGAAACACAAGTGAATATTATGACAAAAGACACTTGGGAAATTTTGGGAAATCCTACTGTGGTACCTTTATTGGGAAGGATATGCTTGTTTAAGGGTAAGATGATAACCTTATATGGAAGAGTTACTAATGTACTTGTTATTATCCATGGAACATCGATTGAAGAGGAATTTGAAGTCATTAAGTTTGTTGATAACATCGTCCCTTTCCCAATTTTATTAGGTAAGCCTTGGATTGAGAAGGATCAAGTCAGAAGGAAAGCCAAGGAAGAAGTGACATAAAAGAAAAAGAGAGAACTAAGGGATTTCATATCTAGAAAAATAGATTGACTAATAGAGAAATGAGAAGATAAGTCGAAGCAACATAAGACAAAAGAATTGGCTGTCAAGGTTGAAAGAATGCAAGAAGGTTTGAAGGACCTATCCATTCAAGAAAGAAGAATACCCACCTAGGAATTAATAAGAGAAGGGTTATTAACTTCAGACCCTTTGAGGGCACATCACTAGTGTGAAGTCACCACTCTAGGAGAAGATAAGAATAAGAATGGAAAGAGGAATCCAAAAATAGTTAGAGAGACTTAGATCATAGGAAAGAAGGAATGGAAGCTCAGTAAAAAGAATGATAAGATGGAAAAACTATAAGAAGCTATACAGACTAGATGGAAGACTTCACAGACTGGAACCTCGCAGGAGGTAGGTTTGCAGGATTTGAACCTCGCCGAAACAATAGGACCGCACAGAATGGGACTTCACCCTGGCAAATCTATATGATTTTTGGAGACGCATTGACCGTTAGAACGACACTCGAGAACGACTAGAAAATGAATTTATGGGTGGATGGACCACTTTGGGGACATTGAGACCGCTCCATAATAGACATATTTGCATTGGTGGAAGCATTCTTGGCCATTGTAAGAATCCGTTATGGTGCCCCACTTATTTAACCCGTTGGTCACTGTGTCGGGACCACTTTTTTCCACCTGTGATTGATTGAGACAAGAAGAGAATTGATTGTGTGTCGAGCTGTGTTATAAGAATCTAGACATTGCCATCTGTTTGTCTACCCCACCTGTCCATTCTCCTACCCCGATTTGTGTGTTTAAAAGTGAGAATGTTGGGTGAACCTAGTGAATTAGAGAAGTCTTTCGAGGACGTCCTCAACAAGATAATGGCTGACATACAGTTATCTGAAGGTGTACATGCATCATTGACAAGGGGACTGCAGGCTTCCCCTTCGACTGGACGTCGTTCTAGTTGTGTTAACCCTGCAACTGAGAAGCGAAGTAAGCATCGCGACGATATGGCTAATGCGAAGCAGATCCTGTTGATCCTACCCGAGTAAATTCCACCTTTGGCTAGAGAGGTTAACCGCGACAACATCCCACGAGATTATGAGTACACTTTGTTCACCATGTACATTCCGAAAGGAACACACATAGTAGGGAGCTAGTTGGGACATATCTCGCTACTGAAGAATAAAAAATTCAACCTAGGAGACAGAAAGAACTATTCTATGCTAGCACCCCACCGATACTTGAAGAAATCAACTGGGAAGAAGCCTCGCCTCATCTCCCATCCATAGATTAAGGGACTCGTGCAGTCCACTGTGTTAAATGTGATGAAGATTCCCCATGTTGGCCATCATCAGGAGGTTAACTCTTGCATTAAACTCCTCTTGTCATGCTATCATGGCGGATACCTATGGCTCGACCGACAAATTACTGTGGATCCACCAGATTATAGGATTGAGCATGCAGGGACTCGACCCTCAACATTTTCATCCAGGGAAGGCCTCAGATCACTCCCCGGCACAACGTATCAAGGAAGCTTCCTGCGAAGTTGAAAAAGGAAGGCGAGGCTACAAGGTAGCCTCTATATAGGATGGCGCAGTGTGCCTCACTTGAAAATTCATAGCTAGCAAGCTCATAAGGAAGAACCACCCAACAAAGGTCATCGGGTTCGTGATGGACCTCACAGGAAAATGTGTGGAGGGCATGCAGATGAATTGGGTGAGTTACCTCATTAATGAACTGGAGAAATAATGTCGTGAAGCTCAGGATCTGGGATAAAAATTCCACTTCAGCTCGCTAATCATTTTGATCACATTTGTCTCTTGGAAAATTCCTGAAGGAGCCACCTTTCCAGAGATAGAACTGTCAGATCTGTTGGCTGCTATTTTTTCTACCTTGTGGTACACCAATGATATGATGAAGCAGTGGCAGTCCAACGTTATGTTCCATGCATATGATCAACAATTGAAGGTTTCCATCGAGTCATTTCCATGCATGAAACCACACACCCTTCACCAATATAGATCGATGGAAAAGTTCTACGTAGATTTGCATTTCATCTATATCACTACGCACAAAGATGAGAAAAAGGAAGAGTTACAATTGTACTATAAGATAACATATGAAGACATGGAGTAGATCACCAAGGAATGGCTGGAGGAGTTCCTTGTACCCATCGCTGATGCAGAACTCTCTGAAACTGACACCATAGGAATCCCCATGGTCACCCGAGTTGAGCATGTTGGACAATACAGTGGGACAAAGAAGAAGAAGAAGCAGGAAGAATTCCAGGAGATAGGGACTGATGAGGAGAACAACGCTTCTGAAGATAATGGGTATGGATCGCTCGAAGGAGGAGGAGAAGACGAAGCAAATGGACAAGGAGGAGGGGACGAAGGAGAACAAAAAGGAGGAGGTGAAGCTACACTGCCTATAGATCCCCTGATGGCCCTTGGTTATGGAAGAAAGAAAAGATCAAGGAAGAAAAGGTAAAATTCTAACTGTGCGAAAGACATAGTGAATGTTACTGGGTTGAAGTGAGAAAAAGAACAAAAAATATGGAGTGAAGTAAAAGGAAGCAATCCATTGGATGAAGAGATCGAGGATGACAGATCAGCAAGGGAGAAGGATCATGGACAACTCAACAAGCGGAAAAAATCCACCGTTGGATGCTTTGGAGCACCACACGAGAAGGAAGGAAAGATAGGCTGGCGAAGCCCTGAAAATGCGGGTCAAGTTGACCTAGAGTTTTAGACACCTAGGGTTTTGAATCCTAGGTTTCGGACTAAGGATGTCGGTGAGCTATTGTAATGTATAAATAAGAACCTAGATGATTAAAAGGGGTTCGATCTAGTTGTATTGTTGATATGAGTGATTATTATTGTGTGAGAGAGAAGTGCTAAGTGTGAGAGCCTTCTGGTATTGTAAGATCTTCAGCTGGGTGCGAAGGTCAAGTCCTGCAGCTGGGTGTGTAGGAAGGGGAGAGACAGAGTGGAGAAGAAATAAGATCTGCTATCTAAGAGCACAGACAAGAACTGTATACTTCATCTTAATACATTATAAAGTGCAGTTCTATGGACGTAGCCCTAGAGAGAGGCTGCACCACTTATATCTTGTGTCGAATGCATGATTGATTCTCTTTTATTTGTCATTGATATTATGTTATTGCATTACTGTGTTAGATCTGATCGGTAGTTGTGTGGAGTATATCTAAGTTGATAAGTGATTTATGCATACTGTATTGTTCTGTATTAGATCCACTTGATATTCCCCTTGGTTGTAGACATCTCTTTCCTGTAACCCCCTCATAGCTACTTCGGTTGAGACTGCATCTGCTTCGCAGGTGTTTCCAAAAGTGCCAGTAGTTAGGGCTTGTTGGTGCGCTCTTGGAGCCGAACCCTGGGTCTGCCCCTGTGCCAACAAATGGTTCCGTTGCTGGGACATGAATCTTCTTGAGGGAATGTCAAGGTGGTTCCCATCAAAGACAAAGATTCAAAAGTGGATAGAGGATCAAGAAAAGGACTTTGTTGAAGCCCAGAACAAAAACCCTAAGTGAGTACAAAGTATTGGTTAGGAAGATATATCTTTACTGATATACATGAGATATTCTTTGGAGGAATCCATCAAGATCTATATGAGTGGTTAGCTAGGTTAGCAGATACCCAGTTCGAGATCATATCTAGACCTCCTGTGGTTTGGATGACGACGTTGATCAAGAAGGTCAATAGAGTCAATAACGTCATGTCACGAGCAATAGATCATTGGCTTGACAACACCATTGGAGGGTACATCATCGAGTTTGTTGTTGACAAAGTAGAGTCATATAGCCAAGTCGAGAGATATTTTTTCAAAGGGACGAAAGGGAAATTTTTACACTTTTTGAAGTTAAGGATCAATATGCTATTGCATGAGAAGAACATCTTGAAGATAAAGTATATTGGTCAGACTTGAAAAGGATAATGTTCAAGAATTAGGAAAACGACATTGACACAGAAGTTGGACATACACACAGTGGGAGAGTATACAGAGAAGTTCATCTTGTGAAACCGTTCAAGAATAACTACGGGGATGAGGGTTTCTACAGTGGAGAAGAGACAGATCTGACAGATGAAGAGAATTCAGAACCCGTTAGGGAAGAGGAAGGAAAAGTTGAAGAGCCTCGTCGGGACGAGCCAGAAACCTCAGGAACTGTGTAGACTATTGAAGTAAGTACTATTATTCCTCCTATTCATTCAACAACATTAAGAAATCAGAGTAATCAAAGTCACCAAAGTGTTCAGAGCACTATCACTAGTAGTCCACCACATACTCAGTCGGGAAACCTAGGAAGATCTATGGAAGATGAGATGAGGCTCCCTATATTTAGGGGAGATGTATCTAAACACCCTGATCAACATTGGTTCCTATGTGAAGTTGTGTGGAATATTAAAAATATCACTGATGAATCTATTAAAATAACTCAGTTTAACACTACTCTAAGAGATCGCGCACTAAAATGGTACATGAAACTTATCCAAAGACTTGCACAACCTAAGCCATTGAATGAGATCAAGAATGTGTTGATTGCAGAGTTCAAAAAACCTAAGTCAGAGTCCCAATGTATTACAGAACTGAAAGATATCAAGTAGAAGGTAGCCAAACCAGTTTGGGAATTTGATCAGAGATTCAAGAACTTAACATGGCAATTGACTTTTCACATCCCAGATGAGAAGAACAAGGAATGGTTCATAGATGCCCTTTTACCACACATCAGAGTTCCTCTGATGCCGCAGAAGATTGCTTCATAGCCTGAGGCACTGGAGATCTCCATGAATCTCGAATCAACCCCTATGGCAGAACCCAACTCAGGTATGAGCCAAATCTTGAGTCAGCTAACTAGTTTGTCTCTGCAGGTCAAAGATATGAAGAAAGACAAGGGAAAATACAAGAGAGAAGACATTTGGTGTGTTAGATGAAAATCAGAAGGCCGTGACAAGGAGCATTGTCCCCTATTTCATGAATACATGGCCTCTGGAGCTCCGAACCCTTTGAAGAAAGTAACCCTACCCTGGTGTGAAGTATGCAGAAACAAACATCGCCCTGGTGAGTGCTATTACATGCAGAAATATGTTCAGACACCCAAAAATTTGTATTTCACGTTCTGCAAGTCAGTAGGGCATGATGATATGGATTGTAGAGCTTATGAACTCATGCATGAAAGGTCAAGAGACATATACAAAATTCAAGGTGAAGTACAACAAGAAGGAAACACTACACAATATAACTCGCCAGGAAGAAGAAACTTCAATCCTCGTAGTGGATTCATAGGATGAGGACGAAGAGGAGGTATGGGCTGAGGTCGAGGACAAATAATCTATTACAACTACATGCAACCAAGACACTTAGCAAGGGACTGTCATAACCCTTGTAGTACTTATAGCTACTTAAGTTCATTTGAACATGTTATAGAAGATTGTCCTGTGTTGCTAGCTAAGCTTCAGGAAAGACGAGGACCCCAACAGAATCCACAAGTGCAACTGATATATGATGAACCTCGCAGAGAAGACCCTAGAGTCACTATTATCACTCAAGGAGGTGCTACTACAGGAGAGGATAGACTGACCCAAGGAAATGTTACAAAAGACTCAGGAGTCAAGAAAGCTACAAAGAAGACCCAAAAATTTGATGCAAAGAAAGAAAGACAGATATTTGATGAGGCAAGAAAAGAGTTCAAAGAATACCAAGGTTCATCATAAAAAACATGACCAGAAGTAAGAGAATATGGAATGCCCCTGGAATTTGACTAGTTTGCTTCGCCAAAAGAAGGAAAAGAGGTAAGCAAGCTCATGGATTTTTTATATACTTGTATTATGTTGATTCAGGATGAGAACGTTGCACACGAACTACAAAATTTAATCAAAAAATATGAGCTAAGAAATATAGACCCCTTACTGAATAGGGAAGTACACCAAGTCTCTAAAAGGAGAAGGAAAAATAAGGAATTACACTTGAATGATCAAATAGGAGAATATGACATAGATTATGTGGTCCTTGACTTAGGGTCAGAGATCAATGTCATGATGAAGCAAACCTGGGCACTAATGGGAAAACCAAAGTTGATATATTCCCCTATCAGTCTTAGGATGGCTAATCAACATGTCCCTGTGGACATCGACGTAGTAAGAACGTTTGCATATTTTGAGGTAATTGAGATAGTTGATGATAGTTGCCCTTACCCTGCGCTGTTAGGAATTGATTGGGCTTTCAACAATTCCACTGTGGTTGATTTAAAGAAAATATGTATGAATTTTGAAAGAGATTTCCTTAGGGTTATTGCACCTTTGGATTAAGATGAAGGCCAACGATATAAAGAACCCATCAGAGAGGAAGACTACGCATATGAACTAGAAAACATATACAAACTAATAGCTAGACAGAAGGATTACATCAATCCTATGGCCAATGGAAACCTAAGCTGGAAAAGTGACAATGCGTGTTCATCATATTCAGAAGAAGTGCTGGAGAACTGGCAGGATAAAATGTATGAAGTATCTACAAGGAGATGTGCTAGATTAACTAGATAATTTTGTTGGATCGACACAACAGTAAGTAACTTACCCACATTTTATGGTTTGAATCCTTTAGAAGCCTTCTTATCAGACTTCGAAGCAGGTGTACCAATGCAACAAAGATTGTTGGCAATTGATGAGGCCTTGAAAGCCACACCAACAAGATGGTGGGGGACACACAAAAGCAATATCATAGTCTGGATACAATGTCGTACTTTCATGATAGTGCGGTTCTCAACACAAGTAGAAGGCTACGAAGTTTGGTACACAGGTCGAAGCTGCCCGAAGGACCATGTGCGAAGTTGCGAGGAAGCCTAGAGCAATGTTCCTCAAGAGCAGTGGGTGCAAAAATTCATCAACACACTGAACACAACCCCCATCAACTGGTACCTTCAAGCAGAGTTGCGCCTCATCACTACATATTGGAAAGGTATGACTCAAAATTTTGTAACCACATTCTTATTTTAAAGTCAATATCCTTCAGTAGACCAAGCATTACAGATTGTGAGACAAAAAGTATTTGAGGATGCATCTAGCCTCCCCATGGAACAAGAAGAGGACGAATGGACTGAACCTTTCCAAAAACTACAAGGTTGTTATAACATCAATGCTGATGAAGACGATGATCCGTGAAAGGTTAACATTGCAGAAATAGAAGGCCAGAGAGATGTGGAAGGCCCTGGAATTGAGATACCATTCATTAGACAACCAATAAAGATTAAAAAAGTCAATATTGGAACAAAGGAGACACTAAAGCTTGCCAATGTGGGAGATTATTGGGATGCTGCTACCATTGAAAAGATTACAAAGCTACTACACAAGTATCAGGACTTGTTCCCGACCAAGTTCACTAATATGCAAGGCATCAAAGGGCCTATGGGAGAGATGAGGATCCCTTTGAAACCAGATGAAAAACTAGTCAAACAGAGACCCTACAGATTAAACCCTAAATATAAGGAGAAAGTGAAGATTGAGCTCGACAGAATGATGGAAGTAGGGATTATAAAACCTGTCGAAGAATCAGAATGGATTAGCCCTATGGTCATGAAAGACAAGAAGACAGGTAAGATCAGGATCTGCGTAGATCTCAAGAAGCTAAACGTTGTCTGTTTACATGACCCCTTCCCTACACCATTCACTGACAAAGTGTTAGATAACGTGGGAGGCCAGGAGGTATATTCTTTTACAGATGGCTTTTCAGGATACCATCAGATCCATATTACCAAGGAGGATATCCATAAGACCATGTTTGCAGCAGAATGGAGATCCTACCAGTATACAGTGATGCCATTTGGATTGAAGAATGCCCCAACCATCTTTTATAGGGTGGTGGTCGAAGCATTCAAGGAATTTCTACATAAATTCCTAGAAGCGTATTTTGATGATTGGATTGTTTTTAGTTTGTCGAAAAATCATATGGAATGTCTAAGGCTAATGTTGGACAAATGAAGGTAGTGTCAAATTGCTTTGAATCTGAAGAAGTACATCTTCTTCTCACCATTTGGAGTGTTGTTAGGTCATATTGTATGCAAGCAGGGATTGCTGGTTGATCCATCTAAGATTGCCATTATAGTTGATTTTTCACCTCCTACTTCAGTCAAACAACTATGCACTGCACTAGGACATACTGGATATTACAGGAAGTTCATAAAAGTATATGCCCATATTACAACACCCATGGAGAAGATTTTGAAGAAGGATTGTCAGTTTAGTTGGACAGAGGAATGCCAGCAGAGCTTTGACACAATGAAACAAAAGATGGTTACTGTGCTTATTCTGGTCTTCCCATATTGGAGCAAGGAGTTTCATGTGCATGTCAATGCATCGTCCATTGCATTGGGAGCTATGTTAGCACAACCTATAACATGAGACATCGATCACCCGTTAGCCTTTGCTAGCAGGAAACTATCCATAGCTGAGATTAATTACACCACCACAAAGAGAGGAGGATTGGCCATGGTGTATGCGCTGCATAAATTTCGCTACTACATGTTGGGAGGACACTTTAAAATGTTTATTGATCACTCCACATTGAAGTACCTATTCAACAAGCCAGTTTTGGGGGGGAGAATATGCAGATGGCTTCTACTATTCCAGGAATATGATTTTGAAATTGTGGTTAAGCTAGGAAGAATGAACAAAGGTCCTGACAACTTGTCAAGGTTAGAACATGGTGAAGAGCCCACCAGTTTGGAGGATACACTGTCGGATGCACAACTAATGGCTATTAGAAATATTGATGACCACTTCACAGACATAGTCTTGTTCTTGTCAACAGGAATGGAACCTATTGAGTATACAATTATGCAGAAGAAGCAACTAGTGGTGCGCACTGTAGACTTTTCAGTTATAGTTGGAAAACTATACAAGATGGGACCTGATGAGATATTAAGGAGGTGTGTTATGGAGGCAGAGCGATCATTGATCCTAACATAATCTCATGAAGGCATTGCAGGAGGACATTATGCAGGTAAAGAAACTACGCAGAAGGTTCTGAGAGCTGGCCTTTGGTGGCCTACATTACATAGAGATGCTAAAGACTATTCCAGATCCTCTGATGTATGCCAAAGAGTTGGGAAACCATTCAAAAGAGATGAAACACCCTTAGCACCAAAACTTACCTTACAAGCATTCGAGAAATGGGCCATTGACTTTTTGGGACCTATAAACCCACCAGGAAAGCACACAGGAGCAAGGTACATCATCACTGCGAAAAAATACTTGACTAGATGGGTTGAAGCAAGAGCAGTTAAGGAATGTAATGCAACTATAGCTGCACGCTTCATATTTTATGGCATCATAACTAGGTTTGGATGCCCAAAGATGCTTATGAGTGATCAAGGCACACATTTCATCAATAAGACCGTTGAAGCCCTGACTGAGGAATTTGCAGTCGACCATTAGAAGAGAACACATTACCATCCACAAGAAAATGGGACGGTTGAAGCATTCAACAAGATTTTGGATACATTGCTGACAAATACTTGTAGTGTGAACAGGGATGACTGGGATTTAAGAGTACCGACAATACTTTGGGCCTATAGAACCACCTATAAGAAATTAACAATGCAGACCCCTTTTAAGTTGGTTTATGGCCTCGAAGCTATTGTCCCAATGGAATACTTGGTGCCAAGATTAAGAATTGTTGCCTTTACAGACATGGATGACACTGGCGCCATTAGAGAGAGGCTTTCACAGTTGGTCGAACTAGAAGAGGGAAAATTTATTGCAGGATTCCATCAATAGGTTCAGAAGGAAAGAGAGAAGTCCTATGATGACATGCACATCAAGTAGAAGGAATTAAAGCAAGGAGATATAGTACTGGTATATGACAATAAGTTCATGAAACATCCTGGGAAGTTCAGAATGCATTGGCTCGGGACATATCAGATCGCCTATGTTACAGAAGGAGGAGTTGCGTAGCTGAAGACGTTGAATGAAGAATGGAAGGAAGGTTTGGTGAATGGGAGTCAGCTGAAGTTGTACTATGAAAACCAGCTGCCTCGCAGATCTCAGTAGAAGCATGAAGAAAAGGGTCTAGGTACCACGTGTAGTTGAAATTGGGTACCAGACATAGAAAGGAAAGTCTGCATGAGGAAGGAGAGGAGGCAAAGAGAAGAAAGAAAAGGTTGCACTGCACAGTCTGAAGTCGAAGTAGAACAAAAGATCAGAGCTGAAGTGCCTCGGGGTGAGTCACAGGTGAGTGTTGGGGGCTTTTTGGCCCTTGGTTGTAAAAGAAAGAAAATATCAAGGAAGAAAAGGTAAAATGTGAACTGCACGGAAGGCACAGTGACTGTTACTGGGTCGAAGTGAGCAAAAGAACAGAAAAGATGGAGCAAAGTAAAAGGAAGGAATTCGTTGAATAAAGAGATCGAGGATGACAGATCAACAAGGGAGAAGGATCATGGACAACTCAAAAAGAGGAAAAAATCCACCATTGGATGCTTTGGAGAACCACACGAGAAGGAAGGAAAGACAGGCTAGTGAAGCCCTAAAAATGAGGCTCAAGTTGACCTAGGGTTTTAAACACCTAGGGTTTTTGTATCTAGGATTTTGACACCTAGGTTTTGGCCTAAGTATGTCAGTGAGATATTGTAATGTATAAATAAGAACCTATATGAGGAAAAGGGGTTCGATCTAGTTGTATTGTTGATATGAGTGATTATTCTTGTGTGAGAGAGAAGTGCTAAGTGTGAGAGCCTTATGGTATTGTAATATCTTCAGCTGGGTACGAAAGTCAAGTCCTGCAGCTGGGTGTGTAGGAGGGGGAGAGACAGAGAGAAGAAGAAAGAATATTTTCTAGCTAAGAGTGCAGATAAGAACTATATGCTTCATCTTAATACATTATAAAGTGCAGTTCTATGGATGTATCCCTAGAGAGAGGGTGAACCACATATATCTTGTGTCAAATGCGTGATTTATGCTCTATTCTTTGTCATTGATATTCTTCTATTGCATTACTATGTTAGATCTGATCGGTAGTTGTGTGGAGTAGATCTAATTTGATAAGTGATTTATGCATACTATATTGTTCTATATCAGATCCACTTGATATTCCCCTTGGTTGTAGACATCTCTGTCCTGCAACCCCCTCATAGCTACTTCGAGTGAGACTGCATCTGCTTCGCAGGTGTTGCTGAAAGGGCTAGTAGTTAGGGATCATTGGTTCCCTCTTGGAGATGAACCCTGGGTCTTCCCCTGTGCCAACATACCCCTACTGAAACAATAACACCGCAGAAGAGGAAGGTTTCCTTGTAGAAACCTTCAGCAAGAAAGAAGACGCGCGCCAGTAAGCCCCAATTAGAGGCCACGCTCACGAAAGATGACATCAGTTTGGTTCATGGAGCTATGGAGGATGCTTCTGAGGATATCTTGTAGAGATATGGAGAAAATAAGGATGAACTATATGGAAGGATCAGAAATGAATTGAAGGAAGTACAACAAGCTATTCATTTGGTCCGCGCAGTACCTGTTGCATCACAGATTGCATAATTGGGGGATGAACCAGCCCAATTGAGAAGACTTGCAGATGTGACAAAGGCTTGACTTTAGAAAATCCATGAAGAGAAGGAGAAGGCCACAAAAGCCATGAAACAAGAGAAATATGAATCCTTAGAGAAATTATGAGTACCACGGTACAATGTGGTTTCTTATGAAAGTGAGAGAGAAGAGTTTTGGGTGATGCTCCAGGAGGAAAAATCCCAACTACAGAAGGAAAAAGAGAAACTGCTCGCAGAGAAGATTATGGTCAAATAAGTGGTGAATAAATCATGTTGCTTTGTGCCAGCCTTGACATAGGAGGAACAAGAGTCGGTCGAGGCTCAAGTAGTGAATCTCGTTGAGACCATACAACAAATTCAAGCCAAGATAGCAGAATTAGAGGCTCAAGCAGTGTCGAGCACCCCACAAGAAGTGCGCAACCAGAGGGAGGAAACCTCTAAGAACGTAGTAAGAAGGATCATATCCCTCATCTTAGAGTGAAAACAACTGAGAGATAGAAGCGCGCAGACATATAAATGCCTTGCAAAATATACAGAGCTAAGGAAACTTGAATGATGCAGGAGCATCGCTAACAACAAGTGAGCGTGGGACAAACACCATTTAATTTTTGGCACATGTTGAAAATGTTTAAATTATTTTGAAAGTTTGGATGTGCAGACATTAATGAAATAGTTAAGAGAGTGCATACTTCCATATTGTAAACATATCTTGAGCGATCAGCTCTCATCTGTAATATGTAGAGGCATTTATAGGCAGTTAATGTAAGTAGGTAGATTTAAATTCTAGATTAGAAAGTTTTAAGAGCTGGAGGGAAAATGACTACAGACACCCTCATCTTGTATCATTGTAACAATTAACATGATCAATTGAGAAGAGAGCATAGAGACGAGAAGAAGCGTAGAGCTGTGGAGAAGAGCTAGTTGAGCTCTCAAGGGCCAAAAAGAAAAGATCCTGTGTGGATCCCGACCTGCGGGTTTGGGGAGGGGTCTGCGTCAAGTTTGGTATCAGAGCATAGGAAAATTTTCTTTGCTTTATGTAGCAGGGAAAAGAAATATTTTCAGTCATGCCGTCGAGAAGAAGAGACAAGCAAACACCTGATCCACCAAAGGAAAGGGAAATGCCAAGAAGGAGGGGTAGGCAATTACCTAATCCACCAGGGGCAAGAGAGATGCGTGAACTACGTGCTAGGATGGATGCCATGGAGACAACACAGAGGTGCACAGTCAGTGCTGGAGATATCAGTGAGTCTGAAAGTGAAAATGAAGCTGGACATGGAGAAGAAGAAGTTGTAGCAGAAGATGCGGCAGAAGAATGCCTACTCAGGGTTGTTGCAAGGATGGGTGCTAGGGAAAAAATGGACATTCCAGTATATGAGGGAAACCTAGATGTTGAGGAGCTTCTAGAATGGATTAGAGATCTGGACACGTATTTTGACTATGAAGATGTTGAGAAAGGAAAAAAGGTCAAACATGTTGTCATAAGACTTAAAGGACATGCAACATTGTGGTGGGATGAACTACAAGCTGACAGTCACTGCAAAGGAAAGCGGAAAATCAAGAGTTGGGATAGAATGATTGCAAAGATGAAAGCAAAATTCATTCCCAGGGATTAGAAAATTACTCTGTTTCGAATAATGCAGAATTTGAGACAGAAGATGATGTCAGTAAAAGAGTACATTGAAGAATTCTACAGGCTAAACATCAGAGCAGGTCATCATGAAAGTGATGATGAAAAGGTTTCCAGGTATATTAATGGTCTGAGATACGACATTCAGGATGAGATGAGCATGATGAACATCTGAATGGTGGAATATGCTTATTAGATGGCTCTAAAGGCTGAAGAGAAGTTGAGCCGAAAGCAGGGTCAAAGGGGATGAGGCAGAATTCATCCCAGAGGCAAAACAATTGTCCAAGATAGGAATTAGAAACCTAAGGAGGAATGGAAGAAACCTCAACCTCAAACTGAGAGAGGTGGAAGCTCACAGAGATGGAAGTATGTTGATAATAACACTTTTCCTCGTGCTAGAGGAAGAGGAAGAGGAAGAGGTGGACTAATAAGATGCTTCACATGCGGAAAGAATGGACACAAATCTTATGAATGTCCAGATAAGAAGAAATAAGGTGGTGAGACTCACATTGCCAAAGCACAAAGATGGAATGTTGAAGCAGAGGATGCTGAAGGCGGAATATCACTGATGATGAGGAAGGTTCTCTTAATGCCAGAAAAAGAGTCGGAGAATCTAGTGCAAAGGAACAGTTTTTTTTGGACTACTTGCAAGACCAAAGATAGGGTATGCAAGGTCATCATGGACAGTGGTAGCACAAACAATCTCGTTTCTACAGAGATGGTAGAAAATCTGGAGCTGGAGACTATTGAACATCCAAGTCCATACAGAGTTTCATGGCTACAAAAAGGACATCAGGTAAATGTCACTAAACAATGTTTAGTTGAATTAAAAATAGGAGGATATAAGGATAAGATATTGTGTGATGTCATTCCCATGGATGCTTGTCATATATTGTTGGGTATACTGTGGAAATATGACAGGAATGTGGTTCATGATGGGAGAAAGAACACATACACCCTAGAGAAGAATGGGAGAACTCACATGTTGTTGCCAATTAAGGACAAAGAGGTGAAACCTGAAGTAAGCAACATTGTACTTCTCATGAATGGGAAGGAACTTCTTAAGGAGGTTAAGAAGAAGAAAGATCCACAATTCATCGTGGTCAGGAAGCCTAGAATTGTTTTAACCAATACGAGGGTGGATGATTTACCAGAGGAAATCCAAAAGTTACTAGAGGAATTTGTTGATATAGTAGTGGACGAACTACCTCGTTCATTGCCACCAATCAGAAGTATAAGTCATCACATTTATCTTATACCTGGAGCCAGTTTACCAAACAATGCAGTGTACAGATTGACACCGCAAGAGAATGAAGAGGTCAAAAGACAGGTCCAGGATTTAATGGACAAAGGGTTGGTTAGAGAAAGATTGAGTCCATGTGCTATTCCGACAGTGCTTAGCCCAAAGAAAGATGGAGGCTGGAGGATGTGTGCAGACTCAAGAGCAATTAACAAGATTACCATCAGGTATAGATTTCCATTGCCAAGGATGGATGATTTGATGGATTGTTTGAGTGGGACAATTTTTTTTTCGAAGATTGATTTGAAAAGTGGTTATCATCAAATTCGTATCAGAGAAGGTGATGAATGGAGGACAACCTTCAAGACTAATGAAGGGTTGTATGAATGGCTTGTTATGTCATTTGTCTTAACAAACGCGCCAAGTACCTTCATGAGATTGATGAATGAAGTCCTAAAGGATTTCATCGGAAAATTTTTCATTGTGTATCTTGATGACATACTGATTTTCAGTAAAATAGAGGCAGAGCATATAAAACATTTGGCTACAATGATGCAGAGGATACAACAAGAGAAGTTGCTGATAAATATGAAGAAATCCTCATTTATGAAGACAGAGCTCATTTATTTGGGTTTTTTTATTTTTGCAGATAAGTTGAAGATGGATCCAGATAAAGTGGAGGTGATTAAGAATTGGCCATCGCTAAAGAGTATCTTTGAAGTTCAAAGTTTTCATGGATTGGCTAGTTTCTACAGGAAATTGATCAGGAATTTCAATGGAATTAGCGCACCAATGATGGACACAGTGAAGAAAAGACATAAATATTTTCACTGGACAGAATAAGCAAAGAAAAGATTCAATTTTTTAAAAAGGAAGATTATTGAACAACCAATTCTGGTGTTGCCAGATTTCAGTAAGATGTTTCAGGTCAGGTGTGACACTAGTGGCTTTGCAATTGGAGCGGTTTTGAGTCAAGATGACAGGCCAATCACATACTTCAGTGAGAAACTGAATGAGGCGAAGGTTAAGTACTCCACGTATGACAAAGAATTTTATGCGGTCATATAGGCACTCAAGAAGTGGAGGCACTACTTGATCCCTAAAGAGTTTGTTTTGTACAGTGATAATCATGCCTTACAATTTGTAACTCAGCAGGATAAATTGAACCAGAAGCATGCAAAATGGGTTGAATATATGAAAATTTTCACTTTTGTAATTAAACATATTTCTGGAACTGCTAACAAAGTTGTTGATGCTTTGAGCAGGAAATGTTTTCTTATACAGGAGTTTAGAGTCAAAACATTAGGTTTTGATAATCTCAAGGACATGTACAAGGATGATCCAGATTTCAAAGAGGCATACAAGGCATCTGAGAATCCATTTCTTAGAGATAGAAGTCAATGGGCTGAATATATGATCCAGGATAGATTATTATTCATAGGCAATCAACTGTGCATTACAAAATGCTCCATGAGGGAGAATTTGTTGAAGGAAAAACACAGTGGAGGATTGGCTGGACATTTCGGTCATGATAAGACATTCTCCAAATTGAATGGCTCGTATTTTTGGCTAGGGATGAGAGAAGATGTCAAAAGGTTTGTGGACAGATGTAGAATTTGTCAGCACACAAAGGGAAGGAAACAAAACACAGGATTATATCAGCCATTACCCATACTAGAGAGGCCGTGTGATGCAGTAAGCATGGATTTTGTGTTGGGATTGCCAAGAACACAAAGAGGGTTTGATTCAATCTTTGTGGTAGTGGAAATATTTTAAAAAATGGAACACTTTATACCATGTCAGAAAACTAGCGATGCACTCACATTGCAAACCTGTTTTTCAAAGAAGTTGTCAGACTTCACGGCTTACCAAGGAGTATAGTTTCAGATAGAGACACCAAGTTCGTGGGACATTTCTAGAGGACTTTATGGAAGAAGCTGGGGACGAGTTTTTCATTTAGCTCATCTTATCATCCTCAGATGGATGGGCGAATGGAAGTTGTGAACATAAGCTTGGGAGATTTACTAAGGAGCCTGGTCACTGAACACCATAGTCAGTGGGATCACATTCTTCCACAGGCAGAATTTTCTTATAATGATTCGATCAATAGAAGCATGGGGCAGAGTCCATTTCAGATTGTTTATATAATGAAGCCAAGAGGAGTTTCTGAATTGAAAGATTCAGAACAGAATGAAACTAGAAGTGCTAGTGCAGAAGATTTTGCAGAGGCAATGAAGGAACTTCACAGCCAAGTGAAGGGGCAATTGCAGAATTCAAGCCAAGAGTATAAGCACAAATCAGATCAACACAGGAGATAACTTCAATTTGAAGTTGGTAATATAATTCTTCCACATTTGAGGAAGGAAAGGTTCCCACGGGGAACATATAACAAACTGAAAATGAAGAAAATTGGGCCATGCAGGATCATAAGGAAATTTGGGGCAAATGCATATGAGATCAAATTACCCGATGGGATCGAAATTTCACCGATATTCAATATCTCAGATTTGTACCCTTACAAAGATGGAAAAGAAGGAGTATATAGTGAACAGATAGAGGTTCAATGGGCTAAACAAATGCCTGTAGCTGAAAATCCACAAATGGAGAGAATACTTGACAAGAGAGTCAGCAAGAGGACCAGGAGAAAAGAATATTTCGAATACTTGGTCAAATGGAAGGGACATCCAGTTGAAGATTCCAGCTGGGAGAATGAAACAAAAATTCAGAAGCATGGGCATACTGTGCAAGAGCTCATTAATAGGAGTTCATGAAAATTTTCAAGCAAGGGAGTATGATGCAGGAGCATCGCCAGTAACAAGCGAGCATGGGACAAACGCCATTTCATTTTTGGCACATGTTGAAAATGTTTGAATTATTTTGAAAGTTT
>JZKD02S1902400.1:81915-117076 GCA_000966675.3 Picea glauca | reverse complement strand
ATCACTTCACTTTATTATTTACCTTTTAAAATATCTTAAACCACTTTGATTACTTTGACCTTTTGAGGCTTCTAGATGACATATGAGGGTCCTCCAACTTCGTAAGGCCATAACTTTCAAACCGTGAAGAGTTATGTGACGTTATACATACCACCAAAAATGGCATGACATATACTATACATATAGAATAGTATTATCTGAAAATATATCATAACTCATACCGTTACCCAACAAACAAACTTAGGTCCATTACCCAAACTTGGGGTCTCCAAATTCTCATGGCCATAACTCTCTAACCATGAGGAATTATGTGATGTTCCACATACCACCGGAAATGACATGACAAGCACTATCCATCTATGATATTTTCCCTGACAAATTCACTTTCCTTCATCTCATTATTCCATAATTAAGCATGGGTTCTCTTACTACAAAAAGTGTCTTCCCATGAGGGCTTTCACCATAAGGGGACCACTTTGGAGTTCATCCATATTTACTTCTTATCAACCATGAAAAAACAATAATGAGTCATATTTACATCAAACGCTATTGGGTCCATTACCCAAATCTTTGTGCTACAAGTCTTTGTTCAAGGGTTGACATCAATGAAAACCAACCTTAATCAACAACCTCTACCTCGGGTGAGACTTCATCCGCTTCGTAGGTGTTGCCGAAAGGGATGGTAGTTAGGGTTTTGTTGGTGCATTGTTGAAGCATTGAACCCTGGGTCTGCCCCTGTGCCAACAACAATATATAGAAAGATTTTCCATCATAAAAAAACATTATATGTTCTTGTAATCCATGTGACCTATAAACATTGTGAAGAAGAGATTCAAAATCAATCACTTGTTCTATCACACTGATACTAGAAAATAATTTGTACATAATTAATAATTTATGCAAGCCTACAAACTCATAACTCGTACTAATTAAGAATCACAACTCAAAATCATAGCTAGGATATCATTAAAAATCATAACTCAAAATTAACTTTTATCTTATCATGTTGATGCTAGAAACATGATTAGAAAGTTATGCAAACCTACAATTAGTGTTTAAGGATTCAACTTAATAAATGGACATTGTCTAAATAGCTACTCTACAAAGTGATTTACAACTTTATGAAATAGAAAAAAGAGACATGATGGCACAGGTAAATAGTTGATAAACAAAATAATTACAACCTGCAAGAAATATGTTAAGAATCTAAATATAAACAAGTAAACATGGACGTCCACAAATGCTCTGTGATACACACACAATCCAGGAAGTGAGTTACAAATTAGAATAGATATACACAGTGATACAAATTAAAAAAGAAATTCGAAATTAGTAAGTGATAAAAGTCAAATACAAAAATATAAATATATACTGATATGAACAACTACCTAGACCACTAGTGCCCCCCCCCCCCCGAAGGTTGTGGCACTACTTCAATAGAAAAATGTAGTCACAAAATCAATATGACATTGATATTAATCACCAAAACAAAGTTTACAACGAAATTGAAGATAATGTATGTGTGTATAAATAAAATCTGTGTTTCTTCGTGAAATAGACAACATGTATTTATAGAGTTTATACAGAGCTTGAGAGGTCGACCACTAGAAGGGTCGACACTCTAAAAAAATAAATTCATTAAATTACATCAACAAAAAGAATCTTGTCCAACATCCTTGTGCGCTCAACATAGTGGCCACTGCAACTACCCAAGTTTGAATGTGATGAGTTCCATAGCTGGAGGGTGAGAGTGGGCACAAAACCCATGTTTTTGATTTGCCCACCGATATGCTATCCACCAACTCTACTGCGTTTTGACTGCTGGATCGAGTGTCAGATGGAGGTCTGGACGAAGGATTGGATGGAAGGTCAGATCATGTTTTTGACTTGTAGCAAGAAAACAAGAAACATTAGTACATTGTAATCATACAATTGAAAATGAATTAACATAAAATCATTACAAAACAATGATTTCACATACCTCATGTTGTTCCATGGAGAATTGATGCACAAAACTTGATAATTACTTTAAGAAAGTCTAAATAAGAGCATAGAGTGTATAATTTTCATATGAAAAGGGGATTTGGTCATTGGAAAAATAGTCAAAACATCAAATCAACATTTCTCCCACACCTAAGAGTTTGCAGGTCCCTATGCAAACAAAAATGGATCACCTGACATAGCTATACTAGTGAAGGAGGGGGTAGATTAGCTTTAGAAGCTTCTCCCTTATGCCCTGGGGACTTTGGCTTAGGCATTTTGCGATGTTTCAATTACATCCTGAGACTGTGATTGGTGGTGGTCATCTAATCAACCAATCGCTGAAGAGAGTTTACTTTTGTTTGTAGGATAGAATTGTAATGGTGCAAATGTTGATCCACGGTTTCTCATTCTACCAATTGTTGAAGTAGTTGAGAATTCTCTTTTTGCAATTTATCAATAGTTGGGGTTTGATCAGATGGCTCAAGGTATGAAGGCTTAGGCTCCTTGATATATGTAGAAGGTATATCAATTTTAGAAGAAGGTGTAGGCATATGGGAGGAGGGAGTAACAATGTTTCTGTGAGGAAGACTTGGTGTAATAGGTTCATATTTGATCTCTTTATTGGACTTAGACTCCTCTGTAGAAACTTCTTTAAGTTTTTTATGGGGGCTCTCATGGTCGGAAGACAATTGAATAGGATCTGAAGTACTTGGAGTTTTTATATTGGACTTGCCACTCGTACTTCAGGTGCTTCTGCGAAAGGATTTCCCCTTGAATCAATTAGATCCTCTCATCTTTGTAGGAATGGAAGGAAAATATTGATGAAATGAATCCTATAGATTCTTAGGTTTATAATCGATAGGTGTTGAAGTTAATGGGGAATTATCAACAAGCTTCTTAATTTTCCTACCAGATGAGGCTACAGGGGAATCAATAGTTTTCTTGGCTTTCTTATCAGACAAGGAGATAGTTTGAACTGGAGGGTTTGGAGTTTTTGGAGAGTGAGGATTAGGTGGGGTGAAAGTATTTGAATTGAATGATTTCTTGCTTGTCTTAACTGTGATATGGGGATTTGAATATTGGTAGAGGAAACCTTCCCATGTTTTACTTTGTTTTTTCAATTATGTTATAAAAATAAATTTAATGAGGCCATGGTGAAATAAATTGTGGTTAGGGTTGGACAATTTTTTAAGGAACTGGGAAGACATCTTCTTGAGGATTTTCATAAAATAGAAGGGAAAAGTAAAGGGTTCGTTGAATTGAAAATGGGCCAAAAGACAAAAATGACAGGCTTTAAAAATAGAGTACCTACCTTCACAAGTGATGATCCTGGTAATTACGATCAGAGGGTTGATCAATTTGTCTTTGATCCACTCTTTCGAATACCCTTTGGCTCTAGAGACATTTTGGTATTCAGGCTTGAACACCCTGTTATAACTTGGACGTGGAAGTTGATGGTGTTTGGACCACCGATCCCCAACCCGTGGAAATTTCGTGGTCGAGGCAATGGATTCCTCGGAGACTTAAAAGACTAGACACCCTACATGATACAGTCTCCCATCAAACCTGAGAGTGAATTGGAGAGAGACACCATCATCATGCCCCTGCATAATGGCAAGGAATAGTCCCCAATCCGCACGGAGGAAGAATTCTCAACACGTTGTGAATTCTGGAATGGCCAATAGCTCAGTGTAGGAGGATGGTTCATAACGGTTGGGCATGGTTACAAAGCAAGGGATGAATAGGAGGCCGAAATCAGGCAGAGGGAAAGCATAATATAGAAAGCATAGGATGAGCTAAATATTCAGGGTATGAGCAATCAAGACAGAGTACCCGTTTCTTAATGCAATTGTGATGGAAATGGTTGAATCGTGGGCGAATTCATCATACACAAATGCCATGTGTGATCATAATTGTGCCAAGTTTGAATTTGAAAGGTTTGTACTTTGGAGGTGAAACAAAATCATGTAAGAAATTAGATCAATGTCCAAGTCTTCGACTTGGAAATTTGATCATAAAATGCATTTATAATTTTAATTTGATCACAAAATGAAATTTGAAAAATACACCATTTAATTCATCTAATTCATCACTGCAACGGGTGTAAATCAATTCGAGTGATCATACTTGAATGTGATCGTGATCATTTACAATGTATATAATACCTCATCTGATCCTCCATATGACACTCCATCTGGTCCTCCAAATGGCATCCCATCCGGTCCTCCAAATGGAACTCCATCCGGTCCTCCAAATGGCATTCCATCTAGTCCTCCAAATGGCACTCCATCCGTTCCCCTGTGCAAGTGAAAACTATCTAATAGTAAACAGACGTTTGCCCATAACACTCAAATTGGATGATTTCTAGCAGGCATAGTGAACATGAGCATGGATAGGATGAGCATGAATAATATTATAACATCCATTTTTTATTTCCTTTGTCATCGATCTGTAACAATACAATTGACTTGTTCCTCTTTTCATAGGCTTGTAATTTAGAGGGAAGTGAGTATTTAGCATTTGTTATCGATCTATAATTGTTACAAGGAACATTTAAGTATAAGAAGTCTTCCATTGCATAAACATAAATAAAAATGCGTTGTAGGATTATAGCACACATAGTTATGTCAGTAGAATAAAACTTATAATACCAATACAAACGATTATTGATATCATAGCCTGAAATATTGTAAAAAACAATATGATAGAATTTTAACCGAGATCCTACTTCCTCTTCTCATGGATTATAATAAAAATGGAAGTGTTTAGCATTTGTCATCTCAGGAAACCTATCCACCACTCCTAAGTATTGTGACACCTCACAATCAAAGATATAGGAAACTAGTCAATTCTCCCAATAGCCTAAGATTTACAGTTTTCCAAGTGTACAGTTAATTTTCACACATTAGTATGACAAGACAGTTAAAATATGGCCTCGACTATAGGATAGAACATCCTACATATAGTTAAGAAGAGATAGGCGAGAGAGTCTGAGGATTTTCTTAAAGTTAGTTCCCAATGGCAGATTGATGGAGTTCATTTACCTTTGCTTAACCATGCATTATTATTTTCAGCTTTTCCTACAAGTAGTGTCGTACATTGGGACAATTTTTAATATTTAGGAATTTTATGTATTGTTTGTCAAATCATCGCCCTCTCTAGTTAGAATGCCCCACTTCCAGCAAGCTTGTTCAATACTCATATGGGTTTACCTAGTCATACCATAGGTTGATAACCATTGCCAACAGACTTGTTCAATATCTCGACGGGTTAGCCTCTTACACCCTTTTACAACAGAGACTGGTCCACCATATTTTACGATTTGTGTATAAATATTGCTTTTTTCAAGAAGATGGGAGGCAACTCTAAAAAAAATAAATTATTTTGGACTGGGATGGTATTTTAGTTAGAGGATGACTCATATTTATGTATTCCTTATAGATTGTTCTGATGTAAGGGATTCTTAAGTGGGCATGGAAAATCTAAATATATGGTATAGTCAAGCATTTTTAATGTGTAGTGTTGGCACATGGGTAGACCCAGGGTTCAATGCTTCAACATCGCATCAACAAAACCCTAATTGTTGGCCCTTTCGGCAACACCTGCGAAGAAGATGAAGTCTCACCCGAGGTAGAGGTAGGGGTGGTTGTAGGACTCAAGTGTTTGCAACCTAGATGGGACACAGATCTATGATTACAACACTCTAACAGAGCACTTAGAAGTTGTCATTCATTAGTGTTTATCCCTTATTCATAGCACAAATAACACCTAATTACAAAGCAGCGCAATATTCAACGAAACCTAGCACATTCAAGCACTTAACATATAGAGATAAATTAGATCTAGCATTCATTCACATGGATAAGCACTAAGATATCATATCAGATGTATCTAAACATACATTATTTCACTAAGCATAAATCACATGAACAATATAACAACCATAATGCATAAAGCAACCATAACACAGGATATACGTGGTTCACCCCCAGCCCGGGGCTACGTCCACCAAATATTCTTCTCTTTACTGTATTTTGTCAATCCTATACATGCACAGAGCCACAAAATCCTACTCTGCATAGGACAGGAGATCTACATGCACTTCACCAGATCCTCCTTCCCCGAGCTAGGTTACAACACAAAGACTTACAATCTACACACAAGCTTCTTATAACCACTTTCACTTAGCACAAGACCACTTAGATATTTTACTTACATTTCCTAATTACTCATTTATACATTAAAAAAAGGGCCTAAGCATGGGTAAACCCATGGGCCAACATCCCCATACCCATTACATAAACCCTAATCTGAAAACTGCCCTAAAAAGGGGCCGCGATCCTGCGATATCTGCTTCAACTTGCACTCCATCTTCAACTTGCGCTCCATCTTTGACTTGAGCTCCATCTTCGACCATCTTGTCGAAGTCCCAAAATTGGTAAAACATGACCAGTGTTTCCAAAAAACTTGGTCAAGGGCCAACAGGCCCCCAACACTCACCTGTGACTCGTCCCGAGTCACTCTGATCTGGGTAACTTTGCCTCCAACTCCTCGAGCTTGGATCGAGCTTCTTCGGCTTGTTTCTTCGCCAGAACCTCCTACTCGATGAACTCTTGAATAACTACCTCGTTCATAGGACCTTCCAAGCATTGTTAAACTATGGTGACTACTTGTTCTAGTTCTTCTCCTTTTCCTTCAATCTCCTCAAAAATCTGGCAAGATGCATCTTGGATGGGCTGGAGATTTTGAGTCACTTCCATGACTTTTGTCTATATGGCATGGACCTGTTCCTGATCTGTGCACTATTCTTGGGACCTTTTCATCCTCTCAACTACTGAGAGGAGCTTCAACTACACTTGTATTGTTTCTTCTTGTTGGTTTTCCTCCTAGAGTTATGACTCCAGTGTCTTTAGTTCAGGGTCCTCTGTAAGTCACTCATAAGTCTGTGCACTTCGACTACTGAGTTGTTTGCATTCCAAGGATAATGCTTTGATTCTCTCAACTGCACTCCAGGCAGTTACTTCTCTCTGGTATCGCATGTCCTATGGAGTGCTTGGCACTATTTGTAGCTCTAGATCTGTTACTCTCTGTTGAAACTGTTGGATGGCTTCAACAAGCCTTTCCACTTGAATTTCCACTGGGTATTCTTCCTTATGTTCTAATCCCGTCATAGAGAAAAGTGCTATGTTGATATCTTCTTTAACTCTGACCTGCTCCACAAGAAGTTATTATTTCTCCTGCTGAATTTGCACTCTATCCTCTATGAACTTCTCTTGGAGGTCGTAATTTTCCTGCTGTGCAACCCGACGTTTCTTTATGACTTCCTCTTGTGCTTTCTTTAGGGCCTCTGTGACCTGTTCTTTTTCTTCTTGGACACGATGAAGGCGAGCTTTGGTCGCATATTCTATTCTTTGGATTTGGGAAGGCTTATATCCCAGCTTTGTTTCTTCTGATGGTGGGGGCGCAGTAGATATTGCATGACTGGAGTGAAGGGCTTGATGTACCTCTCTCAACTCTTCTTCAATACTTTCATACATTGTCTCTTGTTTTTCTTCACTGCGTTGTAAGATATCTTCCAAGGTGTCTAACATGACAATAATGATTAGGTTGATGTCATCCTCCGTGAGCACACTCTGTATCTGTGGTTTACTAGCTTTGGACTTCTTCCACGATGTAGGTTTCGTGGGGGAAACCTTTCTTTTGTTGGATGCTTCAGCCTTATTAATGGGATCCCTAGGAGGTGTTACTTATCCTTACTTCTGCTTGTCTTATTCTCCATTGTGCTCTTATTTGTCTACTTTGTCATCACCTCCTCCTTCTGGTGAATTTGAAGAAGTCTCTTGGGGTGCGTTGTTCAGTTTTTGTACCTCTTCCATCTTATTTCTTCTGCTACTTCTAGGCATATCGTACTCTTCACGAGTAACCACCAAACTTGCTATTAGGTTGGGGTCAAACAGTTCAGCCAAGTCAACTGGGATAAGGAAATCTACAGGCCATTCCTTAGTTATTTCTTCCATGTCCTCCTCTGTGAGCTTATAGTAACTCTGTAGCTCTTCTTTGTGCCCATCTCCATGTGCAATGATATAAATAAAATTTCTATCTGCGCGAAACTTCACATAGGGCCTGAACCTTTGAAGGGTGTTCGGTGTCATATGAGGGAAGGAATCAATATCCCTTTTCAGCTGCAGGTAGTAGGTGTGGAACACCACATTCGACTACCATTGTTTCCCCATGTTGCTTGAGTACCAGAGCATGGTGAACTCAGATGGTTCAATATCAGGGAAGGTCGCACCTTCCGACATCTCCCAAGCAATGAAAGCGATGAGGATCAACAACCAACTGAAGTGGAACTCATAGCTCTGATCCTGAGCTTCATGAAAGTCCTGCTCTAACTGGTTGACGAGGTAGCTTTCCCAGTTCATTTGTATCCCTTCTACACATTTTTCATGACCTGCATGGGTTTGTTCTTTCTTACTATCTTACCTGCGATCAACTGGCAGGATAGACTCACTATGCCATTCTGGATGGAGGCTACCTTGTAGCCCCACTTCCCCTTTTCCACATCGCCATAGGTGTCTTTGATTGTTTGAGCCAAGGTGCAGTCTGCAGCCTTTCCTGGGTAAAAATCTTGCAGGTATGGTCCTTGCATGCTCAATCTGGTGATCCGATGGATCAGTGCTAGATCGATGGTGATGCGTCTTTCCAACCACATATAACCACCATGGAAGCATGACAACGTGATCTTAATCCATGCGTTAACCTCCTGGTGCCTTCCAAAATGGGGTATCTTCATTACGTTTAGAATAGTGGACCTCACGATGTCCATAGTCCATGGTTGGGGAAGGATCTTCGACTTCTTTCCCTTCGTCTTGGTCAAATATTTGTGAGGTGTGAGCATGCCATAGTTCTTGCGATCTCCTAGTTTATAGTCATTGATATTCAAGGTTAGAATCTTATCCAATTGTGGCTTGGCTATGAGTATCCCCTTCAGGAGGTACACAGTAATCATTGTGTAGTTGAAGTCCCTTGGGACACTATCACGACTCACCATGCCAACCAGAGGTGGTATGTAGTCGGGCATAATTGATGGGATGATATTCGCATTTGCCAAGTCATCTCGATGCTTGGTTCGTTTTTCGGTCACATATTGGGATGGTCCAGATCCACGAGCATTCGATGAGGAGGCTTGCACTCCTTGCGTCGATGAAGCTTGAACTCCTATGGACATCACCTTCTCAGCCATAAGGTCAATTATACTTTCTTCGATTGACTTTTCTACTTTGTTGAGTTCGTTCGACATGCATGCTCGAGATCAGGTATCTCAGGTCAATGATTAAACACTCATTGTAATAGAGCAGGTGGTGAAGTCTCAATAGTCACAACACGATAACACTGAATTCTCTGTGGGCTCGGCTATAATTCAGAAAAATGTTCTCGGTGCAACATTCGACAGGATAAATAGACAACGTCATAATGGATACTTCCAATGGGTCAAAAAGACTTAATCAATGCATTTCCATCTGTTATGGCATGGTCCCAATGGTCTAATGGCGATAATTTTGATCATAACTATTGTTCTAACCGTTCAGGAGCATCAATCTAATAGTCATAATGCCTCCAATGGTCATATTGCTCCACCATGGCGAAGTGCCATTCTACGCTTTTTTGATATTTCAACGAAGTTCAAGTTCTATAAACCTTCTTTCTGCAAAGTCCTTTCTGGTGCCTCTTGCAATTTTTCTAGCTTTTCTTTCTTCTTGTTGATCTTTCTAGCCTTTTTTCCTGTGATTTGCATCTCAGTATTCCTCTTTCCATTCTTGTTCTTATCTATACTCAACATAGTAACTTCGCGCTGATGATATTCTTTCATAGGGTTCGAGGGTAATACTTCTTCTTTTTCTGGAGTAGGTGCTCTACTCTCTTGTACATACAGGTGTTTCAACTTCGACACCTAGATATTTGGTCCTTAGTAGATTCAAATGGTATTTTTCTTATTTCAGTAAATGCGTTATTATCCTAGTCATGAAATATCTTAGTTCTTGTTTTTTCTATTCTAAAGCTTCCTCTTCTCGTTTTCTTCAAATTTGATCTTTAGCAATCCAAGTTTTTCCTAGAAAAATAGCAAATGGGGCATTGTTCTCAATAAATTTAATGACCTCAAATTCTTCCTCTTTCAAAGTTCCATGAGTAATCATAGATATCTAGGTAAGTCTTCCACATAGGGATATCATCTTTTCTCTAAATAATCCTATTCTTCCTAATGAAGGAATCATAGCAGGCTTTCCCAAAATTTCCCAAGTTATTTTTGTCATGATATTCACCCGTGTTTCCTCATCCAGAACACAGTCTATGTCGAAGTCTCCTATTATTGTTTCTATGCACTCTTTTTCTTTTAAGATCTTTGATAGATTGGTGTCTCTGTGATCATTCATGGTTTCTTTCATCTACAATAATATAGTCTCTGATTCTTTTTGGGATTTTTCCATGGTCTTAGTTTCTTGGCCTTCCTCAGGGTTTTCTTGTCTCATATTCATCTTCTCAACTTTAGCAATCATTCTAGGGAAATCCAGAACTTTATGGTCCATAGATTTACAACAAAGACAAGTAGGTCTTCTACCAGGGAATTCCTTAGCCAGATATCCCGGTCTTATGCAACTTTAACAAAGGGTTAATCCTCTCTTTCTCTTAAATCATCCCCAACCTTTCCTGTATTGCACACTAGGATCACAATAACTAATCTGCAAAAAATTATTTCTAGGATCTTGCATCCATTTGTTCGTCCAAAAATCTTTTCTACTCATAGGAATAACATATATTTCACAATTTTTATCATCTCTACGCATATCAAATCTTCTTTCTTCTAGTTGTGTCCTAGTTTTTAGGCTAGGACAAAATTTATCAAACATACCTAGATCCATACTTTCGAAACAAAAATTTCCACTTATCTTACCTTTATCAGAGCACAAATCTTTAAGGCCTTACCTCTTTTCTTCAGATATGATTCCTTTCTTAGCACAGAGCTTCGCAAGTCAAGTAGAATGTTGCGCACTTAAAATAATAGATCTATGCACAAATCTTTCTCTTTTCCTCAATTCCCAACAATCACAGTTTCACGTCCCGACAACGTAACCATTTGTTGGCACAAGGGTAGATCTAGGGTTCAACGCTTCAACATCGCACCAACAAAACCCTAACTACCATCCCTTTCAGCAACACCTTCGAAGCAGATGAAGTCTCACCCGAGCTAGAGGCAAGGTGTAATATCCCTCGACCAAACCCAATTGTAAATGTAATGCAAGTGTACTTAAGTTGGTGAGTTGTTTTGACATCATTTTGTAATGCACCTTTCATGGCATAGTGCGCGGATGTACTGCACAGTAAAATATTGTAGTGCGCACATTCCCAGATACTGCACACAGTAACTAAAGTGCACGTAATATTGAGGTCAGCGAACCTTTGTGTACATGATATGTGTTATAGGCTAGTGAGCCAATTATTATAAGTTGGTATGCTTATGTTTTGGAATTAGGCCAGAGCGCCTAGATGTTAAAGGCCAATGCACCTATTTTGTATATGTCTCATGATTAATATAAAATACATCGTTGCGTGCAGACCAACCATGATAAAAGAGATGGGGAAATAAACTCCACCAGCTAGGGAAAGAGAGGGCCAAAAGTTAAGGAAAAGGGATAATCTAGAGAGCTTAAGCCAAAAAGGAATATTATATTAATATTTCTTAAAACATAAAGTATGGATAATTATTTTATCCTAAGTTCTAAAGTTGGGGACAAGTGGACCAAAGTAGCTTCCAACATGACAAGTGTCAAGTTGGGGACATGCATACATATTGTTGGGACTTAGTTCACTTTCAGGGATTCCCATAATTTGGACCATCATCTCTCCCATGATTCCTTCGATCATTCAGTCATGATTCCATGACCATTTCACTCACGCAGTCAATTATCCTTCATACATTCATTTCATTGTATCTGAACCTGTGTCCATAGCCATATCTGTTCGTGTAGCTGGTTAGCTTGGGAGATGGACTAAAGAAGCTGGTTGTCAGGCCTGTGGGGTATTGAAGAGGCGGGTTATCAGACCCGTGAGAAATTCTCTGAGTGGGATAATTGTTGGGGATTGATTTCTTGAAGGTGCTAAACTGCAGCTACAGTTCTTTGAGTATTCCTATCCGGTCTGTTGTTGAATCCCTAGAAGGGAAGTGGGGCAGCCGAAGGACTATTGAGAAGAGAAGGGGTGCACTTCCTTGGGTGAGACAGGCATGTGGGGAATGAGAGGTTGTAGGCTGTTAGTTTGAGTGGCACCTGAGACAGAGTCTTTCCTGTTGTTTGTGAGCCTTAGCCTGGTTAGGACTCCCTTTACCCAGGTGGAGTTTAGTCCTAGCTCGGGGGTGACTCACTGTTGAGAGTGATGAACAATGTAGTCTAAGGTTGGGAGGTTCGTGGATGGTATGACCACAGTTGGTGATGTTCCTACCAAGATAAGTACCAATTGTGTGATGAAATTACATGCTGCATTGTTATTTACGTGCTTATTTTACGGTTTTATCATATGTGTGATTATAACTATCTGTATGTTTAGGGGTATTTCCCATATATGTTGCATGTTTGTGGTTACTATTATTTTAGTATGAATTCATGCATTTACGTAAATTATTTTTCTGTTATGTTTTATTTATAAAGATTCCACAAGAGTTCTACGTGTATATATATTTTTAATTGCATGTAGTTCGATATGTATATATGCCTGTGTGTATATGTATGTATTTGTAAATTTATGTGGCATATCTCAGTTGAATATTGGGAAGTTTACAGTATGTTCCACAGTGAGAGAACGAGAGTGTTCCCTCATGTAGCGTGGCCTAGCCATGGGTGGTCGGGAATGTTACAACATGGTATCAGAGCATCAGTTCCAACACTGAGCCTGAATGGGTCTGAAAGGTTCAGTTGAAGCGAATATTCACAAAATATTAATTTTGAAGTGGCCAAATTTTGAGTCACAGATCATCCATGGTAAATTTTGGCACCGCGCGGAAAATTTTGGCAGTATGCAAAAAATGTTGGCATACAGGTGCACATGGTAAATTGCAGCACCGCATGGAAGAATATTGTGTGCAGATGCGTGCGCTAAATTTAGCATTGCGTGGTGTGCACACACATAGTAATGGTGCACGTGGTGTACATAGTATTGCAAAATGCAGAGGAGTTTGGTTGGTGCACGACAATATGAGTATAAGTTGTCTTGCGACAGTATAGTCAATGGTGCACACATATTATTATGCACGGTGGGGGTATATTGAACTTTGGCATGGTGCAATGCATAGAGTGAAATACATGTGGAATATCAGCGTGTGATACAAAAACTGTGCGCAACAGGTATCAGTGCAAGAACCAAAACTGTGCACAGTGGATATTGGCATGCAACGCAAAAATAGTGCGCACAAGTTATTGGCATGACGGAGAAGAAATGCATAGTAGATATAGGTGCGTGGAAGCATGATTTACCTTGTGGTGTTGCTACGAACGATAAATATGGGGGTACAGGTTGAATTTTTGTGCACGTGAAGTTGTTTGGAAGGCGATGAGTCTGAGTTTAATAGAAAATTTGCATGGTATTAGAGAAAAAAAAAAGAAAAAAAAAACACAACTGCATCAAAGCATTATTTAAAATGAATTCATAATTGGTTTGAGAAGAAATAATTATAGTCTAAATTGCTAAGCCGAGAGGATCTCAGAGATGAATGTTGGGTTTTATATTCCTCTGATTCAGATAGATGAAAGTGAAATATAAGCTTACAAGAAACACATACTATGAAAGAAAACAAGACTCATATCACCACCAGTTAGAATCTTGTCATAAACAGTCCAAAATCTGCTTCTGCATTTATATATTCATTTTAATCCCAAAATTACAAAAAGGGAATGATTTAAAAAAATAGTTATCCTATTTTAAAGGGACCATTTAAGAACAAGTCTATCATCTCTAGGGCTCCTTACCTCTACTACATTCTGTCCAAAAATTGTTGAAATGCACTTAATTTTATTCAAGGACTCATTTCAGCTTAATGATCTCCTCCTTTAAAGTATCTAACCAGACCGATTGATCCTCTCCAGCATTTTCAACCATTTCAACCATGGTTTATTTCTTCTATCGCTTGCTCCATTTCTTCTTAACAACTCGTCTGTTGATAACTAGATCCTTCATAATGGGATTTAACCTGAATTCCAATTTCGAGTCTGTGGCAGGTTCTGTGTGAAATTTAGTTGCTAATATATGCGCAATTACCCTTTCCTTCTTACTCGTAGGAAAATATACCATGTTACTTCAATGACTAGTTTCACTGGATGTAGCTTTGTCCACGTACCTCAATTTTTGTGGACATCGAAATGATTTTACAGAGATCAAAAGGTCGAGCAAATTTGGAGATTACTCCATTTATGGATAAGATGATGCCTTCATACTTGAGAATTGGTAGATATAGAGTCCCAATCATGAATCACATACAGACTTAGGTACAAATACATGGGTTTTTCATGCTCGACTAACCCATTTCAAATGATTATCTTTTGAGTTCGTTACATGGTGGCGTTCCCCTGACATCATACAGTTGTGAAGTACCGAATGAGTGAAACAGGGTGATCTAACTAGTCATTTCCCATCCCACAAGTGGTGGTTTTGACATATTGAAACACATGACATCAACTGTGGCGAAAGTGGTTTCGGCAACCCGTTTTTTGCCCCAATGTATCTCTGGAGGCGCCACACAGCTCTTTCTAAATTCTTAAGACTTGGGTCTTATCTAAGAATTGTCATGGTGATAACACCAAGAAATTAGAAGAAATAATTCTGATGTATTTATTGAACCAAAATGGTTCATATTTTCCATGAATTGTTGAATTAGCTAGCCTGATAAGTTTTGATGGCTGCACATTTTGCAGAATTAACAACAACCAGATCAGATCAAGATCAATGTAGAGTCCATAGGAATGGAAGAGGCACAGAGGAATTACAGTAAGCAAGATGAGAGCAGAGGGATGGAGGTCCATTTGGGCATTGAAGGAACAAACTCCAATGGACATGGAGATGAAAGGAATGAAAATATGAATATGGTAGAGACCACTAAAAATTTGCAGAAGGATGTCCAAAGCCATAAAGTTGATAATGAAAGGCTTATGAAATCCAAGGAGTAGTAGGATGAATTCAACATGAAGTTATTGGAGGGCTTGCAAAAAATAGAAAATAAATTGGATAAGGAGAGTGGCTCAAGCAAATCCGGAAGTCACAAGCCTCCAGATGAGAAAAGAAGAGCAAGAAGTGTTAGCAGACATCACCAAAACTCCCCGAGGCATTCCAATAAGAGAGAAGGAAACAACTCAAGTCCATCCCCTGTCAGAAGGCATAAGAGGTCTGGGGTGGATGAGCTACAAGGAGAAATGAACAAAATCAAACCTCCTACATTTGATGGTGAGCACAAGAAGGATGAATATGCAGAAACATGGTTGATGGGCATGAGAAAAAAATTTCAACTACATAATTATTCTTCTCATGTAGATGGTAGAATTGTCATCTATCAACTCAAAGGAAAGGAATCAATGTGGTGGGATAAACTTGTGCATGTGAAACACATTAAAGAGAAAAGTGTTACTTGGAGGGAATTCAATAAGTATTTTCAGAATAAATACTTGACTAAGAGATATTATGACAAGAAAATGAAAGGGTTCTTTGAACTCAAGCTTGGAAGTATGACCATAGATGAATATGAGAGAAGGTTTCTAGAACTGCTGAAGTATTTCGCTTTCATCAAGGATGAGACAATCAAAATTCAAAGGTATTTGAGTGGATTGTCATCATTCATTAGTGACAAAATACAATATGATGATCCCAAGACATTGGAAGAGACCATAAGGTGAGCTAAATGCCTATATGATCAACATAAATCAAGGCCAACTTTCCAAAAATCTTTGGAAGATAAAAAGAAATTCAAGATGGATCGGAGGAAGAAGGGGAATAAGACACGATTCTTCAGAAATAATCCACAGGGACAACAAATGCCTAAAGAACCCAAAACGATTGACATGGGGAGTCAAAGACCAAGGCAACCACCTATTCAATGTTGGTTTTGTAAAGGAGATCATAGGTTCAGAGATTGTCCTCATAGAGGTGAAAAAGGAAGGATTGTTCACAATGTACAACAAGCTGAAACAATGAGGAACATGGGTAGAAATGTGCCAAGGATCTATGCAGCCCTGGACAACAAGAAAGCAGAGTATTAGTCCCACATGATTGAAGTGGAAGGTATGGTCAACAACTAAACCATTTCTATTTTAATTGATTTAGGAGCTAGTCATAGTTATATAGATCCTGAGATGGTGGAAAGTTTGCAATTTCCAAGAAGCAAGCATGGAAAATCTTGGTTGGTGCAGCTGGATACAGGGGCCAAAAGAAAAGTTAATGAGATGGTTAAGTCATGCCTCATGGAAATGGATGGACTGAACACCAAGGCAGATTTGAACATCTTTCCTTTAGGTTCCTATGACTGTCTAATTGGGATGGATTGGTTGGAACAACATCCTTCTCTCTTAGATTGTCATAACAAAGAATTTACTTGCTTGGATGAGGAAGGGAACCAAAGGAAAGTGCAGGGAATTCCTAGGGAAGTAACCATTAGAGAAATTTCATCATTGCAGCTGAAGAAATGTTACAAAAAAGGGTGTCAATTATTTACAACACATATGGATGAGACACCTAAAGATAAGGTGTCAAATTTGGAAGATTATGCAGTCCTGAAAGAATTTGAAGATGTATTCATGGAGGTACCAGGACTACCCGCAAAGAGAGACATTGATTTCTCTATAAATATAATGCCTGGAGCAACTCCAGTTTCAAAGACTCCTTACAGAATGAGTACACCAGAATTGAAGGAGTTGCATATGTAGCTTGAAGAACTTCTGAAGAAGGGGTATATATGCCCAAGTGTGTCACCTTGGATTTCCTTGGTCTTGTTTGTGAAAAATAAATATGGAACATTAAGATTTTGCATTGACTTCAGACAGTTGAATAAAGTGACTGTTAAGAACAAGTATCCTCTGCCAAGGATTGATGATCTATTTGATCAATTGAAAGATGTAAAGATATTTTCAAAGATAGACCTCAGATCAGGATAGCATCAGGTAAGGATTAAAGAGGAAGATATCAGCAAGACCACCTTCAGGACAAGGTATGGTCATTATGAGTTCACAATGGTGCCATTTGGGTTGTCAAATGCACCAACTATTTTTATGTGCTTAATGAATGGTGTTTTCCGAGAATATTTAGACAAGTTTGTCATTGTATTTTTGGATGACATTCTTATATATTCTAAGTCAGAGGAAGAGAATGAACATCATTTGAGGATGGTGTTTCAAGTATTAAGTGAGCATCACTTGTATGCCAAATTGAGCAAGTGCTCATTTTATCAAAAACAAATTCATTATTTGGGGCATATTATTTCAGAGGATGGGATAACAGTGGATCCTGAGAAGATAGAATCCATTAGAGAATGGTCAGTGCCAAAGAATGTGACAGAGGTGAGATCATTCATGGGTCTTGCAGGCTATTACAGGAGATTCATTGAAGGATTCTCAAATATTTCACACCCAATCACTTCCTTACAAAGAAAGGGTGTGAAGTTTCAATGGACACTGGATTGTGAAAAGAGTTTCCAACACTTGAAACAATTATTGACAAGTGCTCCAATACTAAGGATTGCGAATCCAAATGAAGACTTCATTGTATGAACAGATGCATGTAATAAATGACTTGGTGGAGTCCTCACTCAAAATGGGTTTGTGATATGTTATGAATCAAGGAATTTGAAGGAGCATGAAAGACAATATGCCACTCATGATTTGGAGTTGGCAGCCATAGTGCATGCCTTGAGGAAATGGAGACACTACCTAATGGGGAAGAGGTTTGAGCTAAGAAGAATTTCTAAGTGAATATGACTTTGATATAAATCATATCAAGGGGAAAGAGAATAAAGTGGTTGATGCACTCAGCAGGAGGGTGCATGAACTACATGCTACAACCATTAGCATGTATCAGACTGATATTAAAAGAAAAATTCTGGAGGTTGCAAATGCAGACCTATAGTACAGAGAATTGGTAGCAAAGATACAACAAGGTAAGATGGCACAGAAGATGGATATTTATAATTTGGGAATAGATGGAATATTGTTGCACAAGAACAAATTTTTTGTACCAAATGTTCAGGACTTGAAACGTATGATTTTTCATGAGATGCATAATGTCCCTTATGCAGAGCACCCTGAATATCAGAAAATTGTGGTAGCGGTCACGAGCCATTACTTTTGGCCAGGTATGAAGAGAGAGATCATTGAATACATAGCTAGATGTATGGAATGCCAGAAAGTAAAAGATGAGCATAGGCACCCAACAGGGTTGCTGCAACCTTTGCCCATTCCTGAATGGAAATGGGAAGTGGTGACAATGGATTTTATTATGATATTTCCCAGAACAAGCAAGCTACATGATTCAATCATGGTAGTGGTGGACAAGTTTACAAAAGCTGCCCATTTTATTCCACTGAAAACTACTCACAAGGCAAAAGATGTTGATGATATTTTCATGAAGGAAGTGGCATGATTACATGAAATTCCTAAAACAATTGTGTCCGACAGAGACTCGAAATTCACCTTGAATTTCTGGAAATGATTGTTCAAAGGATTCAAAACAAATCTAAACTTTAGTACATCTTATCATACTGAGTCTGATGGACAGACATAGAGGGTGAAGAGAGTGATAGAAGACATACTGAGAATGTATGTGATGGACAAACCATCGAAATGGGAATACTACCTACACTTGGTAGAATTTGCTTACAACAATGGGTATCAGGCATCATTGAAAATGAGCCCATTTGAATCACTTTATGATAGAAATCGAAATACTCTAGTGAGCTGGGATAATCCAGCTGATAGGACAGTAGTTGGGCCAGAGTTGCTCAAGGAGATGGAGGACCAAATGTTAAAAATTAAGCAGAATTTGAAAGTTTCCCAAGATAGGAAGAAAATTTATGCCGATAAGAACAGAACCCACAGAGAGTTCAAAGTGGGTGATCATGTTTTCCTGAAAGTGAAAGCTAACATGAGTTTCCTGAAGCTAGGAAGTTGTGCCAAGTTGGTAGCTAGATTTTGTGGGCCATTTGAAATCCTAAAGAGGATTGGTCCAATTGCTTATATGATTGCATTTGCTACATCTATGTCTATTCATAATGTATTCCATGTATCATTGCTAAATAAATATATACCTGATGCTAATCATGTTATTGATTTGAATGTGATTCAGGTGGAGCAAGAAGGCGCTTTCCAAGTGCATCTGGTGCACATTCTGGACCAGAAAATCAAACATCTCCAAAATTGAGCCATAGGGCTTGTAAAGGTCCAATGGAACCGGTATGGTCCCGAGGATGCTACTTGGGAGCATGAGGATGCAATGCGGGAAGAATACCCACATTGTTTTGAGGATTTTTGAAAATTTTGTTGTATATGGGTACATGATGCACTGAGGACAGTGCATAAATAAGGGGAGGGGATTGTAATATCCCTCGGTTAAACCCAATTGTAAATGTAATTCAAGTGTACTTAAGTTGGTGAGTTGTTTTGACATCATTTTGTAATGCACCTTTCATGGCATAATGCGTGCATGTATTGCGTAGTAAAATGATGTAGTGCGCACATTCTCGGATACCGTGCACAGTAACTAAAGTGCGTGCAATATTGAGGTCAGTGAACCTTTGTGTACATGATATGTGTTATAGGTTGGTGAGCCAATTATTATAAGTTGGGATGCTTATGTTTTGGAATTAGGCCAGAGAACCTAGATGTTAAAGGCCAATGTGCTTATTTTTTATATGTCTCATGATTAATATAAAATACATCGTTGCGCGCAGACCGACCATAATAAAAGAGACGGGGGATTAAGCTCCACTAGTTAGGGAAAGGGAGGGCCAAAAGTTAAGGAAAAGAGCTAATCTAGAGAGATTAAGCCAAAAAGAAATATTATATTAATATTTCTTAAAACATAAAGTATGGATAATTATTTTATCCTAAGTTCTAAAGTTGGGGACAAGTTAACCAAAGTAGCTCCCAACATGACAAGTGTCAAGTTGGGGACATGCATACATATTGTTGGGACTTAGTTCACTTTCAGGGACTCCCATCATTCAGACCATCATCTCTCCCATGATTCCTTCGATCATTCAGCCATGATTCCATGACCATTTCACTCACACAGTCAATTATCCTTCATACATTCATTTCACTGTACCTGAACCTGTGTCTGTAGTCATATCTGTTCGTGTAGCTGGTTAGCTTAGGAGCTGGACTAAAGAAGCAGGTTGTCAGGCCCGTGGGATATTGAAGAGGCATGTTGTCACGCCCCTGAGAAATTATCTGAGTGAGAGAATTGATGGGGATTGATTTCCTAAAGGTGATAAACTACAACTACAGTTCTCTGAGACTTCCTGTTTGGCCTGTTGCTGAAGCCCTAGAAGGGAAGTGGGGAAACCGAATGATTGTTGAGTAGAGAAGGGGAACACTTCCTTGGGTGGGACAAGCATGTGGGGAATGAGAGGTTGTAGGCTGTTAGTTTGAGTGGCACCTAAGACAAAGTCTTTCCTGTTGTCTGTGAGCCTTAGCCTGGTTAGGAATCCCTTTACCCTGGTGGAGTTTAGTCCCAGCTTGGGGGTGACTCACTGTTAAGAGTGATGAACATTGTAGTCTAAGGCTAGGAGGTTCGTGGATGGTATGCACGTAGTTGGTGACGTTCCTTCCAAGATAAGTACCAATTGTGTGATGAAATTACATGTTGCATTGTTATTTACGTGCTTATTTTATGGGTTTATCATATGTGTGATTATAATTGTCTATATGTTTAGGGGTATTTACTGTATATGCTACATGTTTGTGGTTACTATTATTTTAGTATGAATTCGTGCATTTACGTAAAGTATTTCTCTGTTACGTTTTATTTATAAAGCTTCCGCAAGAGTTCTTCGTGTATATATACTTTTAATTGCATGTAGTTCGATATGTATATATGCATGTGTGTATATGTATATATTTGTAAATTTATGTGGCATAGCTCAGTTGAATACTGGGTAGGTTACAATATGTTCCGTAGTGAGAGAATGAGAGTGTTCCCTCATGTAGCGTGGCCCGACCATGGGTGGCCGGGGACGTTACATAGGGATGGTTGCAGGACTCAAGTATCTGCAACCTAGCTGGGAAACAGATCTGTGATTACAACACTCTAATAGAGCACTTAGAATTTTTCATTCATTAGTATTTATCCCTTATTCACAATGGAGATAAACCCTAATTACAGAGCAACGCAGTATTGAACGAAACCTAGCACATTCAAGCACTTAACATATAGAGATAAATCAGATCTAGCATTCATTCACATGGCTAAGCACTAAACTATCATATAAGATGTATCTAAATATACAGTATTTCACTAAGAATAAATCACATGAACAATATAACAACCATAATGCACAAAGAAACCATAACACAAGATATACGTGGTTCACCCCCAGCCTGGGGATACGTCCACCAACTCTTCTTCTCTTTATTGTCTTTTGTCAATCATCTACATGCACAGAGCCACAAAATCCTAATTCGCATAGGACAAGAGATATGCATGCACTTCACTAGATCCTCCTTCCCCGAGATAGGTTACAACACAAAGCCTTCTTACAATCTACACAGAAGCTTCTTACAACCACTTTCACTTAGCACAAAACCACTTAGATCTTTTACTTACATCACCTAGATACTCATTTATACATTACAAAAAGGGCCTAAGCATGGGTAAACCCATGGGATGACATCCCCATACCCGTTACATAAACCCTAATCCCAAAAATTCCCTAAAAAGGGGTCGAGATCCTGTGATGTCCGCTTCGACTTGTGCTTTGTCTTCAACCAGCCTGTCGAAGTCCCAAAATTGGAAAAACATGACCAACATTTCCACAAAACCTGGTCAAGGGCCAACATGTAGTGGATGGTACCATTGGAAAAGAACAAAAAAGTATCTTTAATCCCTACTCACTTTTTTTTTTTTTTGAAGTTATATTGATGTTTCCATGGTTAACCGCTAATCAAACCTTCTTGCTACTCTTTCATAAATATACTTTACTCACCTACTCAGGGTTCTTGGGGAAATTGTACTAGTAACCTCTAGGTTTGATAAGAAAAAGTGTCACTTCATTATATCCTCTAGTGGTGGAGGTTATGAGCAACTTCCATGAAATATGCCTTGAGAGAAAGGAAGAGATAAATCTTGTAAAAATGATGAATTTAAAGCAGGCAGTTTCTAAGCATAATAAAATGTCATTATCCAATTGGTGCTTAAGAAAACAACATAGTTTAAATATAGAAACATATTCTTCCAAAGTAAAATACTTCACTTTTTGTCTCCTTGGAGTTGTCCACTTGTTGTTAGATGAACACGTGCATAAATCTATAAAATTGTTTATCAGAAAAAAACACACTTTAAAATATTTACATTTGTACAATCAGAAATCAAAACGTTTCAAGAACAGGGGGAGGGAGAAGAAAACTCCCCGTCCACTAAGGCCAATGCCTTGTCGAATGACATGACCTGTAGAAAATCTTCTTTGGAAATGGGTATGTGGTAAAGGTTAAGTCGGTGTCCATTCATTACGAAAGAGACTTGTCCATCATCAATTGTTTTTATCTTAACAACCCTATTATCATACATGTTCACTACCTCATAAGGAACCAACCATTGAGTGGTAAGTTTACCTTTAAAATTTTTGAATCAGGAATCAAACAACAAATCCCAGTCACCAGGTTGAAATTGTTTCTTTTTAATAAATTTATCATGCCACTTGCTCCTCTGGTTTTGAGCTAAAATTGTCCTTTGGATAACATCTTGTCTAATCTCATCTAATTCGTTCAATTGTAGGGATCATTGTTTTTGTGCCTCATCTAAGTCTAATCCCAATTGTGAAGCAATACAGAAAGTCCTTACTTGGAATTCAATTGGTAGAAGTACTTGTTTTCCATATACTAGTTCATATGGGGAATGCCCAGTGGTGTTTCTCCATGTGTTACAATATGCCCACAAAGCTTTTGGAAGTCTATTAGCCCAATATCTATGGTGTAATTGGATAGTTTTGGTTAAGATAGTTTCCAATACTTTGTTTGTTGAATCTACTTGGTCATTATCTTGTGGGTGATATGGAGAAGACTTATGATGCTTTATCCCATATTTTTCTGTTAATTCCTTCATCAACTTAGAAGTGAATTGTGTACCCTGGTCTGTGAAAATTTCACAAGGAACACCAAAGAGGGTAAAGATGTCTTCATAAATTAACTCAACAACAGATTTCTCATTATCCCTAAACAAGGATTTTTCCTCTACCCACTTGGTGACATAATCTATGCAAACCAGAATATAATTCTTCTTATGAGACATGGGAGAAATTGGTCCTACAAAATCAAGGGCCCATTTCTCAAAAGGTTCTATTATAACTTGGGAATGTAAGGGAATTTCATTAGATTATGTGGGTCTTCCTATCCTTTGACATATATCACAACTTCTCACATATTTTGCAACATCCTTAAAGATGCTAGGACAATAGTAACCTAAATGTAAAACCTTATATGTTATATTTTTATTGGAAAAATGTCCACCACATGGTCCATCATGAAAACTTCGTAGGATTTCTACCATCTCATCTTCCCAGACACATCTACGCATAATCAAGTTTGGTTCAGTACGAAAAAGTTCATGGCCAACCCAGGAGTAGTTAGCACTTTGTGTTATAATTCAACGCTTTTCATGAGGTGACAAATGAGCTGGTAATTTTCTAGTAGCTAAATAATTTTCCATGTCTGCAAACCATGGAGTGTTTACAGAGATGGTAAAGAGATTCTCATCTAGAAAACTATAATCAACAGGAATATTATCACCCTCATGATTAATGCGTGAGAGAAAATCGTCTACTAAGTTCTCTTTTCCAGGTTGGTCAAGGACGATGATATTTAACTCTTGTAATAATAGGAGCCACCTAGTTACTCGGCCATTGGTAATAGGTTTGTTCATGAGAAATATAATGACAGAGTGACCTGTATGTACAAATACCTTATATCATGTGATATAATGAAAAAACTTGTTGATGGCATGGACGACTACCAATAATTATTTTTCGGTGATTGTATAGTTTATCTCGGCATGGGACAAGTTATTACTCACAAAGTAAATGGCATAGGATTTTTGGTCTTCTTTTTGTCCTAATAATCCTCCTATTTCATTATCGAAGGAATCAATGGATATATGAAATGAAAGGGCCCAATTGGGTCCCCTAAGAACTGGTGCCACATATAATTTAGTTTTTAGAGTTTCAAAGGCGGTTTGACAATGGCCAGTCCAAAGAAAATCAACATCTTTGGTAAGAAATCCAAACATTGGTGCAACAATCTTTGTAAAATTCTCAATAAATTGTCGGTAGTATCCAACATGTCCAAGAAATATTCTTACCTATTTTTGAGTCTTTGGAGGTGGAATTTTGACGATTACCTCAATCTTAGCAGGATCCACTTTAATCCCTTTAGATGAAACATGATTCCCTAAGACTACTCCTTTATTCAATAACATTTTACACTTTTCACGACTTAAGGATATATTCATTTCCTTGGAATCTAATAAGAACTTTCTTCAGATTATCTAGGGCTTCATGCTAATTATTACCATATACTATAAAATCGTCCATATACACTTCCACATAATCATGAATGATGTCAAAATTTTTTCCTAATACTACTCGTTGAAATGTGGTAGGATCATTACACAACCCAAATGGTAAGACCCTATAGGCATAGGTTCCCCATGGACAAGTGAAAGTAGTCTTGTCCTAATCCTCAGGTGCTATGATAATTTGGTTATATCCACTATATCCATCTAGAAAGGAAAAGTATCGCTTCCTTGACAAGGTATCCAAGACTTGGTCAACGAAGGGAAGAGGAAAATAATCCTTGAGAGTGGCCTTATTAAATTCCCAGAAGTCAACACAAATTCTCCATTTTTCGGTTACTTTCTTTGGAACCACTACAAATGGGGATACCCATTTACTATCATAGATTGGACAAATAAAGCCGGTGTTCAATAGTTTCTTTATTTCCTTCTTTACTATATCTTTTAGTGCCAGATTCATCCTTCTCTGGGGTTTCCTAACATGTGTTACAACTTCCTGGGTATATATGTGATGGATGCATGTGTTGGGGTGTATACCCTTCATATTGTTATATTCCTAGGTGAATTCTCTTGATTGGTCGTTAAGGACATTCACTAATTGTTCTTGTTGATCTGCATCTAGTTCGAAATTTATATGTAGGAATTTACCATGACTAATCTCATAAGGCATAGTATACGATATGGCAGATTCATCTATCTCAAAAATAAAATATTTTGAATACAAAGTTGATGGGTCCAACTGTTCTTGAAATTATTCACCAAACATGTACTTAAATTGGGGAAACGATTGTGGAAAATCAACACATGTGATTGCAAAAATAAATTGATTTAGCACATTCTTCATTGTCTGCTCCTGAAGTGCCCAGGAATGATCACTATGCAACACGGGTTCTTCCCAGTTCTCATTCTCATATGGAAATTCAAGACACCATAGATTCTCTAAAACAGGTTGATTTGGTGGGTATATGGTAAGATTTTGTATAGAAAGTCCATTAGAGATAGTCATTTCACCTTCTCTACAGCCAATAAATGCATTGGTTGTGGCCAACCAAGGTCTTCCCAAAATAATGGGATGCCCTTTATCATGATCATTTGAATGAATGAAAAGAAAGTCTATTGGATATTCCCATTATGCTAATGTGACTATGATGTCATCCAAGATTCTTTCAGGTATAAGTTTTATCTTATTTGCTAATTCCAAAATAGTTGGGGTAGGTCTAAGGAGGGGTTTCAACTACAATTCTTCTAAGGTAGTAACAGTCATAACATTAATGGCTGCCCCCAGGTCTATGCGAGTATTTCCAATGGGAACCTTATTAATGGTTATTGTTACTACGAGATTCCTTGGGTTTGCATACTTTGTGACCCTAGGCTGCTCTGATATGTATTCAAACAATTCTCCTATCAAATGTACTGTTGGAGGATCTTTCTGTTTCCTACCTAGTTTCTTGATACACAATTCCTTGATCACCTTACTATAAATTGGAATGTCCTTTATGACTTGTAACAGGGGAATTTTGACACAGATATTCTTCAATTCATTTAAAATGTCAAATTCTGGTCGAATCGTTGGTTTATCAATTATTAATCTTTCTGGATAAGGAGGAGATTTTGTAATCTATGAAGATTCACTTTGGGGAAGCTTTTGTTCTTGGTCTTTAGGAATAATAACATCTTCCCACTTAGTGTCATCTATGGGTTGGTCGAGAGTTTCATCTTCTTCTTCTTCCTGGATGACCACTGAAGGCCTTTGTCTATCCAAAACTTTCACCAACCTTAGTTGAATCTCATGTAATGGAATAGGAGAAATAACACGTGTCGGGAAAGTTTTCAACTCAAAATTTTGAAGAGGTTGAGTTGGTTTGTTATTCAGGTTAGGTACCGGTTGTGCTGGTAATAATTTTGGTCTTGGGGAGCTTGTATTTTGAAATTTTTGGGGTTGTTGTGGAATAGGAGGTAAAGGTGGGGGAACAAAACTTAGAAAAAATTGTTGGATGTTTGGTGGAAACTGTGGGTAAGGATGAGTGGGCATAGGAACAGGTGGAACCTGAGTGTTTCCTTGGGTATTCCCTCCTCTCCATCCTTGTAGCCAAGGGTGGTGTGAATCATACTATGGAGATCAATGTTTCCAATTTGGTGAGTTCCACTCTTGTGTTTGTTGATAATAAGGTGAAACTTGAGGTGGTAGATCTTGGTATGTAGGATGACTCCTAGGCTTCCATGTCCTCCTATGTGCATAAGAAGATTCCCCAGGATCCTCACTTCTGTAAATGGATAATAAACTGCGCAGTGATGGAAATTTTCAGTTGGGTGATCTTGAGTAAAAAATCCCACAAACTGAAATGTTGTCTAATGAGCATTCCCTTGAGGAATGCTTCCTCCTGAACCTTGGACAAAATATGCACAGTGTTTCATTCTCTTCCTCAAGTTTCTTCTTAATAATTAAGGTGTCCAACTGGGAACCTATTATACTTAGAATATCAATTTTGAAGTTCTCCAATAGGTTTCCTATTTCTACCCTTGTAATACCAACAGAACTAACTCCTTTTAGGTTTCTACTATAAGAATCCTGAACACTTTTACTAGTTTTGTCCTTACTCCTCGAGTAATTTCTACACGTTTCATAGATTTCAGTGAATGGTTAATGGGATATGTCACCTAATGCCATCAGGTTAAGTGTCTCTAGATATTCTTCCAAAATTCCTTTAAGGAAAAGAGTCCTGACTGCATCATTTGGAAGGTCATGGTATTTTGATTTCTGTGAGGTATAAGAAAATCGTTCCATGTAATCTTCGAGACTCTCATCCTCTAACTGTTGAATTTTAAAAATATCATTACGCGGATCCTTAGATTTTCAATAGTCTTGGTATTTATTAAGAAATATAGCTTTCATATCTTCCCAAGACCTAATACTAGACTCTCCTAACCCCATGAACCATCTTAGTGAGGAATCCTTGAGAGTGGCAGGAAAAAGTTTTAATTTATGGGCATCTTGCAAGTAGTTATAGCTTCTACACAAGATTCCAAAATCAAACAAAAAGGTATCTGGGTCCTCACTTATCTTACCATAAAAGGTGGGTAGTGCAGAGAGTGGAATGTTCTTCATGTTGACATTTTGTGCGGTATCCAAAATTGGAAACCCAAAGGTGGTTTTTGTTTGGTTTCCAACTTATTCTCCCTAATCATGTCTCACATGGTTGTGAACCTCCTGATCATCCATACTAGTATGATTCCCAAAGAGAGAATACCTGAATGGTTTTATCCTTGAAGATAACAAAGTATCCCAAGGTTCTCTTTTAGGAAGGTTATTCCTTCGATAGGAAGATTTATCTACTATTTGGATGTCCAGGACTTTACTCGAGCCTGTTGAAACTATTGGTTCCAAATTTTTTGTTTCAACTTGGGATACAACTATATTGGCTTAACTGCCAAAGAGAGCATTCACATGTTCAGGGTCAATGATATCTACAAAGTTAGAGTCCACTGATGGTGGTTAAAAGGCAAAGGTTGTGTTGACTGGTTCTGATGAAGGTTCGAGTGGTCTTGCCTCCTGTCCCACTACTGTTGATGTCTCAATTTTTTTCTCTATTGTTTCCCCAGTTTTGGTCTCTTCTGAGACTTTTTTATCTCTTTGGGTTGAGCTATCCCCTACTTTTCAATATCTTTATGTGTCATTTATGGGTGGAGTGTTCCTTCCTCCAAAAAGGTTAGAAGGAACCCTGATCAAAATTTTTGGTTTGGTTTTGATATATCTACCCTTTAGGTCCCTAGGTTTGTTCATGAAAGAAGTAAAAAAAGAAAAACTACCATTGGGTTTGGGGGAACTTGCTATAATAGATGTGCAGGTTCTTACCTCTCATCTTAAAGTTCCCCCACCACCAAACTAGTACTAATCCTCATAAATAATCTACTTCCTAACTGTTTTCTACCTTTAGACAACTCCCCGACAACGATGCCAAAAATGATGGGTAAAGTATATGTACTAATTTCCCTCAATTAAATTGTCAACCAGGGTAAGTAAACTTAGAGTTGTGACACAGTATAACTCAAGGAAGAAAGAAATCCTAACAGAAAGATTAACTAGATAAGGAGATGGTTTACCCTAGGGATCAACACTCTTTTCAATTTACAATTCTACTTTAAAAGATGACTTTTAAAATCCATTTAAACAACATACTCTATGTTAAATATTCAAATAAACCTTTAACTAATGAGCTTTAATCAATCTAGGACTATGAACTATTTAATCTAAGTATCTTTAAACAATCTAGGACTATGAACTGTTTAATCTTAGTAAGCAACTTTCTGAATGAACAAGCAATCTCTGAATAAGCAAACAATCTATCAGAATTATCTTTACAAGTGAACTCTATTCTTAAATGAAAAAATCACAATTACTTTTATCTTGCAGAGAATAAGCCTTATCTTTACACTAATCTACCTAATTGAAAGCAAGAGTGTTGTGACAGTATTCAAATGTGATGATTGTGTCTATGGTGGCGAATTACATCACGATGGCATCTAATCACTAATGACAATTCAAGTGGAATCAACTCGATGCTAACTTCTACAGAGAAATGTAGAGTATGGATAAGGCAATCTAGAGAAAGATTTGACATCATAAAAACAACATTAGATGTTCTTGTAATCCATATGACCTATAAACATTGTGCATAAGAGATTCAAAATCAATCACTTGTTCTATCACAATGATACTGGAAAATACTTTGTACAAAATTAATAATTTATTCAAGCCTACAAACTCACAACTGGTACTAATTAAAAAACATAACTCAAAATCATAGCTAGGATATCATTAAAAATCATAACTCAAAATCACCCGGATGGGGTGATGGAGCCAGCTACCTGGTGCACAGAGGAGACGAGGGGAAGCTAGCAATGCACAGAGCCATGTGATCAGCTCATTCCCACTGCTGTCATTGCCCCCATGCCTTAAATTGGTTTAACGTCGATGGGAGGGGCATTCAATCGAGCTCCCTCGACCGCCTTTTCACAGAGTGCAATGCCGTGGGTTGTTTGTGTTTTCACCCAGCCGCTTGGGTCTGGTTTTGCTAGTTCGCTCATGGTGATTTTCCCCCTCCAGCTGCTCCTCTCCCTCAACCTTGGTTCCGCAGACCTCCCCCACCCGCCAGGCCTCACCATGCCGCACCAACGAATTCGACCACGCAGGGGTTCTCTCTGGCATCCTCGTAGGCCTCGCGCGTCTACTTCACCCTCTGGTTCGTCTCCAACTTCATCTTCATCGTTCCGACCCCCTGTGTCAACCACCCACACCCCCCCCACCTTCGATTCCCTGGCCATCATCGACACAATCCTGAACCCTTCTTGGCATCACCCCCTCGCCCCCTCTTCCTCTAGATATTCCTCTCCTCCTCCTGCGCCGGATTTGGCCTCAGTGAAATCACCCACTGGGATGCCTGCCCATGGTCGACCAAGCTACAAAAATAAGTCACAGTCCTCCAACCCGTCGCGTGAAAACCTCACCATCTTGCATGATTTTGTCTTCGAAATCCATCAAGGAGTGGAGGACCTTTAGTTTTGAGTACAACAGATGGAAGGGCGGCTGTCAATACTCCTCCAGCTTCTTTCTAACCACCATGAAGGCCCTCCAGCAGAGTCAGACGAAGCACCTCCCATTGCAAGCGATCACTAGAGAAACCATCAACAGGGAGTTGCAGAGGAAAATGAGGAGCCGGGTCGGCAGGAGTTCAAGCCAACATTCATGGACACCGACAGGAAGGAGCAAACACCATTGAGCAATGATGAAGCTGTTAAGGGAAAGGTTCAGTAGGAGGCCAAGGCGATGATAGGCATCAGTCTATAGGTGTACACCCCGACGGCAGGTGCTGAGACGACTGCTAACAAGGACACATGCACCGAGGGCAATGACATGTAGTGGGCAACCAGCGGGACACCCGTCGTCGAGGAGTCGTGGCCAGGCCTTCTGCCAGAGTATGTGCCAGATTATACACCACTTGTTTGACCCCTTTAGGGGGCTGCTTCTTATTTTATATTTTACACTAGTGACCTTCATGGTAGCTAAGTTGTCTGTTTATTCTAAGACTGATAGGAACTATGATACTAAAATTGCCTGGTTGGATGAACTGGTTTCTCCTTCTGGAGCAGTTCAGTAATTACAACCGGTTGACTTCAGTTTTTGTACTCTTGGTTTGGTTTCTGGAAGGCTTCTATATATAAAAATACTTACTTACAAAAAAAAAAAAAAATCATAACTCAAAATCATAGCTAGGATATCATTAAAAATCATAACTCAAAATTAATTTTTATCTTATCATGTTGATGCTAGAAACATGATTAGCAAGTTATGAAAACCTAAAGTTAGTGTTTAAGGATTACAACTTAATAAATAGACAATGTCTAAATAGATACTTTGCAAAGTTATTTACAACTTTATGAAATAGAGAAAAGAGACATGATGGCATAGTTAAATAGCTGATAAAAAAACAAATTACAACCTGCAAGAAAGATGTTAGGAATCTAAATATAAACAAGTAAACATGGACGTCCACAAATCCTCTGTGATACACACACAATCCAGGAAGCGAGCTGCAAATTAGAAGAGATATACCCAGTGATACAAATTAAACAAGCAATTTGAAATTAGTAAGTGATAAAAGCCAAATGCGAAAATATAAATATATATTGATATGAACAACTATCCAGACCACTGGTGGGACCCCCAGAAGGTCATGGCACTACTTCAATAGAAAAATGCAGTCACAGAATCAATATGGCATTGATATTAATCACCAAAACAAAGTTTATAGAGAAATTGAAGATAATGTTTGTGTGTATAAATAAAATTTGTGTTTCTTCGTGGCATAGACAATAGGTATTTATAGAGTTTATACAGAGCTTGAGAGGTCGATCACTGGAAGGGTCGACACTCTAAAAAAAAAAATTCATTAAATTCCATCAACAAAAAGCATCTTGTCCAACATCCTCGTGGACTCAAAATAATGGTCGCTGCAACTACCCAAGTCTGAATGCGATGAGTTCCATAGTTGGAGGGCATGAGTGGGCACAAAACCCATGTTTCTGATTCACCCATCGAAGCCCGCCAATATGCTAACCTCCAACTCCACTATGCTCTGAGTGCTAGATGGAGTGTCGTATGGAGGTCTGGAAGAAGGACTAGATGGAAGGCCGGATCATGTTTTTGGCCTGTTGCAAGCAAAAAATAAACGTTAGGACATTGTGTTCATACAATTGAAGATGAATTAACAAAAAATCATTACAAAATGATGATTACACATACCTCATGTTTTTCCATGGCGAATTGATGCACAAAACTTGATAATGCCTTTAAAGAAAGATAAATAAGAGCATAGAGTGTATAATTTTCATATGCAAAAGGCATTTGGTCATTGGAAAAAAAGTCAAAACACCAAATCAACACATGCCTTATCATGGTAATCATACTTAATTATTAATTACAAGAGGGGGGAAATAGGGGTATTGCAATCCCCTCCCCTTTAAAAGGGAACATTGTCCTCAGTGTTCTTTCTCAGTAACACCTATCATGCCTTTGTCATTTAGATGTTTCAAAATCCTAATTCTTTTTCTTGATTAGGTCCTTTCCATACCCTTGGTCTTCATCACCTACCTTCATTAATCTTGGACAACAAGTATATTAATCACAATTTCATGTGAAAACATTTTATTTTTGTGCAATATTCAAGAAGAAAATTTTCATAATCTAGCATAGTACCTATCTGTGTAGTCTATGGATTTGCATCCACATGGCTATCCTTTTATCTAGGATCATTGTTTTTTTTTTCTTGGACATACCCATTGTGTGCATGATCCCAATCAATAGTGTATGATATTTTTCAAAGTACTTTCTTCCTTGCGGTCAGTCACCCTCTAGGACCAGGCTCAGGCATCCCATTCTTTGATATACAGTTCCTCGGGTGATCCATCTTTCCTTGCCAAGGATTTTTCACACAAGAATAATTTCAGATATTTCATCGAGCCTTACAGTCGAGGCGTCCCTCATACTTTCTCTTCCAAGGCATCCCTTCGGCTTGTGTTACCACAACACAACATATTCTAGGTGATCCTAGCTTACCACATGGTTATCTTGTCTCAACAATATCCTTTTTCATGCTTTCCATATTGACATCCTTCATCTGTCCTCCCTAGACAGATCATTTACTTATATCACAGGTATACAGAAATCATGAGATATTATCATCAAATTTAAATCTAGAATTTTCTTGCAAATGTGTTACCCACAGATTTTCAAATTCTCCATTTATTTTCATATATGTTCCGCATAGGAACCAACTTTTCTAGTATGGGGCCTCCCTTCCCATAGAAGTTTGGTTTAGTAGGAAATTGGTCTCCCTTATGGGTTTACCACACTTCCATATCCAAGACCCCTTTCTTCCTGCAACTTCAACATTCCTCAGCCAATCAATTTGTTAGTTTTTATTCACATTATATTTGCAAACACTGCATACTAACAATTCAAGTCATTTTTATCTATTCAAGGGTACAAGAAAAAAGGAAATATCATTATTTACATAAGCATCCTTTCAAAACACTACATTTCTAAATGCAATTCTTATATCAAATGATCTTAATCAATGTGACAATATTCATGGCCACATTCATACCCACACTTGGTGACAAGTACTCTTCCATGGTGTGTTGGAGCTTAACCAACCTCTTCACCATATGGCTTATTCACTCTCGTTCATTATTGCAACATAACTATAATTCCTACTACAGGTTGATCGTGATCCCAAATCAGTACAGATGAAACTATAAGTTTCTCTTGAATGCACCCAATCTTTCTTGCTTTATTAGTAACTAGGGTTCCAACATTCGTGGCCACCCAAATTTTCTTTTCTTTAAAACCTATGCATTGTAAGTAAAATATTGGAAGGTCCTCCTTAATGAAAAATCCATTGTCTTCCCTTTATGCAAACATACATTTCCTCGAAGAAATTCCATGCAATGTGCTAACTATGAGCACCTTTGTTTCCAATCATTCCTTGATTGGTCAATGCAGACATATCATTTCATGAATTCTTTCAAGGGTTACAATGATGCAAGGCCAGAGTTAAACCTTGCCAGATCCTTCTTAAATTCCAATAGAATTTAAAACCGAACTCATAAATCACCCACAAAACCTGATCATTGTATGAGTTTAGGTAGCATTAACACATGGGTTCCTTCCAGGTTCACCCATCGAGCATTCACAGATCAACGACTCATAGTAATTGCAAAATCCCAATATGCTTTCTCTTTATCAAAAATTTCATTCTCCGCAATCTGAAAAGTTCTCGCCCGACTCTTTTTTAATCGTGGTCGTTGATCATCCACCTTGACGAGATCAACGGTGTTGGTTGATTGTGGACCTTGAACTAGCACGTCCATCAATTTTTCCATTGTGCTCCGCAATGATTCTCGACCGTCGATCTAATCGAAGGGTTGGTGTTTGATCCATTAACTTTAGTGTATATTTAATTCGATATGACGGATGATATCGGTTTTCCCTCCAATGAACTTCTCGCATTCATATCCTTTGTCAGGTTCTTGATTAACCTGATTCGATCAAGGTTTTCTTCCGTGATCTTCACAATCTCGATCTGTAGCTGATCGAAGGGATTTCTACAATTTCTCTCATCGTATTTAAATGAAAACAAACCAAACTTCCTAACCATTAAGCATATCGATGCCTTCTAGAGGTATTCAAGAGATTTATTACATAAAAAAAATGAACAATTAGGGAACCAACTCCCTTAGTAAGGGTTTTAGACCCTTTTGAGTTAAAGAGATCATTTTGTTCATATGATCTTGCATCATACAATCAATCATTACTGCCATAGGTCCACACCTCCATCATTCATGTTCTCCTTCATGAATCATACCCTACTTGGGTATCCATGGCATCCAACTGCCTTTCAAAATTTTGTGCATAGCAATGAAACATTTCATAAGGTATTCTTACCCAATACCTTCATACCTCACGCCACATAGGCATTGACACTTTGTTGATTAAGGTTGGTTGTCATTGATGTCAACCCTTGAAGAAATCCCCGTAGCACAAAGGCTTGGGTAATGGACCCAATATTGTTTGATGTAAATATGACTCATTATTGTTTTTTCATGGTTGATAAGAAGTAAATATGTATGAAATCCAAAGTGGTCCCCTTATGGTGAAATCCCTCACAGGAAGACGCTTTGTGGAGTAAGAGAACCCATGCATAATTGTGGAATAATGAGATGAAGGAAAGTGATTTTGTCAGGGAAAATATCCTAGATGGATAGTTCTTGTCATTTCATTTCCGGTGGTATGTGGAACGTCACATAATTCCTCACG
>JZKD02S1902400.1:31323-43141 GCA_000966675.3 Picea glauca | reverse complement strand
GATACATGATTGGTACATACTTGGTACATGGTTGGAGGCACTTGTTAGTGGTATTGTTGACACATGGTTTATGGATGATGTAGCATACTTGTATTGGTATATTATCAGAAGCATATATTGATCTTGGTGATGATTATGAGTTGTTGTGTTATACTTGGTTGATGCACATATTTGAGAGTTGTCTTGGTGATTGATCTTGGTGAGTATATTTGATTTGGTTGATAATATTGATGAGATAGGTTGTTGTGATAGGTTGTTTCGATAGGTTGTTGTGACATGTTATTTGTACAGGTTTGGTGCATGGTTGATGCACTTGTTCATGGTACAGGTTGAGGTACAGGTTGGTGCATGGTTGATGCACTTGTTTATGGTACAAGTTGACTACAGGTTTTTTGGTATAGGTTGGTGCTTGGTTGATTCACTTGTTTATGGTACAGGTTGATTACAGGTTGAGGTACATGTTGATGCATGGTTCAGGTTATTGGTACTGGTTTTTTGGTGTAGGTTGATTGGCACAGGTTTATAGCAGTATATGTCACAGTGATAGTGTGGCATTGGTTCCATCATTCTACTTATATGTTAGGACGGTTGGACGGGGCAAGGACAGGTGGTTGTAGCCACCTTCCAGTTGTAGTCAGAGAACATAGGGGGTTGTATCCTCCTTCTGGTTGTAGCTAGAGAATTGGGGAGTTGGAGCTTCCTTCAGGATGTAGGCTGAGAAACTATGGGGTTGGATCCTCCTTCCAGTTGCATCTAGAAAACAAAGGAAGTTGGTGCTTCCAATGAATGTAATTCTTAAAGACGCATAAGAAAAACATTATGTGGTTTTCTCCCACTTTGGGTTTCCACGTAAAACACCCGTGTATTGTGTATGTGTGTGATTGTTCATTCGTTCATTTTTTATTTACTCTGTAGCTATTGGATGATAATGCTACATTGATATAACACTTGCATTTTATGGTGAAAAATGATTAAATTGCTCTATTACTAATTCACCCCCCCTCTTAGTAATCCAACACACACACACACACACACACACACATATATAATCTTGTAGCTCACTGCTTAATTCTCGACAGTCATTAAGGTTGTGAATCTATCCTTCTAACTGAGCTCTCACACATTTCCTCCATAGGATACCCCTCCAACGTGCAACTTCCTTATTGCATATCCATCACTATTTGTGTTAGTCTGAACCTTGAGTTAACTTCAGTTGTTTACCAAATATTCCATAAGGAATATAAACATGCATCTTTGTCATGCATCCAAATTATGTATCCACACATATTCTGGTTTTGTTACTTACATCCATGATGTACTTAACCATAAACATAATCACAAGCCTATGTGTAGCTTCCCTAGGTGTATTTTGTAGCTCACATACATCCTTTCATTAAAATCATTTAACTCGAGATTGTTCATAGTCATCCTCTTGTGCTCTTCAAAGGCATAATCATTTGCCTCTTATCATAACAATAGAGCATCCTTGCTCCCTTACTCTTGCATCTATTTATATTAGTTTTTCCTAAGGGAATGGAACACATTCCCCCCAATCTATCATTCAAAACAGTCTTTCATGACTCTTCAGAATGGATTCAACCATGCATCCATGGTATTCATTAAAATTTGGCAAGTGAAAATTCTTGCCTCACATTCCACTCATCAAGGCAGTCATATTGTGTCTTTTGTATGAATATATTCATACAGGTGCATCACTTTCACCTTTAATATCATTCATATCTAATTGGTATTATTGTTTTTATTTAGTTCAAGAAGCGTCACAATGCATTAACCCATGCACTCAAACATATACAAACATAGCCAAACATTCATCATGCAAGCTCATTACTTGCACCTCTTTTTATATTGATATTTTTAGTTTTAATATTAACGTTCTTTACAAGGGAATCTCTTCCTAACTCCCTCTTATATCTATCTGAGTGTACCAAGTCATATCCATATGGATACCATCCACCACGGGATGTCAATATGATCCATTAGGCTTCTAGAAGTGCCCCAACACTTCCTTTACCACATTCAGGATCAACATTTAATCAACCATTTTACCTTATTTATAACAAATTTTCATGTCTAATAACATTTGGACTATTCCCTTAAAGCCAAAGTACAATTTCAAAGTATGTTACTTACTAAGTATTCTAGTTTAGAACTCCAGAGTATCTTTAGGTCATAATCGGTCTTAACCATTACACCTAAAATTCTTCCTTCTGTTCAACAACAGTCAGGGATGAAGGTCACTCTCCTCCTCCCATAAGAATTCTGGCAGATTAGTTTCATATCCACCAAGCAAGGGAGGTTTTTGTGATATCTCACTCAATCACTCTATATTTCCATAGCTCCATTTATCATCTTGATTAGAAAAACACTTCCCAACAATTCTGGTACTCAGAAATAAAATTTTGTTTCTCAGTTCCCTTCAAAACCCAAGAGTTGTGCATGGTCTTCCTTTTCAAATAATGGTCATCAGAATTATTCCTCTGATCATGAGGGATTATACACATATAAAGGTTTAATCCTTCATTAAAGAATCAATTATTACTACTACGGATCCTTTCAATTCATTCACGTCCAAGTCTTGCTACCAGTTCCTATCAGCCTAATCCCACTGCTGTGGATTAGTTATCGTTCCCCAAAAGAAACGGTGGCCTTCTTCTGCCACAGCCTAGAATTATTCAATATTGTTGGGTAAAATCCCAACTGAATTTTAATCTACATCATTCAATGAACGTATGTATATAACTTCCATAAAACAATGATACTCTCAGCAGGCTCATGTTAGCCTTGCTAAACTAGTCTTTGACTATTGTCCGACCCATCCAAGCATGTGCCTAAATCATGCTTTGCTAGATAGGGTAGGGTAGTACACCCTTTCCCTTAAAGTTTTTCCAATAATATTTTTATGTGACTCGTGCATGAGCCCAAGCAAGCCAAGTGTTGTTGCCATGATCTGATACCAATTTGTAACACACCGACCCCTAAATACTCTTTTAAGGGGTGGGGCATCATAATTTCATTTTTTCTTAATTAATCAAACCCTCCCTTCCAGGGTCACTATCATGTTATGCTCATCTATATCTCTCCAACCACTATCTCCATGCTCAAAACCAAGTTCCAGATAGGAAGATATGTCCTTCCCAAGTTCTTTGAGCATTTATTCTTCAAGGGCCACAATGCTTCCATGTGGGTCCATCTCATATGTATCATCACAAGTTCTCTGAGATACCGGAGCTTCCAACACTCCTAAATCTATGGCGGAAATCCAACCATCCATAATTTGACGGTTGATCTCCCTCCACGTTAATGCATACGCCTAAGGAATATTCAACGTTTGGTGCTTCGGTGTTGAGCGCCCCTTTTCTGTCTACACACGAGACCTCCTGGAGTCCCGAAATTCAGAAGTCCCATAAAATTGTCACATGGCTCCGACTTTCAGGCCTTTCGGTCTCTCTACAATACTACACCCTAGATCCTCTAGAGTCCCGAAGTCCCAGACTCTCGGAGTCCCAGTCACCTCACCAACTACTTTGGCCAGGAGGTCACGTACTAGGGGCTGACACATAACAAGGGCCAGGGGTTACATGTGTCATGCTCTAATAGGAATAAGGGGTCTACAAAACATCCATATCCTGGTGACATGTGGCAGGTTGATCAGGGGTCCATGTCACCCGAGTGATGTCGACTTGGCATGTCACTCGAGTGACGTTGGTTTTCCACGTCACACTAGACTGACAACCTTCTAACATCCTTCATATTTCATGGTCAGGATCAAACCACGTAGATCCATAGATCTATGGCTCTCGTTACTTCGGTAATTTTTCCTTCGGGAGTTTTGTGGTGAAATATCCTCATGACTCCCAGAGTTAGTCAATGTTGGGATGACTAGGGTCTAGGCCCAAGAAACGACATTTGGCAGAAGACAAGGGTGACATGTGTTACACCTATGATGATTCCACATCACCCTAGGTGACATCAGTATGCTACGTCACTCTGGCCTTCGATGCTTCAATGACATTCTCTTTCGCTCACAGGTTAAACCTCCCAGAGTAGGACTATGTCGAAGTACTTGATGCCATATTTTCATTAGGCTCAATATGATGGTCGAGAAGGGTTCCAAAGGATCCATAGATCCATGGTTCACGTTACTTCATAGCTCCAACCTTCAAGGGTTTCGACTCTACGGCCGCTCCATTCTCCCAAAGTGGGACTTCTCTGAAGTATTGTACGTGGGTATCTCCTACGGATGATTGGACGGTTAAGAGGGGTTATCAACGGAGTCCCAAAATCGATGGATGAGAAGGATCCCGAAGGATTCGAGGATAGATGGTCCATATTACTTCATGACTTTATCCTTTGGGGGGGTTTTGGTGTTACCAAACCTTTGTTGTCCCGAAGCAGTCAACGTGAGGCTGACTACATCATAGATCTAATGGTTGGGATAGTTCCAAGGCATCCTCAGATCTATGACCCAAATTAACTTCAGGCTCCGGGACTTCAGAGGGTCAGTCTCTTTTATGGTGATCACCCAAATCTCACCAAACTTGTGAAGACTGAAGGATTCAAGGAGTTAACACCCACGTTCATTCTCCAAATCCATCATTTGTGACAACCTTGGCTCTTCTCGAATGGATCTCATCCGTTTTCCTTTTGAACAAGAGAATCCTCTCCTTCGAGACTTAAATATCGCTATCCTTCTTGAGCTTCGTCAGATCTGAAAGACTTATGCATTGACACACACTTCATACTCTTTCTCTTGATCTTGAGACTTAGAAAAATCTCTCATGCACTTCTTGCGCTCATTCACCTTGAGAACCTTTCAATGCTTTGCTAGGTGTTGACCCTGCACAGTTTTCATGGGTCTCTCCTTTGAGTTGTTATACTCAGGTGGGTATATGGGTATTCCTTGCACCAGGATTATAGAAGAGAAACAATTTGACACTTATAGAATATCAAATATTCATTCCTTCAACTATAAATGCACACACATGCATATAAATATTAAGGTAGATAACATAACATTGCCCAATTAACTCAGGGATAAGTAAACTTAGACATTCAAACAAGCGTTTCAATTTAAGTGCACAGGGTTAAACGAAACACTTATCTATTATAGGCAATCTCCAATTGAATGACTATGGGTGTTCGCCTTTACACCTAGCCATAGGCTCATAGGAATTCATTCTTAGCTCTCTGGAAGCTCTCTTAGAGGTTCTCTCTCTCTCTCTCTCTCTCTCTCTCTCTCCCCCTTTCACCGCCTCTGTGAGGTTTATCATATGTTTCCTCAGCATCAAGTTCGCAGTCTCTTGTTCGGGTCACGTTCTCCTAGACAGAGACAGATCGACAAGAGAAAAAAGTAGAGAAAACACTCTCCAAAGAAGGGAAGGGAGGATAATTCGACTCTGGAGTTGAGAGGAAAAAGTTGAGTAGTAAGCTCGATTTGGCTATAAGAATCCATGGGAATAATTTGTATAGAAGATAATAAACAAGGTTGATGAGTGACTGAGGAAGTACTTGTACAGACCTCCTTGCTTGGAGTAGAGAAAACCAGTTGTGAAGTTTCTATGGGAGGAGGAGAGTAACCTTTGTTCCTGACTATTGTGGAGAAAAGAGACATAATCTCTCTCAGAGCATCCTGTTCTAGCTCGGGGGTGGCCAGTGGTAAATCTGATAGGACTGGATGTGCCCATGGTTTGGAGGAAACAAGCACCCCTTTCAGTAGTTGCTTCACCTTTTCCAATTCTGATAAGTATTTTCATACTCTGTATAATATATTGGATGTGATGATTGAATATTTGTGTTTATGGATTAAGCCTTGCAGTATTCGAACAATTGTTAGTTAGGATATTTTTCTTCTATAAACTGTTATATTTATATGATCTTTGAATTATCTCATTTTAGCTGCTAGAGAGTCTGGGGATGTGAATCCGTTGGAGAGTCGGGTGGGATTGAATGGAATGTCTAAGTCATGCCAATACTTTTAATTTACCTTAGTGGAAACACCAAGTTCATCTCTATGGAAGAAGGGCGTTTTCCCTTCAGACTATCCACCCATCTTACCGAGGTCTCATGCCCATGTCCTTAACCCCTTTGCTGTAACAAGGATTTGCGCCTAGACTATAAGATTTCCCAAAGGGCCCATGTGACCAGGGCCTCAGAATGCATAAGTGTTAAATTGTTTCTCTTATGTAATCTTGGTGCAAGGAATACCCATATACCTACCTAAGTATAGAAGCTCGAAGGAGAGACTCGTGCAAATTATGCAGGGTCAACACGTAGTGAAGCATTGAAAGGTTCTCAAGGTGAACAAGCGCAAGGAGCGCGCGAGATATTTTTCTAAGTCTCAAGCTCAGGAGAAAGAGCGCAAAGTGTGCGTTAGTGCCTAAGAATTTCAGAGTTGATGAAGCTCAGGAAGGATAGAAAGATTTAAGTCTCGAAGGAGAGGATTCTCTTGTTCGAAAGGAGAACAAACAATATATGTTCGGGAGGAGCCAAGGTTATCATGACCATTGGATTTGGAGAAGGAATGCGAGCGTTAACTCCTCGACTCCTTCAGTCTTCACGAATTCAGTGATATTTTGGTGATCACCATAAAAGACACCGACCCTCTAAAGTCTTGAAGCCCAAAGTTAATCTAGGTCATAGATCTGAGGATTCCCTGGAGCTATCCCAACCGTCATATGTATGATGTGGTCATCCCGATGTTGGCCACTTTAGGAGAACAAAGGTTTGGTAACACCAAAATCCCCTCAAAGTACGAAGTCGTGAAGTAATATGGACCGCTGATCCTCAGATCCTTCAGGATCCTTCTTAGTCATTGATATGGGGGCTCTGTTGAGAACCCATCTTAACCATCCGATCATCCAGAGGAGGGACCCGCGTACAGTACTTCAGCAAAGTCCTACTTCGGGAGAATGGAGCGACCATAGAGTTGAAATCCTCGAAGGACGGAGCTGTGAAGTAATGTGAACCATGGATCTAAGGATCCTTTGGAACCCTTATCGACCATCATATCGAGCCTAATGAAAATATGGTGTCAATTACTTCAGCATAGTGCTACTTCGAGAGGTTTAACCTATGAGCGAAAGAGAATATCGTTGGAGCATCGAAGGCCAAAGTGACGTATCATACTGATGTCACCTAGGGTGACATGGACTCATCATAGGTGTAATATGTGTCACACTTGTCTTCCACCAAATGTTTTTTGTTGGGCCTAGACTGTGGTTAGCCCGACACTGACCAAATCTGGGATTCATGAGGAGATTGCACCACAAAAATCCCGAAGAGCAAAGTCCTGAAGTAACAGGAGTCGAATATCTATGGATCTACATGGTTGCATCCCGACCGTGAAATATGAAGGATGTTAGAAGGTTGTTAGTCTAGTGTGAAGTGGCAAGTCGACGTCACCAGGGTGACGTGGACCCATGATCGACGTGCCACGTTTCACCAGGATATGGACATTTTGCAGACCCCTTATTCCTATTATACTGTGACATGTGTTGCCCCCTGATGAGGTAACATGTCACCCCTAGCCCTTGCTACGTGTCAACCCCTGATACGTGCCCACTTGGCCAAAGTGTTTGGTGAGGTGACTGGGACTCTAAGAGTCTGGGACTTCAAGAATCTGGAGGATCTGGGGTGTAGCATTGTAGAGAGACCGAAAGTCGAATCCACGTGGAAATTTTATGGGACTTCAGTAGTTCGGGACTCTGGGAGGTCTCGTGCATGGATAAAAAAGGGGCTCTCAGCGCCGAAGCACCAGATGTATAATATTCCTTAGGCATATGCATTAATGTGGAGGGAGATCAGTCATCAAAATATAGATGGTTGTATTTCTACCATAGATGTAGGAGTTTTGGAAGCTTCGAGATCTCGTAGAACTCGGGATGATACATAGGAGATGGACCCACATGGAAGTTGTTAGGACCTTGACCAATAAACTCCTGAAGAACTTGGGAAGGACATATATTCTAGTCTAGAACTCAGTTTTGAGAGTCAAGATAGTGGTTGGAGAGATCTAGATGAGAAAAACATGATATATACCCTGCAAGGAGGGTTTGGTTAATTAAGGAAAAATGAAATTATGATTCCCTACCTCGTTAATTATGATTACCATGCTAAGGCATGTGAATTATGTAAATGTATTATTGTTTGAATTGCCAATAATTGATTGTGGGGGTGAATTCTTGAAATACTGACCATAATATCACTAGAGGAAAGAAATGGGAAAACTATGGAGAGGGCTCATTGTGTTGAATGACCCCAAATTTCCCTTTGTTGGGAATAATAAACCTCCTTTGGATTCCAAGGAGGAATCAGTTAATGAAGAAAGGACCAGTGGTTGAACCATCAACCACCCCCCATGAATGGAAGCATGGTCTAGATGAAGAATGCTAGCCTGAGTTTCCTTCTAACAGAAGGAACAATACAGGAAGGGTAACCTTTCCCAAGGATGGGTGTGCATGCAATGCATGAAAACATATACAGAGAAGAGGGGAGGACTCAGGGGACACTCTAGAAAAGAAGAGGAAATCAAAGCTCACAGACTCTATTTATTGCCAAGCCATGATGTCACTAGGGAATTTCTGGAAGCTATCTCATAGGTTCTCTCTCTCTCTTTGTCACCACCTCTGTGAGGTTTATCAGATGTTTCCTCAACATCAAGCTCACAGTCTCCTATTTGGGTTGTGTTCTTTTGTAAATTCTCCAGTAACCATAACAATGTAACAAGATTTTAGCTCCTCTTATCCACTAGAGTGTCCCCCATGTTCTCCCCTCTTCTCTGTATATGTCTGCATGCCTTGCATGCACACCCCTCCTTAGGAAAGGTTCCCCTTCCTATCTTGTTCCTTTTGTGAGAAGTAAACTCAGGTCAGCCTGGGTCTACAGGACCCTGTGGTACTTCGGGCTGACATTCTTCATCTAGAACATGATTCCATTCATGGGGGGTGGTTGATGGTTCAACCACCGATCATGTATTCATTAATTGATTCCTCCTTGGAATCTGAAGGAGGTTTATTATTCCCAACAAAGGGAAATTTGGGGTCATTCTACATAATGAACCCTCTCTGTAGTTTTCCCATTTCTTTCCTCTAGTGATATCATGGCCATTACTTCAAGGCTTCACCCCCACAACCATTTATTGAAAATTTAAACAATAATACATTTACATCGTTCACATGCCTTGGAACAGTAAGCATAATTAACGATTAATTACAAGTTGGGGGAAATAAGGTTATTACAAGTTTCACCAGAGAAGGTAGAAAGAGGAGGAGAAGACTTTGTTGATGAAGGAACATCATCATGGTGCCCATGACATAAGCTGATTAACTTAGAAGCATCAAGATAATTCGGGGCATTTGGAATGGTACCCAACCAAACGGGTAGTCCCACATTCAACCATAGAATGTACAACGTGGCCATCAAAGGGACACCAAAATTTCCAAAGAAAGGAAAAGGGAAAGAATTGCCTTGAGAAGGATTTCCTTGATTGGTATCGTCGGTAAATTTTTCCATGATGATCTTATGCATGTTTCTAAAAACAACACCTATAAATAGGCGTCTCCATGTTTCTAAGAGGAATACTGAAAATTCCTCACGACCGGTGGAGTGGGCAGTCTACCACTTTAGGTCAGAGACCCAAAGAAATGATTGACTAACTCGATATGGAAAACTAGGGATCATAGGGAACACCACTAAGAAGAAAATCCTAAAAGGATACAATCCAAATAAACTACCCTTATGAATGCTTCTAACCTAGGGAGATGAAGTTTTGATCGTCTGAAGCATTCACAAAGGCAAATGACTGGCTAGGTGTTATAACCCTAAAATTCACCATATAGGTTTACCTAGCATCAGGCCAACTCATGCCTCTTCCTAGCCAAAGCCATGCTGAGCAATTCCTCAAAAAACCACTTAAAACAAGCAACCCGCGCCCTAACTTCTCACTAGGCACGGGCAACCGCTTGTTGTCCTTATACTGCACGTGGGTATCCGTGGGCTAACCCACTACAGCCCGCGGGTACCTAACAAATCAAGAAATCATGAAAGTTTCCGCCAGGACATGAGGCTTTTTGTCAGTTAACTGAAACTCTCCGCCATGCATGGCCGAGAGTTCGCCAAAAACCCTAGCTCCTTCTATCCTATAAAAGGAGGGGTAGGGGTACTAATCAAAAAAAGGAAAAAGGATAGCAAAGAAACTCTGCCAAATTGCCAAGTCCATTATTGTCCCCACCCTTTAGCTTTGCCTTAAGCTTCATGAGAACTTCATGTTGCAGCAGTTGGAGGACAACAGAAGAGGAGGAGCCTAGGATCAGGATCGAGGAACGGTGGCCAGTCTTAGAACTCATTGTAAGTGATTCATTTTGAGACTAATGAAAAAGATGCTTTTCTCGTCCCAAGTTCATGAATCTCATCTATGTTATTTGATTTATGTGTTATTTCTAACCCTCTAGTAGATTAGTAGCATGCATGTGTAGTCTTACCTTGATTGCAGGAAGCTTTGTAGAAGGGGCAGCAGCAGCAAGGAAATAGAAGGCTCAACGGAGGATCTACTTCAATCATCGTTAAAGAGGTCAGTCGATTCTTCCCATGTTTGCTTGAAAAGGGGTTGAGATTTTGGGTAGAAGGTTAAAAGTTAGATCTTAAGGGTCATGATCTGCGTATAAGTTTAGAGCCCTAGCTTATTAGTCTGTAGGGTAGAATACCCCACAACAGAATTGGTGACTCCACTGGGGATATTTTACTCTTAGGGTTTCCAGGTTTGGTGAAAGATTTTTTTGGTAGATCAAAGAAGTAGAGCTTTATTTTCTTTGCTTATTTTGTTTTCTGTTAGTCAAAAGCTAGCAGGGAACCTGGTTGTCAATACCAGTTTTCCTTGACTGACGCTCGACATTTCTTTTCGGGACACACAGAGGTACCCGCGGCCTGCAGAAGCCCTGCCCGCGGGTGACCCAGGCCCTAACCTTCTACAGCACGCGGGTATCCGCGTCCTGCAGTGGTTTCAGTAGCGTGTAGTGACCAGAAAGTTTAAGAGGCAGTCCCCTCTTCTCCTGTCAGAATTTTATCTTCTCAGGGGGCTTTCTGGATCCTATCTGGGTCTGAATTGTTTTATAGTCCTGTGTTTCAGTCTTTCTTGTTGTGTGTTTCTTCACATTGGTTTTTCTTTTTTTTGCAAATTTATTTTTTCTGTTAGAGTGATAGCATCTCAGCCTGTCAGAGACTCTGGTTGTCAGTACCAGAAGCATTTTTTAGGACTAGACTGTCTATGTATAATTTTTTCTCAGCATTTGGACATACCCGCGGCCTGATTAGGCTTAGCCCACGGATATCCGTGCGCTGTAGTGGAACAGCACGTGGTTACACGCGTGTTGTCTTGGTGACAGTCGCGGGTCTGTTAGGTAGCTTTTTAGCTTGGGTGGGGCAGTCATCCCCTCCTATGGTGAGAAGAGATCCTCTCAGAGGTTTAGAGTCTGGGGCTCCACAGCCAGCAGGTTGGGGCATTCCTCCCTTAGCTTGTGCTTGTTATTTGATTTTTTGATAGAAAAGACAAAAGAAGAAAAACATTTATTTCATGGTTTTTAGGCAAGTGTTAGAATTGGTGTTGTTGAGATTGCTTTGTTGCATGTTCATGCTTTGATTCTGTTTGCGATCTGCGCTTTAAGCCAGAGTTTCTTTTCATTCTCTTGATTTTGATCTTGTCATCATTTTTCCTTGTTGCGTTACTTTGCAATAAAATAAAATAAAAATTCCTTTCATTTCCTTCTTGATTTGAAAATTGGTTGTTGCATCAGTAGCTAGGAAA
>JZKD02S1902400.1:11544-31313 GCA_000966675.3 Picea glauca | reverse complement strand
AGTAGCATGCATGTGTAGTCTTACCTTGATTGCAGGAAGCTTTGTAGAAGGGGCAGCAGCAGCAAGGAAATAGAAGGCTCAACGGAGGATCTACTTCAATCATCGTTAAAGAGGTTAGTCGATTCTTCCCATGTTTGCTTGAAAAGGGGTTGAGATTTTGGGTAGAAGGTTAAAAGTTAGATCTTAAGGGTCATGATCTGCGTATAAGTTTAGAGCCCTAGATTATTAGTCCGTAGGGTAGAATACCCCACAACACTAGGAGAAACAGTTACCCAGACCTTTGACCGACAATCCCTTTAGGTGTCTCCCAGAGAGTAAAACGTTTGCCTCAGGTACTGTGATACAACCCTCACAGTCACCTGTGTGTCAACCTATATCATGGAAACTAGGCCACCAACTTGTAATCAACAACCAAGGGGGTACAGTCGAGCGAGTATATGGGAAGGGTAATTGAGCCCGAAGATCCTCCTGAGGCCTGAAACATAACAAGGCCATAATCACTCTTAGAGTACCTTGGATGGATCCATGTGTATCATAGGTCTGAAACAAGTTGGGCCAGTAACGCTACAGGATTCACCCCCAATACACACTCTCCCAAATGCTTTGTCGGGATGAGGAGTGGATATATCTATCACCATCCTCCACGCGACCTCGTGTTTGACTCCTGTGTGAGGAGATTATTGGATTGAGTAATTATAAAGTGGATTATTCACATGCTAGCACAAACACCTTAGTTAAGTTTTCGTTTGCCTTGGAGAGTTTACCTCTCCACACCTAATCCAAGGCCCTAGCCTAAGCTATTGGTGAACCCTAGAAAAAGTGTTACTAATATATTTTAGATTAGCATGTTCATTTTAAGGTCTTTCTTACTCAAGGAAAGGAAGTGAAACTTATGTTGTTTGAGACTCTAGTGAAAAAGAAACTAATTATAACACTGAAAAGAAAGACTTTACACTAATTCTACAAATGAAAAAGAGTTTCAAGCAAAAAGCATGAACAATCCTTCAAACATAAAGATGCAATATTTTCTCATTTCCATGCAAAATGCACAATCCAAATTTTGAGTCAAACAAAAGAGAAAATGAAAGGATTTTATTTATTATTTTTCTTTTGAAATTCTTTCAAGATGAGAAGAGAAAACAACCCTATGCTAATTCTTTTTCTTTTTCAAATAACAATGCAAAACAAATGCAAAGAAAGAAAGAGACCTAAAAAACTAGGTTTTTTTATTTCTTTTTATTTTCTTCCAATCAAAGCAAACTAACAAAAGATGCTAAAAGAGACTCCAGAATATACGATTCATGGCCCCCCATTTTCCTTAAAAATTCAAGCTAAAAATAAGCCAAAAATCTAGGAAACACAAAGAGACAAGATGGTTTATTTTTCTTTATTTCATAAACAATCTGAGTCTGCAAACTGTGTAAACCCCAAAAAACAGAGGCTTATGGAACTCAGGAAGATCTGGGAACCACGAGTTTCATGTAGAAAAAGGAAAATATTTTGAAAACATTCTCTAAAACAATAGAGATGTGTGTTGTGACTACCAGCCTACGTATGTACATGGGTTGTATATAATGCGGACCACGTATGTACACGTTCTGTAGAGAGAATAAGGCACGTACACCTCTGTAAATTTAAAAAAAAAAAAAAAAATTTGGATAGACAACTTGGGAAAGGGAAGTTGGTAGGCACCTGGAAAGTGACCAGAGACCCAACCTAACTCAGAACACTCAGAAAAATCAGAAAGAAACTGAAAATTAAATCTAACCAAGATCTCCCACTAAGACCCTAGAGAGACTTCCCCAATGGAGTCACCAATTCTTCTAGTGGGGAAAATCCCCCTATGACTATACCGGGTTCAAAGTAAAGGAAGAGCTATCATCTCCCTTAAAATACAATCCTATTCTAAACTACCCTAAACATTCTAAACGAATGAACATAAAGAGATAGGAAAGTAGGTCAGAAGTAGTACCTTTGGTCCTAACATTCGATGTATACCTCCTCCATATTTGTAGCCTTCCAGGTTGTTGGTCTCCTCCCAAATATGAACTGCAAGAACACTTAGAAAAACAAAGCTACAAATATTCTATCTCTACTCATAAAGATTAGGGTTAGATATAAACCATTACGCATTAATCAAATGAAAATCATAAACACATAATATTTGGGACAAGAAAATGATTCTTTTATTCAGTATGAAGATTAAAACTTACAACCTTCAGTGGTTGATGCTCCGTGAACTAGTTTTGGGCTCCTCCTAATGTTTCTCCAAGTGCATCATCCCAAATCCTTCTCTCACAATCAACTGATCACTTTAGGGAAAGGGAAGGGATTGTATAGGAGAAAGGGATAGAGAGGGAATACTGAGGTTAAATCTCATAAAGGGCTCTAATATTTGGAATAAGAGGGGGAAGGGATTTTGGCAGAGTTTCTCTGTTCTAATGCTTGATGTGTGAAAGGGAACCCAAGACCTCCTTTTATATGACAAAAAGATATTTATTCCATTTGGGGACGAGATATAGTGAGTGAATTGGTTGGGAAACCCTCGATAGCTTGTAAACTCCATCGAATTCCTTGCAAATTTTTATTTTTTGCAACTTTTGGAGGTAAACGTGGGTTGTTTAGTATGCAACTAGAATATGCATGTGGGATGTCTACTATGAAACTAGCGTATGTACGTGGGAAGTAGTGCAGTAGGGTGCATAGATGCTCCAAAAAATGGTTTTTAAAAGAGAGATCCTCTGCATTAGTTTGGAAAATTGTGCAAGTAGAAAGGCCAATGCCATGTATGCATAGATAGGGAATTTTAAGGCTATAACACTAGTGTTATGAGGAAAATATCTATGGTAAGGGGTAAACCAAAAAATATGGATTGAAACCCATAACTCAACTCTAAACTCAAGTATGCTATATAAATAGAAATCATGACAAGATAAGGCTAAGATCCTACCTTATCCAGATGTCCGAAGAAGACCACGGTTGAGCTCATGACCGAAATCTTGATGTCTGCAACTTGTCCTCAACAACCAATATATACAAGCATATTGAAATTATATAGAATGTTAGTGTATAAACTAGCATAATCCATTAACATGTATAACAAATACCCCATGGAAAGTATTGTAAATATTTGCGACATATAATTGGACAAGAAAATAGTATTTCTATTAATGTAATCTACATAAGTACATAGGTGAAAAACTTTTGTAATGACACATATTGGAACTAAGAAACCAAGTCCCTCTAGCTGGGCCTTCACCACTTCAATCCTCCACAAAGGCAAGCTCAGAAGTAGTAGGAGACAATGAGGTTCTCCATCTCAAGATAGGAATATCTTGGGGGATGAACATAAAGAGTTCAGAATTTCAAGGAAAAAGGGATGCAAACTCAATATGAAGTGAAATTTCTCTAGAGTGTCTTTGCTCTCAATGATGTGTGTGTTCAAAGGCTTGTATATGGCTCAATTTATAGCCTTCAAATGAAATTGAAGGGTTGGGATTTAGCGTTTCTAGTATATGGAAGGTCAAGGATCATGGATCTCATGACATGGCATGGAAACCTGACATATTTTTAATTTTTTGAGCACAAAACCCAATGTACATGGGCTTTAATGGAGCAACCTGCATATACACGAGTTGTCTAACTGTAGGTCGCATATATGGAAAAAAATATGTATTTTTTAACTATGGAGTAAACACAATTGGGGGATTTAAGTCTACAGAGGGAAATGGAAGGCCATCAAAGAAAGATACATGGAGTGTAGAAAAACATTATATAAAATATGCCCCCTAATGTATAAGGTCAGAGAAGCAAATGAGATGGCTGAAATATATTATAATTCCCAGAAGTGGAGTAATGAAGACTCAACTAGAAAAACTAGTTACTCATGAGAATATTACAATTCATCCTAAATATGTACACATGGATTCCACACTGAATTACACTGTAGATCCATGTAGATATATATCAAATAGTTGTTCATGGACATGAATAGGAAATGCAATATGGACACATGACATAGGTTGTCATAGTCATGAACAAGGCACATTGGAGTCCATTGTCAAAATCAACTAAATATATCTATATACAATGGAGTACAATCTAAACTTCCACGATCACCAGAGTCATATAGGTACTGGTTTAATGAAAGACAACAACATATATGAGATCTGCTACTGTGAACTAGATGTCTTCTACACTATCTGTCAAAGGTGAAATTCTACATCATGTGAATAAATGGGTTGAAGTCGAACACAATGAGACTTTGTTTGATTATTGGTAATTGAGGTATACCATTAACAAACGTGAGACAACCCACCAATAATGAAATTAGGGGTGAAGGCACCGATTACATTCCACAAGTGTGAATAAGGGTGTTGAGGTCGAACACTTGAAGAATCCATCGATCGAGAGACATTAATGTAATCCCAATTTTCGATGGCAGGAAAAACTACCACTGATGATTGCAAGCCTCTAGGTACTCATATAACTATAGATCTCGATTCTAGAATAGATGAGTTGAAGTTTTTTATCACTATGTAAATTCATTCGGCTGAGAAAACAAATGACAAAGGTAACCTACAGACCAACTTTAAGACCATAAACTATCCTTTTCGACCTAGAGAGGGCTCTCTCTGAGACTTAGTCTCTAACATATAATGGATTTGAATTGTCGGCTAGGTTTATTGAGTTCATGAAATGTTTCTGGTTCTGTTTGAAATGAAATACAAAACCTTGGGCCATGGAGTCAAATTCCAGAAAGCGAGAGAAATAAATGACTTGGTAACTAAAACTTGAGAGGATAAAGGCTAAGCAGGCAATGGTCTTTCAATTCAAAAGTTGTTGTGTGTGGTAAGAGAAAAAGTACATAAAGAAACTCAGAGCACCATTGGAGATGAATTCTAAATTACTTAGAAGAAAACATAGGAGTTTAAATGGAGAAGTCTAAAGAACCGCGTGATGAATTCCAGACTTATTAAATGTTCTAATTTAAACTGAATAAATACATGGATATATAGAAAATAGGAAGTAAATACATAGGAGAGATCACAATACATCAAACCACCACCATTAGAATCTTTTCGTCAAAGTCTCATGACCTTTTCATTATATTTCAATCGGGTTCGAAAGTTACATTCAACAGTGAATTGTCTACACTACTTTCCAACCAACCCGGTATACATTGAAAATATGAAATATATAGAAAAACATGCGCCCCTTGGGCTGCCATGCTCCAAACTACTACTCCTATAATTTCGGCTCTGGTTATTCCCTACCAAATGATCTTTCGAATGGGACTTACTAAGAATAGGAACCTGATTGTACCCAATCATGTCATAAAAAATGTCTTTACCATGATCTTTTGATCATCAACAAGATTCCATTATTAGGAAGTGATGTGTCGGCGTTTCTCCTTTGAAGGGTCACCCAAATGATTGATCACTCTGTCATACTTCTGCCACCTAGTGTAACGAGCTTTGATTGATGTTGCACAATCATGGCCATAGTATGCATGTGGCGAGTTGGTATGGAAAATGACTGTAAACTGTCACTCATATTTTCCAGATGGCGACGACGATCAGGGGACCATGCATCTCCTTCAAAAATGTCGTGTGTTCTACCTACACTTGTCCTTCTTGAAAGGTGGGTTTTCAACATATGCATGACATATATCCTTCGTGCGAATACACGTCAAATTCCTTACTTCCCAGCAAGAAATAAGACACGAGGAGAGAGGAATTTCATGCCACGTTCAAAGAGAAAAAAATGGGGTCGGGTCAATTATGTTTTTGGCCTTATCTGTAGTTTTGATATTCTAAGCATTTTCCTAAGAGACAAGTTGTGACTTTTCATATTCTTTACCTATCTTCGCAAGATCACTTTCCCCTTCATCTTCGTTTGAGCACTGGTTAGAGTTGCGTGGACGTTTTCCATGGCCGATCCACATTCCTTGAAGTGCTCCACGGTTCTCTCCTCTTACATTCTCTATTCCTCACACAACTGAATGATCATGTCTTGCACTTCTCTGAGCTATTTCTTGAGACAATTCACATTCCCTTCTCGGCTCTGCGATGCTGATGTTTCGACAGTCCTTTTCGCTAACTTCTTTCTCAATTCCCTATTCTCCTGGTACAAATCGATAATAGTGAGATGTGATTTATTTAGTTGTTGCGATGACTCCCAAACATCCATGCTTTCAGTGCCCGACCTTCTTTGTCTATTATAAATTTCCTGGCTTGAACCCTCAACGGGTTCTAGCCGAACAACGTGCATGAGTAACTTCTCAACAAAAGATTGGGTGCGCGATTTGTTTGGAGCTTGGGTGTTCCTGATCTCTTTGTTCTTCCTTGGCCTGCCTCTTTTTCAAGGTACTATATGTTGGGGTGATGAGCCTTCCACTGTATTTCCTTTTCTTGCAACCCCCTCTATTCATGCCTTCGCGCTGTGAGGTGATTTTTCTCCCATGGGTAGAGGGGGATCTCCTTTGGTGTCCCTAGGGATGTCGGCCGAACACATAAATGAGTCCTAGTCCTTGCCCAGTTACTTCAATTCTTCAACTATCAACAACTTGATTAATGAGATATGGGATAAGTTCTTCTTTGGCTCGCTTTATTTGGCTTGGACGTTGTCTGCCATTCCTCCTAGACTTTGGTGCAAGAAGAAAGGTAAGTTCAAAGGTATCTTCCCTGTGAAATGCATCAGTATCCTGACATGATGTGGGAATATTAGCTCATACCTTCTTTCACAGGTGGAATACTTTCTAATCACCTTCAGGATTTTCTGAAAAGGCTCCCATATATACCGACTTGGAACACTCGTTCTGATTTTCCCATTCAGGCAGTTTGGTTTGATGAATTCTTCATAGCATAGAACATCCAAAGGAATGAACTTAGACCACCTATCACTGTGCATAGGGATCTTCCTCTCAGCTGATAGAGTTTCCTCCATCACCCGAAATGTGATTCCTATAATAACCACATGGAACCCATTAAATTTGAGCGCAAATTGTTCCGCCAGTTTAACATTGTATCCTTGGATATTCTCGCAATAGTGCATGCATTTGACCTGTTTGAAAGATTCCCTGGCATTTATATCTTCGTTGATCAATGCCAAGTCTTGAGGCTTGGGCCTCACAACTCTACCACTTCGCGCCCTCTTCCTTATGTCTTGGGATGTTTTCATGGTGCAACATGTGTTTGTTCTGCGCATGTGGTAATGAAAGATGACACCCTCTTTGCATGGAAAATGGATAATGATATTCTTAGCCGAGACCTGTCAGAGGGGCAGTGGATAAAACTTTGTGCGATAAGTGAAAATGACTTTAGGAATTCATTGCGTGGTCCCCAGGCACCGTGAATACTCTCGGTGTAGGAACAGGTCGATGTTGTGATAATGAGAATGATAGGCTCGTCGCAGTAGGGAAGCACGACAGAAAGTTTGGGAGTGACAAGGAAAAACTCTAAGGATGAAAGGATGACCATGAGAGGAACTTTTGCTCGACAGAATAGCTTGTGACAAGCTCCATTAGGCTCTGAACCATGATTTAAGATGAAAAAAATGTGGCAATATTGACCGACCAGGTTCGCGACATAGCTGTTGACAATCAACTTTCCTGCATCGAGAAAAATAAGGACTTAGAGGAAAAATCACAGACAAAGCATAAACTCGGATGGTAAAAGATAAACACGTAGAGTGACTGGCATTTATAATTGAATGGGTGAGGGATGGAATCATGACATAGGATTCTAAATCCATGGGGACGATAATTTTTGAAGTAGGATGACGGCAACCGCACTCCTCGGAGCACGACCGCTCTCCTCAGGACCTTCTTTCCCTCACGGCCGAAGAACTCAAACGGTTCTTCTATTTCCCTATCGAGAAATATTCACCCCACAGGTTTTCTTCGTCACGATCCTCTCTCCTACCTTTCGGAGGATCGACACTCACAACTTTGCGAGTCCAACAATCAAGCACTACACCCTCGGATCCTCGAGACCCGATGCCTCAGTCAACGCTGACTTTCTCTTCGTCTATAAAGACTTTGGCTCTATCGCAACCTCGTGCTATCGCAACTTCGCTACTCGCGATATCAAGCCCTCAGATTTCCAACTTTTGATACTCGATGTGCCAAAACGTCGATACGACCTTATCGCCCTTTCTCTACTTCGCGCCCTCTCTTCTTCATGACTTGGAGTACCCGAGGCTTGGGTCCTCACCTTGCAAACCCCGAGTTCGTGAGATCTCCATATCTCTTCCACCTATCTTCCACTCACTCTTGCGGTCCCACACGCTTATGTCACTGTCGGGATATCGTACCTCGCGACTTCGCGACTCCCATTGCCAAATCTTCGACACTTTTCTCACGAGATCCCGATAGGTGATCTCCCGAATAATACAACGGCCCTGGCTGACTTGTATCAACGCTCTGCCCTCCTGAGCTTAGAATCCTTAAACGCTTCCACTGTAATCTCCTTGCTCCTCCTCAAGATCCAACGACCACGGTACTTCGAAAAATCTCCTCGGATTATTTTGTCCGTCCGTTCTTCCTTGTGAAATTCCACGAAAAGGAAGAAGTGTCTCTCCACGAGACTCGTTGTCTGGCTTGCCAACCTGGGATTCTTCCCTTGAATGTCCAACAGCAGCTTCCCTGCACTTATCCTTCGATAAGTTCGAAGGCCTACTCCTCCTGAGCTTCCTTTGAAATCCTCAAATCCTTAGAATAACTTTGCACGCACTCCTTGCAGAAAATCTTCAACCTGGTCTAAATGTTGAAGTCTTTCGACCCTGCACACTCCTGCAGCAGCAGTATTTCAATATTTTGCTCAGAATCGCAACTCTGAGACTTCGCTTGGCCTGTGCACTCCTTTCACGGAACTATGCCTATTTTCACCTTCGAAGAAATGAGAACAATTTTTATCTCTAATTGAACCCTTCTGTCAACGCACTCCTTGCGGACAATTCGACTGCACTCCTTGCAGGAATATTCTGGCTCAATTAGAGAAACAATTGAAACTCATTCTATCTCCCTTTCAGACTTCAATTCAACCATGAAATCACATACACAGCATATAAAAACAAATGTATGATAGGAAGAAAATGTTCATGAACATAACATCAATACACAGAGAAATAACACATAACCATGGAGTTGAATCAAATCTTTCTTCTATTAATTCAATCTGTACATGGGTGTTCTTCATACAACTCTCTGCATGCTCTTCTCTTCCTGCTGAATAATGTTACAATGATACAATGAGGGTGTCTATATTCGTTTTCCCTCTTGGACTCTAAAGCTATCAAATCTAGAATTAAATATTCTATCTACTCTACATTAACTATCTTAAATGCCTCATCTACTAAAGGACGAGAGTTATCCGCTCAAGGTCCATTACAATACAAGTGCACCATCTCTTAAATGGCTCATTTAAGATTTGCGCAACAATCCCAAAGAATTTTCAAAATTAGTGTTGGCTTGTCCAGCTGTCCTCCACTTCCACGCTGACTCGCTTGATGTGTTGGCGATGCTCCTGCATCATACTCCCTCACTTGAAAATTTTCATGGGATCCTGTCCATGAGATCCTGCACAGTCTGTCCATGCTTCTGTATCACTTCTTCGCTTTCCCAGCTGGCATCTTCCACTGGATTATTTTTCCACTTGATCAGATACTCATAGTATTCCTTTCTCCTAGTCTTCTTTCCCATTCGCTTGTCCAGTATGCACTCCATCTGCGGTTTCTCTGCAATCGGCATCTGCTTCATCCACTGGATCACTGGTTTCTCAGTTGCAGTTTTTGCTTCTCCAGCCCTGTATGGGTATAAGTCTGCAATATTGAATATCGGAGATATTCCGATGCCCTCCGACAACTCGATTTCATAAGAATTCTCTCAGAATTTCTTCAGGACCCTGCATGGCCCAATTTTCTTCATTTTCAGCTTGTTGTATGTTCCCCTCGGGAACCTTTCCTTCCACAAGTGTGTCAGAACTAGATCGCCAAATTCAAACTGAAGTTGTCTCCTATGTTGATCTTCTCTGCGCTTGAATTCCTGATTTGAATCAATCAGTCGTTGCTTCACCTTGCTTTGAAGTTCTTTCATCGCATCAGCGAATTCTTTTGCACTAGTGCTGCTAGTCACATTTTGTTCTGAATCCCTCAGTTCAGAAACTCCTCTCGGCTGCATCCCATATACAACCTGAAATGGACTCTTTCCTGTGCTTCTGTTCACTGAATCGTTTCATGCGAACTCTTCCTGTGGTAATATGTTGTCCCAGCTGCTATGGTGCTCTGTCACCAAGCTTCTCAGCAAGTCTCCCAGACTTTTGTTGACCACTTCCGTTTTCCGTCTGTCTGAGGATGATAAGCTGAACTAAATGACAAGTTAGTTCCTAGCTTCTTCCATAAGGTCTTCCAAAAATTCCCTATGAATTTTGTGTCCCTGTCTGAAACTATGCTTTTCGGCAATCCATGAAGTCGAATGACCTCCTTGAAAAATAGATTTGCGATGTGAGTTGCATCGCTGGTCTTCTGGCATGGAATGAAATGTGACATCTTTGAAAACCTTTCCACCACCACAAATATGGAATCAAAACCTCTCTGCGTCCTCAACAACCCTAATACAAAATCCATGCTAATTGCCTCCCATGGCCTTTCTGGTATGGGAAATGGCTGATAAAAACCTACATTATGTTTTCTCCCCTTTGAATGCTGACAAATTCTGCATCTGTCAACAAACATCTTGACATATTCTCTCATGCCTGGCCAAAAATACGATTCGCTCAGCTTTGCGAATGTCTTGTCGTGGCCAAAATGTCCTGCCAATCCACCACTGTGTTTCTCTTTCAATAAGTTCTCCCTCATGGAGCATTTTGGAATACACAGTTGATTACCTCTTAACAAAAATCCCTCATATATCATATAATCTATCCAAGGACTCCGATCTCTGAGAACTGGATTCTCATCTGCTTTATACGCTTCTCCGAAATCTTCATCTCCCGCATACATGTCCCTCAGGTTTTCAAACCCCAATGTTTTGACTCGGAACTCTTGCAGCAACAAACACTTCCTGCTCAAAGCATCAGCCACTTTGTTAGCAGTGCCTGAAATGTGTTTAATTAGAAATGTAAAATACTGCATATACTCTACCCATTTTGCATGTTTCTGATTCAACTTCTCCTGTTGACTCACAAACTGCAATGCATGATTATCACTGTACAATACAAATTCTTTTGGAATCAAGTAATGCCTCCACTTCTTCAATGCTTTTATGATAGCATAAAATTATTTATCATACATGGAGTATTTCAGCTTCACTTCATCTAGCTTCTCGCTGAAATATGCAACTGGTCTGTCCTCCTAACTCAAGACCGCTCCTATGGCATATCTGCTTGCATCACATTTCACCTGAAATGTCTTCTGGAAATCCGGTAACACCAACACTGGTCGTTCTGTGATCTTTCGCTTCAACAAATTGAAGCTCTTCTCAGCCTCTGCTGTCCAATGAAAAGATTTATGTCGCTTTTTCAATGTATCCATCATTGCTGCACTAATTCCACTGAAATTCCTGATGAACTTTAAGTAGAAACTAGCCAAACCATGGAAACTTCTCACCTTGAAAACATTTCTCGGTGATGGCCAATTCTCAATCACTTCCACCTTGTCTAGATCCATTTTCAATTCATTTGCCGATATGACGAAACCCAAATAAATGAGTTATGTCTTCATAAATGAGGACTTCTTCATATTGATCAACAACTTCTCCTGTTGTATTTTTCTCATCACAATGGCCAAATGTTTCATATGTTCAGCCTTTGTCTTACTGAAGATCAATATATCATCCAGATATACGATGAAAAATTTCCCGATGAACTCCTTCAGGACTTCATTCATCAGCCTCATGAATGTGTTGGGTGCATTTGTCAAACCAAACGACATGACCATCCATTCATACAATCCTTCGTTGGTTTTGAAGGTTGTCTTCCATTCATCGCCTTCTCTCATGCGAATCTGATGGTATCTGCTTTTCAGATCAATCTTTGAAAAATAATTTGCCTCGCTCAGGCAGTCCATCAGATCATCCATTCTTGGCAATGGGAACTTGTACCTGATGGTTATCTTGTTGATTGCTCTCGAATCAGTACACATTCTCCAACCTCCATCCTTCTTTGGACTTAGTACCGTTGGAATGACACACAGACTCAATCTTTCCCTGATCAATCCTTTGTCCAACAAATCCTGTACCTGATTCTTAACCTCCTCATTTTCTTGCGGAGTCAACCTATACGCATCTTTATTCGGAAAAATAGCTCCTGGTATGAGGTCAATATGATGACTCACACTCCTCATCGGTGGAAACGAATGAGGTAATTCGTCCACTATGATATCAGCGAACTCTTCCAGCAGTTCCTGAATCTCATCAGGTAAGTCATCCACTCTTGTGCTAGTCAGAACAATCCTCGACTTTCTGACTACAAAGAATTGTGGATCTTCTTTCTTCTCCATCTCTGTAAGAAGTTCCTTCCCACTCATGAGAAGTATTGTGTTTCTTACTTCCGGATTCACCTCCTTATCCCTTATCGGAAGAAACCTGTGTGTCCTCCCATCTTTCTCCAGGGTATATGTGTTCATCCTCCCATCATGAACCACATTTCTGTCATATTTCCATGGTCTACCTAGCAATAAATGACATACATCCATGGGAATAACATCACATAAGACCTTATCATTATATCCCCCTATATTGAATTCAATTAAAAACTATTTAGTGAAACTCACATGATGTCCCTTCTGTAGCCATGAAACTTTATATGGACTCGGGTGATCAGTTGTCTCCAACTCCAACTTCTCTACCATCTCGGTCAAAACGAGATTATCTGTGCTACCACTGTCAACAATAACCTTGCATACCCAGTCCTTGGTTTTGAAAGTTGTCCTGAACAGTCTGGTCCTCTGAGATAAGTCCTCCACCTCCTTCCCGGGTGTTAAGAGAACTTTACGCATCATCAGTTACCTTCCACCTTCTGTGTCTTCATTCTCAACCTCACGCCTCTGTGCTTCAGTGATGTGATCTTCTCCACTATCCTTCTTTTTTTCTGGACACTCGAATGACTTGTGCCCATTTTTTCCACATGTGAAGCAAGTGATTACTCCACCTCGGCCTCTTCCCCTACCTCTGGTAAGAGGAAAAGTATTTGCGTCAGCATAATCTCCCTTCTACTCATTATGCTGTCCTCTTTGTTCAACATGTGGTTGTCCTCGCTGTGAGGTTCCACCTCTCTCAATCTTACCCTAAGGATTCTTCCATTCCTCCTTGGGCTTCTGGTATTTCTCTTGGGAAACTTCCTTGCCTCTGGGCTGACTTATGCCTGGCCCTCTCTGAATTTTCTTATGGCTCATCTTTTCTTCGGCTTTCAGAGCCATCTGATAAGCATCCTCCACCGTTCTGATGGTAACTGTGCTTAATTCATCCTGAATGTCGTATCTCAGACCATTCAGATATCTAGAAACCTTTTCATCATTGCTCTCCCGATGACCTTCTCTGATGTTCAACCGATAGAATTCCTCAGTGTATTCCTTCACCGTCATCAGTCTCTGTCTCAGGTTATGCATCCTCCTAAACAATGTGATTTGGTAATTCCTTGGGATGAACTTTGCCTTCATCTTTGCAATCATTCGATCCCAACTTTTGATCTTTTGTTTTCCTTTGGAATGTTTATCTACTTGAAGCTCGTCCCACCATAATGTTGCATGTCCTTTCAAGTGCGTGACAACATGTCTGACCTTCTTATCCTCTTCGATATCTTCATAGTCGAAGTAGGTGTCAAGAGCTCTAATCTAGTCCAGTAGCTCTTCTGCATCCAGATTTCCTTCGTAAACTAGAATGTCCATTTTTTCCTTCGCACCCATTCTGGCGATAGCTTTAATCAGTCGTTCATTTGTTGCATCTTTGGCTGCAACTTCTCATTGTTGTTCAGCTTCAACTTCACCTTCGGAGTCACTGAGATCTCCAGGACTGGTTGTGCATCTCTGCGCTGCTTCCATATCTTCTAGTCTTGCTCGAAGATCTCTCATCTGCCTCTCCATTTATGGATTTCTACCAGCCTGCCTCTCCTTCGCACCTCCCTATCTTCTGGGTCGGGTGACTGTCTCTCTCTTCTGGGCGGCATGGTGAATTCTCTTCTCTGCTACAGAAAGCAAAGATCTTCCCGCTCTGATACCACTCTGACGGCAATCGCACTCCTCGGAACATGACCTCTCTCCTCAGGACCTTCTTTCCCTCACGGCCTAAGAACTCAAACGGTTCTTCTATTTCCCTATCAGGAATTCTGCACCCCACAGGTTTTCTTCATCACGATCCTCTCTCCTACCTTTCGGAGGATTAGCACTCGCAACTTTGCGAGTCCAACAATCAAGTGCTACACCCTCGGATCCCCGAGACCCGATGCCTCAGTCAATGCTGACTTTCTCTTCGTCTATCGGGACTTTGGCTCTATCGCAACCTCGTGCTATCGCAACTTCGCTACTCGCTATGTCAAGCCCTCGGATTTCCAACTTCCAATACCCGATGCGCCGAAACGCCGATACGACCTTATTGCCCTTTCTCTACTTCGCACCCTCGCTTCTTCGTGACTTGGAGTACCCAAGGCTTGGGTCCTCACCTTGCAAACCCTGAGTTCGCTAGATCTCCCGATCTCTGCCACCTATCTTACACTCACTCTTGCGGTCCCACACGCTTACGTCACTGTCGGGATATCGCACCTCACGACTTCGCGACTCCTGTTGCCAAATCTTCGACACTTTTCTCATGAGATCCCGATAGGCGATCTCGCGAATAATACAATGGCCCTGGTCGACTTGTATCAACGCTCTGCCCTCCTGAGCTTAGAATCCTTAAACGCTTCCGCTGTAACCTCCTTTCTCCTCCGCAAGATCCAATAGCCACGGTACTTCGTGAAAACTCCTCGGATGATTTCGTCTGTCCGTTATTCCTTGTGAAAGTCCACGAAAAGGAAGAAGTGTCTCTCCACGAGACTCTATGTCTGGCTCGCCAACCTGCGACGCTTCCCTCGAACATCCAACAACAACTTCCCTTCACTTATCCTTCGATAAGTTCGAAGGCCTACTCCTCCTGAGATTCCTTTGAAATCCTCAAATCCTTAGAAGAACTTTGCATGCACTCGCGGCAATCTTCAACCTGGTCTAAATGTTGAAGTCTTTCGACCCTGCGCACTCCTGCAGCAACAGTCTTTCAATATTTTTCTCAGAATCACAACTCTGAGACTTCGCTTGGCCTGCGCACTCCTTGCATGGCACTGTGCCTATTTTCACCTTCGAAGAAATGAGAACAATTGTTATCTCTAATTGAACCCTTCTGTCAATGCACTCCTTGCGGACAATTTGACTGCACTCCTTGCAGGAATCTTCTGGCTCAATCAGAGAAACAATTGAAACTCATTCTATCTCCCTTTCAAACTTCAATTCAACCATGAAATCACATACACAACATATAAAAACAAATGTATGACAGGAAAAAAATGTTCATGAACATAACATCAATACACAGAGAAATGACACATAACCATGGAGTTGAATCAAATCTTTCTTCTATTAATTCAATATGTACATGGGTGTTCTTCATACAACTCTCTGCGTGCTCTTCTCTTCCTGATGAATAATGTTACAATGATACAATGAGGGTGTCTATATTCGTTTTCCCTCTTGGACTCTAAAGATATCAAATCTAGAATTAAATATTATATCTACTCTACATTAACTATCTTAAATGCCTCATCTACTAAAGGATGAGAGATATCCGCTCAAGGTCCATTACAATACAAGTGCGTCGTCTCTTAAATGGCTCATTTAATATTTGCGCAACAATCCCAAAGTGTTTTCAAAATTAGTGCTGGCTTGTCCAGCCGTCCTTCGCTTGATGTGCTGGCGATGCTCCTGCATCATAGGATGAAGATTTGCGCAGCACACTCGTTTGATGGGTACACTTCAGAGTGTGCAAAGTATAGATGATAAGAGCTGCAGAGTATACATGATATGAGCTCCATGATTTCTTATCCTTTCTGAATTCATAATGAGGTGATGATGGTCGTTATATTTTCTGATGTAACCCTTACTCTAACAACTTTCCTCAACCTCTGGCACGTAAAATCCCTCTTTCTGACAGGACCTAACCTTTTGGGAAAATACCTTTACAACTCACACATGTTTGATTATGACGCCCCTTCCCGAATCCAAGGGCTAGCTCCGCCACTTGCTGACTTCGACCCATTCGTTGCTCAGTACCTGAACTTACATGTTTCAACACATGAACCATGACTCATCTAGGACTTACTCTAACTGAAAAAATTAAGGTTCTAACAACTGGGTCCAATGGGGATGTTATCCTCCCGGTGTGGTGTAAAAGAACAACAAACCAAGTGCCTTACCATTGGGATTTATTTGATTTGCAGACTCTAAAACAATGGAAAATACTCACCCTAGACCTTCTTGACAAAGTCACAACCAGACTCAGCATAAAATTAGGGCCTTCTCTCCAGGCTTCAATATTCTGCTGACTACTGACTCGAAACGTCTTCTTTGAAAACATAAAAAGTGGTTATTTACAATGAAATGAAAACTAAGACAGACCATACTAAACCAGATAATGTTTAAGGAACCTGCCATTCACAGGCCTCCCACTAGTGAGTTCTCCATTAATATCTTGTAACATATATGCGGTGCTCCCATGATACATGAAAATCCTAAATGGCCCCATCCAAATATGATCGAACTTTCCATGCTTCCCTTTGTCTTCATTCCTTGTGTCCTACTTTAGCACTAGATCATTTACCTTGAAATCCTCTTGATTAAAGTGCTTTTCTAAAATAATCTTCATCCTGTCTTGGTGAAGCTATGATCGATTGAAAACTTGCTCCCTCATTTGTTGCATGTGAACTAATTGATTTATCCTCCTCTGAGCGTCATTTGGTTCGGCCTCTCGCTCTTGCAGCAACCTCCTGATGGGAAATCCCAACGAAGTACGAAAAAATTCCTCCGCACCATATACAATTTGGAACAGTGATGTGGAGATGGAATTTTTGGTAGTGATTCTGTCGGCCCATAACGTGTAGATAATATTCTTGTGCCAGGCCTTCTTTTTGTCCTACAGGAGCCTTTTAATAATCCTGGTTAAGCTTTTGTTTGATGATTCTACCAATCCATTACCCTATGGGTAATAAGCCGTAGAATGTCCTAGGGTTATGTTGTAATCATTAAAAAACTTCTCCATCTTTTTGGACTTGAACGCTACTACATTATCCATGATGATCTTGACAGGGCACCCGAACCTAGACAAGATATTGGTCTCCAGAAACTGAATGATAACTGTGTCAGTAGATTTCCTTGTGGGGACCGCTTCTATCCATTTGGTGAACTAGTATGTGGCCATTAGTATCCATCTATGCTGAGCCGAGGATGGAGGATGGATTTCTCCTATAAATTCCAGACCCCATTGCACGAACGGTGATTCGACAGAGATAGGTTTCAACAACAGAGTTTGCAACTTTCTTTTTCCATCGAATATTTGACATTCGTGGCAACTTGAAACTTCCTTGTATAAATATATGAAAATACTGGGACAATAAAATCCTACCTTCAATATTTTATGCGCGGTGGTCTTCTATTAATGATGCCCCCCGCAGTCCCCTTTGTGGAACTCCTTGATAGCTCGTTCTGTGTCTTCTTCCAACAAACAATTTAGCAAGATACCTCCTGGATATTTCCAATACATAGAGTTATATAGGATGCAAAACTTAGCAACCTTCAAATTCAAAAACCTATCCTTGGTTTTTCTTAACGCTGGAGGAGTTTTCAAATTTCTCAACACGTAATTGATGTCAGCATACCAAGGTGAATCGATGCATTTCTAAGATACATGTGGAACTACTTCTTCTTGAGGGTTCTCTGACAGATCAACAATGAAGTTTATTCCCAAAGCATCACAGTTCGACTGTGCCTTCAATTTTGTGAGCCCCTAATCCTTAATTAGCTTTGTAGGCTTTATTTTGAGGTCATATTCCAGCATGACAATGATTCATTTACCTCTTCTTTCCTCAGGGGCAGGTTGAGTCAGGATATCCTTGACGAAATTGCTAGGCACATAAGCAATGACACGAGAATGCAATATATAAGTCATGAATTCCTTGAGGTATTTCACTAAGGCGTATGCTTGTTTTTCCATGATATCATACCTCAATGGGGAGTCTCTCAATGTCCTACTGAAATAAGCTATATGATTTTCAAAATTCTGCTCATCCTTCTGTAACAGGATGCCAGCGATGGCATGCTCCGAGCCGAAGGAGAATAAGATAAAATACTTTGTGAAATCTGGGTTGGCTAATATGGGAGATTTGGCAGCACCACCTTGATGTCTTCAAATGATTTTTTGGCTTCGGGGGTCCATTTTATCTCATTATATTTTCTAAGCACACTCATGATGTGCTTTATAATTTCAGCTAGATTCAGAATGAACCTCAAAAAATTTACCTTTCCCAAGAAAGAATGTACCTCTTTCTTGCTCCGAGGAGTGTTGATATTCAAAATCCATTCCACTCTATTGGGGTCTATATTTATGCCTTCCTTTAAGATGATGTGCCCCAACAGTTTTCCTTCTTGCATCCTGAAATTGATTTTTTTCGGATTTAATGATATGTCAAACTTGTTGGGTATGTGTTATATTCTTTGCATGTGTGTGTGTGTGGGTGCGTCAGATATGACAACTGCGTTTGACGATCCCTTCACCTAGAGATATACCGTGTGTGCCAGGTGATTTCCTAGGGGGGTCCCAGAGGGGGGGCAGGTATGCCCCCCCCGGGTTATGCACAACATTCGAGGCAGCGCCCCAAAAAAAAAATTTTGGGCGGTTTTTTGCTATTTTTAGCGGATTTTTCTATTTTTAGCAGATTTGTAAATTAATCCCAGATTAAGGGATTAGGGTTTTGGTATCTATAGAATACCTAAAAAAATTGTATATATTGTATGGCGAATGGTGAAATTCGATATAATGAAAATAAGAAAGGTTTTCCTGGTTGAGGGTTTTCGGTATAAAATCTTTGTGTACTCTGTGTATGAGCCATTGATTAATTTCTATATTGCTTAAGAATCTATATGCATTGCTTTAATTCATAGGTTTAAAACTTACATGTGGTATCAGAGCTCGTTTTTGGCTTCAGAGGGACGCCTTTGTTGCTGAGGGTTTGGCTCAGTCTTGATAGATAAAGTTTATCTTGGGTCTGTGATAAACCTGGGTTTAGTGGGAGATTTTGCAGTGGAGATTCGAGTAAAGAAAGAGGAATGGAGAGCTCATATAGAATCAAGATATAGAAGTTCAACGGTAAAATCTTTGAGCTATGGAAGCTCAATATGGAGGACCTTCTTGTAGACAAAGAACAATGGATCATTGTGGATCTTGGTACACAGCCTACTGGTACACCATCTACAAGCACACAGGCTACTTGTACACAACCTACCAGTACACAAACTACTAGTACACCAGCTACTGGTATGTCGAAGGAAGATTGGGACAAGTTGGAAATAAGAGCAAGGAGTACTATTCGACTCTGCCTGGAAGATTCGGTGTTGTTGAATGTCTGAGGAGAATCTACAGCCAAGGAACTATGGGATAAGTTAGGGAATTTGTATCAATAAAAGTCCCTGGTAAACAAGTTGTTTCTTCGAAAGAAGCTGTATCATCTTAGGATGGAAGATGGAGATTCTGTGAC
>JZKD02S1902389.1:47281-65767 GCA_000966675.3 Picea glauca | reverse complement strand
TCCCATGAACCTTGGAGAGAGTTTATCTCCCTTCCCAAACTTGATCGAACTCTTATGCGGTTTAACCTGTAAGAAGACTCGATCGCCGACCTTGTAACTACGGTCGACATGGTGCACATCGGCATAACTCTTTTGTCGATCCTGTGCTTCTTTAATCCTTTGTCTTATTGTTTTTATTTTCTCTTCCATTTCCTAGATCACTTCTAGTGCCACCAAGGCCCTATCCTCAAGACGATGCCAACTCAAGGGTGTCTGACATGGTCGCCCATAAAGAAACTTGAAAGGTGCCATCTTAATGGTGCTCTGGTAACTGTTGTTGTAGGAGAACTCCACTAGCCGTAAGAATTCTTCCCAACACTTTTGTTGGTCCATCACGTACATGTGAAACATTTCCTCCAAGGTTTGGTTCATTCATTCGGTCTGTCCGTCATTCTTCGGGTGATACGCAGTACTACAGTTAAGATGGGTTCCCAAGGCCTCTTGGAAACTCGTCCAAAATCATCTAGTAAACATCGATCCTCGGTCGGATATAATCCTCTTAGGCATGCCATGCAACCTCAAAATCTCGCTGATGAAAAATCTATCTAAGTTAGGTGCTTGATACATCATATGCACAGGGATAAAGTGAGAACTCTTCGTCAGAGTGTCTACTACTACGAAAATCGAGTCATGTCTCTTTGTCGTCATTGTCAATCCAACAATAAAATCCATCGAAATAACCTCCCATTTCGATTTCGGAATAGCTTGTGGTTGTAGTAATCCTGTTGGGTGTCTATGTTTAGCCTTTACCTACTGACATTCTAGACATCTGCCCACATATTTGACTATGTCTGCCTTCATTCCCTTCTAGAAGAATAAGGGTTTAAGGTTTTCCCTCATCTTTGTGACTCTTGGGTGAGCCATGTATACTGTTCTATGAGCCTCTCTTAGGATCAACATCCTCAACTCGTCGTTTGGCGGTACATAGATCCAACCTTTAAACCTCAATAACCCATCATTATCAAATGAAAATCCCTCAAATCGTGGTACCATCATTGTGTTTTCTCCAATAAAACCCTCGACTTCTTTGTACCAGTCATCGTCACGCTATAAAGATAGAATCTTTTCACGTAGATTCGTTTGAAGAGGCAGTACTAAAAAGATGCGTGGTCTCTGGCTCAATGCATCCGCCACACGATTCAATGTTTTCTTTATGTAAGTAATCTCAAAGTCATACTTGCTATGCAATTCCGACCAATGTCGTTGTCGCGCATTCAGGTCGCTTTGTGTAAATATGTGTTATAGTCCACAGTGGTCAGTCCTTAGTTCAAATTTTCGTCCGACAAGGTAGTGTCTCCAAACCTTCAAGTCATAAACAATGGCTAACAACTCAAAATTGTGTGTCTTGTAGTTCTCCGCATGTCTTCTTAGTTTCCTTGAAATGTAAGCGATCACTCGTCCATATTGCATCAAGACTCCGCCTAAGCCTTCCTTGGATGTGTCAGTGCATACCAAGAAGTCTGCGTCCATGTCAGGGACCTTTAGTATCAGTGTTGTTGTCAACAATTCCATGAGCCTTTGAAATTCTTCCGTGCATTTCTTGGTCCAAAAAAACTTCTTCTTGTTCTTCTACAACTCTGTGATTGGATTTTTTATCTTCGAAAACCCCTCAACGAACTGTCGATAGTATCCTTCTAAACCCATGAAGCTACGCACTTCTGCGACATTCGTCGGTGTAGTCCATTCCATAATAGCCTCGACCTTTGCTGGATCCACAACAATGCCTTTCCTGGAGATGACATGCCCCAAGTAGTGAATCTTCGATTGGTAAAAAGAGCATTTGGACAACTTGGGTGAATACTTGGATGAACTTGTCCAAGTACTTGCGAAACACCTCGTTCATCAAACTCATAAATACCCCTGGGGAATTTGTTAGTCCAAATGGTAAAACAGTAAACTCGTAATGTCCAAACCTCATCCTAAAGGCATTCTTAGGGACGTCATCCTCCTTAATCCATAATTGGTGATACCCTGATCGCAAATTGATCTTGGAGAACACCGTCACACCCTTCATTTGATCGAACAAATCACCAGTTCTCGGAAACGGATATTGATTCTTGATCGTGGCATTTTTCAACTGACGGTAGTCAATGCAGAGCCTCCACGATCCATCCTTCTCCCGTATGAAAATAATAGGTGCACCCCATGGTGACACACTAGGATGTATTAGTCCTAGGTCTAGCAACATCTTCAGTTTCATTTTCAACTCTTGTAACTCCGGGGTCAACATCCGATAAGGCATTCTTGCTATCGGTTCAATCCCCAGTTTTAGGTCTATGGTAAACTCCAATTCCCCCTCTGGTGGCATCCCAAGTAAATCCTCCGAAAACACGTCCACAAACTCTCTCACCACCGGAAGGTGTTCTAGACCTTCCTCTACTCCCCTCTCATTTAATGCAAAGATCGCATAAAGTTTGCACCCCTTGCGCAGGATCTTCTAAAGTTGCAAGGAAGAGATGAACCTCATGGAAACTCCTTGGTTCTGTCCTACAATCACTCGTCTCTATCCCTCGTCATTGACCAAGATCAACTGTTTCATCTTGCAGTTGAGTATCACCTCATTCAATTCCAACAAGTCCATACCAATCACAACATCATACGACCCTAGGATCATGATGTATAGGTTAGCCCTGGTGACAAACTCTCCCAGCTTAAGGATACATCCTATAATCTTTCCTCCAACCTTTTGCTTGGATCCCGAAGCCATCTCTACGAAGCTAAACTCATCCTGTTCGACTGCCTTTACCATAATCCTTTTTAGTGCTTCACCAAAAATGAAACTCTCTGTAGCACCGAGACCTATCCAAATACTAAGGGTCTGGTCAGTGACGGTACCTGTCATCTCGAGCAAAGTCAACTGGTACTCTACTTGGAGGTTATTCACCGCTGCATTAATCCGATGGGTATTTCCCATATCTCCCACGATAATGGGTGCAACTGATCTAGATGCTCTTGTCCTCTCCACAGGGTAGTCGCGCTGGTAGTGTGGCTCCCCACACGTCCAACACCCCTTCTTCAGCCCAGTAGTCCTATACCCGAAGTATAATATGATGACCCACCGGACTAGAATCCTGGTCTATTTTACTGAATAGGCCTAAACCACTGTTGATGCAAGCGATGTTGCCACTGATGTTGTGGTCCCCGATAAGGTGTTCGTTGTTGAGGTGTCAGTCGCCAAGGTGTAGTGAAATTGGATCCCCTTTGGAAGCCACGATATTCTGGCATATGTCTAGCCGGTGTTTGATACTGCTGTGCTTCAAATGAACCCTGCCCTACTGGTCTTGTCGGAGTCCTGGTCTGACCCCCACTGATAAGCTCCTCCTCTGCTATGAGGGCCTTTTGGATGGCATCATACAAGGTTTGAGGCATCAAAATCCTAACCTTTTCACATAGGCCTCCATTAAGGCCGAACATGAACTTGTTGACCTTAAGTTTATCAGTGTTAAGGTGCGGAGCATACAAGAGAAGCTCCATAAGATGGGCCTCATACTTGGGCACCATACGACAACCCTGTCGTAAGGATTTGAACTCATTGAGATGACTCTCAATGAATTCCTCTGAAAGGTACCTCTCTCGGAACCATTCCTCGAACAGTTCCCATGACACGTCTTTGACGACCATGTTCAGCTGCGATAGGAGTGTCTTCAACCATAGAAGAGTGCTCCCCTTCAGTTGAAAGACCGCCATGTGAAAATTCATGTTGGAGGTATAGTCACGAAGTGCGAAGCACATCGCCATGTTCTCCAACCATGCCTCGGCGGCTGCGCCATCTGGGGCACCAAAGAAATTGGGAAATTCGACCTTCTTGAGTTCACGGTGAATGCTACCAGTACCGACCAGAGCACATGGTCGAACCTCAGTGGGTGTTAGCACCTTGGCCCCATCTCTATCCAAATGGTCGATAAGTGCCTTGGACATGCGCTATAAAGATATCATCATTTCGACTACATCACCAACTACTATCTTCTCCTGTCCGAGAACCTTCTTGCATCCCTAGGGGTTAGACCCCTCAGGCATGGATGCTATTGGAGGCATCGTGCCTCCCCCCTAACACAGCATCATCTGCCTCCAGGACGTCCTCTAACCATGATTACCTTCACACACACAAGTTAACTCGATTAGAAACAATATAATCAAATCATATCAATGAAAGTTGTAGAGATCCCAAGTCACGGGTTGAAACTTCTCTGATACCACATGTAACGAACCTCCCTTTTCCTCACAACATCAAGCCTCACATAACAAGTGGAATTTTTTTTATTTTTTATTTTTGTACATGTGTGTATGAAGGTAAACATGACATTATACTCAACAACGCAACATGACGATGAACACCACTCAAGAAACTCATGCAAAAACAACATGAATACCTAACAAGAATAAGAATGACTACCCGCCCGTCCTACCCTGCAAAGGTTAGGACCTCCAAGACACATAAGAAATGCTCAAGCCCAGGTTCCCATCAATTTTGACTATTTAAGGTCTTAGGACTGGCGACTGTTCTGAGGAACAAGGAAGTGTCTACATCCCGACCGACTCAAGCAAACCAAGCCTACTAAGCTATGGACAATCATCCTAACAACCCAACATTAATTACACAAGTAGCTAGAACCCTTACACTGAGCAAACCAAGCACATTAAATGTTTACAAATCAAGTACCACCATTATCTAAAGGGAACCACAACACCCTAAACGAGAAGTGCAAGCTAAAAACAACTTCACCAAACCCCGATCAATACTCGAGTCAAGCTAGTCAATAATTACAGTCTTTTTTAATCATCTATTATGAGCCCAACTTAGCATGTCTAAAATGCAATATGACAATAAGGTACAATCTACATTATTCTTAAAACCAATCCATTTCAGAACTTTCAATCACAATTTGTCATCAAGGAACCCTCTAAATATATGTTAGATAGACATCAATAGGCAAGTCTAGACTTCGACTTGGCTAATAATAAAAACATAATTAATCATTAATTATAATCCAACTAAATTGTCTAAATTATAATTTAGCCTTTACTTTACAATCAAATAGACATTAAAGGCAACCAGTCTAGCAAAGTAAAATATGAAACCCATCTTTAATCCAAACTACTTCCAACTAGCCATTAATCTTGATGACAATAGCAACCATTTTAAACTAGAATGCTACCATTAAAAGAAGTAATGAAGCAAATAACAAAAGCCTTTAACATAGAGAAAATTAATCAAGGCATTTAATAACATGGCATTTAATAATAAATAATCGGGCATTTATCGTAAAGAAAATAACAAGGCACAAAAATGAAAAGCAAATAATTAGGCCTTTAATAATATTCACTTTGGCATAATGCGGTGTATCCCTTATAATTTAACACCTTACAAATTCATGCCATTAATAATACGCCAACTCAATGCAGTGTATTCTTTACACTGTATAAATATAATTTAAACACCTTAAAAATGATTCCTTTACTTTAATGATACACATGCATAATGTATAATATTTAAACTCAGGCATAAATTATAATTTAAACAACTAAAATGATTCCATCCATTGATATTACACTCAACGTATTGCAGGGTGTTACTTTCACTGTACAACATATGATTTAATCATTAAAAAAATATCCCTTACTGTATTGATGCCCATGCATAATGCGTAATATTAAACTCAGACATAAATTATAATTTAAACAAGTAAATGATTCCCATCGAGAGATAAAAAATGAAACTTTCCAAGGATTTAAAGGAAACGCCAAAATTATAAACACTCATGGATGAGAGTTGGCATGGAATTGGTAAAGGTACGCAGTAGTAAAGGAGGTCAGGAGGAAGGTAAAAGCATCAGAACTCTCAGAGGGACAGCGACAGTTTCGCTAAGTGAGGGGAGAATGTCAGCGCAGTGCATCGAGGGATTTCATTGTGTGAAAAGGACAAAATGGAATCCAATCAATCTTCTTTTTATCTCGGTGGAAAATAACAATGAGATTAGATGCAATCCCCAATCAAAATGAATTTGCATGCATCCCATTCTCAACCGGCAAGGAAACTCAAATTGTTGTGTATGAAACATGAATGCCAAGTCTCAACTGAAGGAAAGCTACAGGAATACAATCCACTAATTAAAGGAAAAACGAAATCATCGTTGGAAGGAAAAACTAGTAATTTAAAGCAAATCTCAGTCACATTAACAAGGGCATATTGTGGTCATTTAGGGCAGCAACCGAGTCATTTGTCTAACAACAAATCGACTGTGTGCAACAACCAAACAGTCAATCTCCATAGCATGCATTCGAGGGAATTTTCAACATCACTGTCATTTGTTTAAAAGTAAAAAAAAAAAATGTGGGCAATCAATCGACAAACATTCAACCTTTCGAAGGGAAAAACGCGGGCATTCAAAAGCCACTCAGTAATGTATATAAAAAGTCAGAGCCAAAATGTGCCTATCAAAATCGCCATCCACAAATCAAATGCTAACCATTAAACCAGATCTGGCCTTCTAGTAAATACATGCAGTGTTGAGTTTATGAAACACAGAGTACAACAAGAACACTCCTATCAAGATAAAACACATTCCTCACTGTAAATATGTATTAACTCAGGGTAAAAAAATTCCGTCTCCATATAACATGCAACCATCATTCATCCTAGCGCAGAGGTAGTTCTTTACATGTGTTACATATTTACTATCGCTGAGGCAAGATCTTACAACCATTTCATAATGACCAATGTGAAAGTAATACCTTTTTCATCCATTAACTATTTAAAATAGTAGAGGTAATATATATATATATATATATATTTTTCATCTATTACAAAATTACCATCGTAGAGGTAAGGTTTTTACCTCCATTACATAGTGACAATGCAGAAGTAATAAATTTTTCATCCATTAACTATTTAACATAGCAGAGGTAATATATATGTTTTTACATATGTTACAAAATTTCCATCGTAGAGGTAAGTTTTTTACCTCCATTACATAATGACAATGCAGAATAATAATAAAAAGTCAATCTACATGAACAAACACAGGTAAAAGTTAAATGGTTTTCACATCTCGGGATACCAACGTAAATATGATGACAATAGTAAGAGAATGCCTGGGCCAAAGGATAACTCGTCGAAGGGATCGCAGAGATTCTATCACTCAAAGCGCAAAAATAAATAAACAACAAGGAAGCAAAATAAACCATACGCAGGGGTCGTACTGGAAGGTGCAAGTCAAACAATCAGGAAAGGACAACAACAGAGCTAGATGGTTGAAGGGCTCGTCCTTCACTTCACCATACTTGCACAAAAAAGCAGGGCGTTGAGATCCATAGGTCTTTTAACGCCAAGGCAATGACCGTAGATCATGCTCCTTACCGACTGCTCAAGAAAGGACTGGCGAGATAGGGACGAAAGGCTAAACAATCACATGGATCACAATCATCACCACATGGTTGTCAATTCATATGGGGAAGGAAGGCCATGGGAGTCAACAATCATCGATCTAGGCTAAGAAAAGTTACATTCATTAACTTAGAAAACATCAATTTACCTTTCCAATAAATAATCAGATCCAAGCATAAGTCCTAATACAATCTACCAAAAAATAATGAAGATAGCATACCATTGCCGAATCTATCGCTCCGAGTGTCTTCCCTACGCACCATTCAACTCCTACTTGCCAACCATCGAGACTTCACCGATACCTCCCAGCCAATGCTAGGGGTACTCGTCTTCCCCCTTAGCCCCCCGAGCCTCAACGGGGCCATGCACACTAACCAAAGATTTCGCCTAGCTCTCATCTTCCCTCTCAAGGCCGAGCTACCACTCCTCTCCAAGTTGGGTATCCCGACTCCCAAAAGTAAATCAGTCAAGTCGATATTTCTGCAGCGTAACATTATGAAAACAAAAGATGATCCTTCATCCTTCTCCTTACATCAGTTTATAGAGTTTCAAACTTCCTTTGTTTTCTAAAATCTTATTTAATTAAATTTTGTAAAATAATTTCCTAAAAATTCCTCTCCGTACAAGTTTCCCACATCCCCTTCATTCCTCCATTATTTAATTTCTTTAATTAATTAATTATATTATTTCGCTCACCCACCTAGATTTACTCCTAGAATCACTCCTAGGTGTCCCCAAATTCCCTTACAGGTTTTAAACGCTTTCCCTATTATTAAATTGCTAATTCAGTTTAAAATTAGAAGCTCTTGAATGGTAGATTATTTACTAAGTTGACTTTCCGCTTTTTCCCTTAGTTTCCCCTTTTTCCCTTTTTATGTTACCCTTTTTCCCTAGTTTTTTTTTTCCTCTTTCCCCTTTTACTTAGAACTAAAAAAGGTAGGTGTGAAAATTAACCCTTTTTCCCTTTTCTTATCTAATTAGTATACTTTAATTTATCAATGTAATAAAACAATTAATTCCCTTTTTAATTTTAATCCAACAAAATTTTACCCCTTTTTTATGAACAAATTAAAACTGAGTCAATAGCACTTTTCTATGTTGAGATGGAAAAGACAACATGTGATCATCCCATAATGCCTCATAATCAAAATCAAAAGTTTTAATAGCATAATTATCCTGATCACTTGTGAGAAAGTATCCTCAAAGAATAAGTTCCCTCACTGCGCCAGACCGGGATGTTACAGACATACTGCTAACACAACACCCCCTACCTCAGCAGGTACTGCATGACCTCCCGGTCTAAGGATCGTTCTCTAATGCCTTCGAGCCAGATCGGCTCTTTTGATTCCCTCCTGAAATCTCCAATATTCAATCCATAGGTCCTTTAACTCTCTGCAAGACCTTTGTATACGTCCATGGACCTTTTCCCAGAAAATAGAATTTCGGGTCCCGGGACTCCTTGAGTCCTGATGTTGAGAGTTCTTGACTCCTCGATCTCTCGATCACCGAAATACTGAAACGTTGAATGGTGCTCATAGTAATTATCCCCCTGGGCTAGATCTTAGTCCATGTGACAACTTCCCATATGACCGCAGTCGCCTTCGAGGTTTTCTCGACGCAAAATCACTCGACCTCCTATCTTCTAGACTCCCAGAAAGTTGACTTCCAAAAAGATGATATGCCTATGCCCCAACTTTCTCCTTCTTTCGTGTTTTCAGATTTTCCAATACCGAAAGGCTTGGTTCTCTTGTCCTAAGAAATCCCAATGTTTCAAACTACCAAATGACCATGAATACCTTATATATCCGTGACCCATGCTTTTCATCAGTGACTTCGGGTTTTCGTGTTTCGAGATTTCTCGAGGCAAGGTTCTCCCAGTCCTTTCTCTTTGGATTTCCCGGTATTCAAAATATCGATATCCTAGCTCTGCTACCACGTGTCCACCCCATTCTTTTGGATTTTTTGGGGTTTCGTGTTTTGAAACTTCGCGACCCCTATGACACTTATCTTTTTTTCTCCCAAATCCCCAGTATCCAAAATCCCAGTGGACTCCCTGATCTCCTCCACATGTCCTCCACAGATGGATGGTCCAGATCGTTTCAGGACTTCGCCAATAGTGAAGCAGAAAGACTCCCTTCTCTTCTTCCCAATGTCCGAATCCCTGATATGAAAGGATCTCATGACACCTGTCCTTCTTAGATGGATGCCCCAGATACCTTTGGGAATTTAGGACCCGTGAGTCCTAATATCTGGTCCTTCATCCTCTGAACCCATGAATTCCTGAAGTCTAAAATCCTGATACCTCTACCCTATTGGGACTTTTTGGATTCTCTCCTCTGCGAGTGAGGATTTAAACCTCGTGCATCTTTCCACAGATCTGACGGCTGTCGGTCCATGTACCCAGATATGATGGCTCAGACCTGTTCTTTCACTGTGCCCTTCCTACTCTGACTGGACATGAATCCACGGTCCAGATCTTCTCGACTAATCTGACAGCAGCTATGCTCCTCCTGTTGAGAATGCGCTTTCTTCCCGAACATTGGAAGATTTCCCAAATGCTAAAGGCCTTGACCTTTTCTTCTTTCCTCTGTGAGATATACAACCCTTCAAAAGGTATCGACCGCATATTTGAAGACACTGTCCCTCTTGATCTTTCAGAATTTTTAAACTCTTCAAAGAGTTCCCTATTTTGGCCTCTGCGATCTTTGTAGCTATGACCTGTGCGTAAAGGCGCTACTCCTCCTGAGATTATCTCTTTAAATCCTCAAAGGAATCTTTGACATCTACGCATCTGATAGAGTCTCTGCATGCACAACGGTGCTACCCCTCCTGAGATTTTCCTGTAGCTTCGACCTCTAAGGAATTAATCCTTTTTCCTTCTCTTTCAGATGGAGAATCTGATTCCCTCCTGGCACTCCTTTGCTCAAGAAAACTTCTTACTGAGTCTATAGGGTGTTCAACAACCCTGTGAAGAACCCTCCTTAGACTCTTCTCTGTCTTTGAGCTCAAAGATTTCTCTCTGTGTGCTCTGGCATCTACTCAATGCCCTCCTAGAAGAGTGTCCAAAATCCTCAGTGATTATGTTTCTCTATGAACTGACAGCAAATTTCCTCCTCAACACTATGTGCCTCTGCTCAATTCCCTCCTGGTAGATCTCTATAGAACTCCTCAGAGATTGTCTTCTACTATTTCCACCTATGCACAGTCTCACCTCCAAGGTATTCAATAAACTTGAGGTATTCCTTTGAGTCAATGATTTTAGTTGGTGTGCCCTCCTAGCACGTCCTTGTCCAAATTCCGCAGAATTGCAAGTGCTCTCTAAGCACTGACTATTAGAACCAACAATGTTCTGTCATGCCCTCTTGGCATGAAGCCTCAAAGAACTCCAACCTGAAATCAAAGAAATATACATATACCAGAACCTATATGTCCCTGTAAACGCACATCTATAACATACATTCACAGCATAAATAGAACATACATAGACATTCACACAACATAGACAATATGCAGGAAAAATTGCTCTGGTTTGTATTGATATCAAATTCCTCCTTTACAAGGTGTTCCTGAGCTTAGACTTTGACAGAGTCTCGGCTCCTCCTCTCTGCTCTCTTCTCTAGCTCTTGCTACCTACCCAAAACAAGATCAAAGATCTTTTACATGATGGGGCTCTTCGAGCTCTTCCCTCCATCCTCACGAAATCTCATTTAATTACATTGAATTACCAATAAATGGTTGTCTAGTCTGAAACAGAGCTAGATTGTAGCCTTACAACCATTAAAGATCATCTATTAACTACAACCTGCATATAGGACTGACTCTATGGTTCTAACAACCTTACAATATTAAATGCCTTCACATTCAAATTCAAAATGTGAAAGGGTTGTGCCTTTCCTCATTGAATGTGTCCGCTCAGTTGGATGGTTGGCTGGTGCATGGATGGCTTGGAGAGATGCTCCTGCATCATACTCCTCTGCTGAAAAATTCATGATATCCTTCTCATGAGCTCTCCACCCTAGCTGTTGAAATCCTACTAGGTCCCAAACAACTCTTCAGAGCTATCTCTCTACTCCATCTCGTTGTTGTTGTTGTTATTGTTGCTTTGCTGCTGCTCTAGCAGTTTCCCTTCTACTCAGCTTCTCCTTGCTGGAAGTCTCTTGTGAACTGATCATCATCCCCTTGATCTCATCGATCACCTCGTCCAGCTGCTACAATGGCTGGCTCTATTCATGCAGTCTCCTCTGCTGCAAATTCTTTCTACAAATGGGCAGATCACCATGATCTCCCATGCCATCTCTTGTGGCCTTAACTTGCCATGTTGTTGCAGATTTCTCTTCTACAATCTCATTACTGAGCTGCTTCTCAACCTCTTCATCTAACATTTTTACTGTCATCTCTCCCTGTGTGGCACTAAGTGTCCACTCTACCGAAGTTTCCTTTGCAGTTCCCTCTTGACTAATATGTTGTTCAGTCATCATCTCTGACAATGTTGTTGCTACCTTTCCTCTTGCTGGTATATCGCCAACTCCTTCCATTTTCTCCTCAACCTCAAAATTTCCTCCATCAATTTCCAACCTCATCCGTTGGATGTGCATGCTCTGCACCATTACCCTTCTCTCCACGGCTTTTAATTATTCACACAGAGCAACAAAATCTATGTTGTTTGCCTCTTCTTCTGCTGTGAGCTTTAGTGTTGCAGTCTTCTCAGCTTCCTGGCTAAAAATGTTGAGCCATTCCTTGGAATGCTCGTCTTCCTCTACTGCTTGGGAAAACACATGTGTCTGCTCCAATGCTCTGATAGTCACATCTGGTTGTTTTTCTCTTGTGTTGCTGCATCTACAATACAGACTTTGACCTCTCTTGGGTTGCTTGGTAGGAATATTCCAATTCCCCCAATCATTAGAAGATCCCTCTAATCCTCCCTCTCTATCATCAGGATCTGCTAATATGAAATCAACTCTGAGTTCATCTACTCTCCCTTTCCCTCCTGGCAATATGGGATTTCCCTACTGTCCTCTTGACAATCTATGAGATCCTCTGATCCCATCTTATTTCTCATTTGGCAATCGTTGAGATCTTCTACTGATCTCTTTCCATTTCCCTCCTGGAAATATAAATTCCCTTCGCTGTCATCCTAACAGTCTATGAGATCCCGCAATGATCTCATTTCATTTCCCTCCTGGAAATGTGAAATTCCCTGGCTATCCTCTTCACAGTCTATGATATCCCGCAGTGATCTCATCTCATTTCCCTCCTCACAATTGGGAATTTATGTTCTGTCCTCTTGGTTGTCTTTGATATCTTCAGCTAATCCCATGTCATCCTCACTAATGAGGTTTCTCCCATCCTCTGGTTCACACACCTAAACCATTTTCTCCTTTGGTCTGTTGAGGTTTTCAACATTCCTCAACCATATTTTCAGCAGCCTCTGGTGTCTTTTGGCCATCAATGCCCTGACTGACCATTTTTATTTCATCCTCATGGGCCTTTCATATACCCATATCGAACTTGTATCCTGTTGCACCCATAGTGCAAGTTCATCCATCCTCGCCCTGATATCGAAAAGTTCTCTATCCATTTCAACCTTGCTTGGTTGCTACTGATGGTTCTTCTTTCCACCTTGTCGATGGCCTTCCATAGCCATATTCCTGTTCCCATCTTCCCTCCTGGAAAAAAAAATTCTTTCACTCTACAGCTGAGAGTGCTTCCAGCCTCTCCTTATAGTCTGCCTGATTGTCTATTGACTATTGCACACCTGCAATAATCACCACAAATATTCCATCACTCTATCTTCCTTCTGCTTGTCTCTGCAAGCTGCCTCTGATACCACTTTGTTGTATATCAAAGTATTTTCCTTCCTGCTCCCTCTGCCTAAAATATAAAAACATAGTCAAGCTCTGATACCATCAACTGGCATGTATCAAAGTGCTCTTTTTCTTCTCTGCCTCCCTCTATCTGTAGTATATAAACAAAAAGTATCTATTTTACCACTTTTGACGCAGCACCCCCAGCCTCAGCAGGTACTGCATTACCTCCCAGTCTAAGGATCGTTCTTTAATGCCTTCGAGCCGAATCAACTCTTTTGATTCCCTACTGGAATCTCCAATATTTGATCCATAAGTCATTTAACTCTCCCCATGGCCTCTGTATACATCTATGGAACTTTTCCCCGAAATCAGAATTTTGGGTCCCGGGACTCCTTGAGTCCTGATGTCGAGACTCCTTCACTCCTCGATCTCCCGATCACCGAAATACCGAAATGCCAAAATGGCGCTCACAGTAATTATCCCCCTAGGCCAGATCTTGGTCCATGTGACAATTTCCCATATGACCAGAGTCCCTTTCGAGGTTTTCTCAACGCAAAATTGCCTAGCCTCCTGTCTTCTGGACTCCCAGAAAGCCAACTTCCTAAAATTTGATATGCCTATGCCCCGACTTTCTCCTTCTTTCGTGTTTTCAGAGTTTCCAATGCCGAAAGGCTTGGTTCTCTTGTCCTCAGAACTCTCAATGTTTTGAAATCCGAAATGACCACGAATACCTTAGATCTTCGCAACTCGTTCTTTTTCTCAACGACTTCAATTTTCTGCATTTCAGGCTATCTTGAGGCAAGGTTCTCCCAGTCCCTGCTCTTTGGATTTCCTTATATCTGAAATACCGATATCCTCTCTTTGTTGCCACGTGTCCTCCCTGTTCTTTCAGAGTTTTTGGGGTTTCGCGTTTTAGAACTTTGTGACCCCTACGACACTTATCCTTTGTTCTCTCAAATCCCTGGTATCCAAAATCTCAGTGGACTCCCCGATCTCATCCACGTGTCCTCCACAGATGGATGGTCCAGGTCATTTCAGGACTTCACCTGTAGCGAAGCTGAAAGACTCCCTTCTCTGCTTCCAAATATTTGAATCCCCGATATGAAAGGATCTCATGACACATGTCCTTCTTAGATGTATGACTCAGATACGTGAAAGGGATGTGCCTTTCCTCATTGAATGTGTGCGCTAAGTTGGTTGGCTGGCTGGTGCATGGATGGCTTGGAGAGATGCTCCTGCATCAACTGTGCATCTGTATTTTCATTCCAGATAACTGGCATGTCCTTGGAGAATGTTTTGCTCTAGATATGGGAAAGTTTTCGTTTAAGGAAAATTGTTGGTTGTTTAAGCATACATTATGTCGCTTGGATGTACTCATATTTTGATAGATTTAGCTTTGTCAAGAAGTCATTAAAACTCATAAACTTGTCAAATGCTCCTTGTTCTAGAAATGAAAACAAGGATTTAGATTTCTCAACGACAACATTTTCCTCTAAACTAAGTGGCTCTATGATTCTTTTTTCTCTCATTGTCGGCACGGGGAAGTTGTATCTGCAATGCAAGTTTTTTTGTTTTCTACAACTTCTTGTATGATAATGTCTATGAAATTTGGCAAGTTCTGGAACCAAATGATCTTTGTTTCATGTTATATATTTCTCCACAAACTTCTCGATCTGTGAATTGTTGTCAGCTCTATATATTGGTTCACTCTCTATCCACAACAGTGCATGGTCATGTTCATTCCCCCTATTCTGGAATTCAGTAAAAAAAAGTGATTCAATATTTTTTGAAAAACATTTCATCATGGCATATCAATTGTATCAAAGCATTTATTCTCTGTCTATAGTAGAGAGTACATATCACTGGGTATTTTCTTATGAGGTAGTCAATGTCATTATTTTCCAGTGTATCAGTTTGTTTTTTATGTTTCTTGTTCCTATGCAAGTGAGATACCGCAGCCACCAATGGATCCCAACAATGCTCTTCACTTGTAAACGTGATGAAAAATGTTGGCAGGCCCAATTGTCAGATCATTGGAAAAATAGTTTTCTTTTTTTGTTGCAAATAGTCTGGAGAGATGTGAATGCTTTTGAAATATATGTATCCAATATCATATTTCAGGATTTTTTCTAGGTTTATTTTGTACTTGACATCCTTGGCCAAAAAAATTCTTCCTTGTAACTGACCTTTTCTTATTCAGACCCACATGAGAGACAATGCTTTCTCTATTATTATGCGCGTTGATTAGAATTTTTTTTTTATGTGACACGAGAAGTCACCGCTTGAATGTAGCATTTCCCACGAACTATTTTATGGTAATTGAATCATTATGTAATGTATGTGGGATGTGAATATCCATAAAAGAGTGTTGGGAAGTTCATTTCCTCAATGAATTTGTCATTGAATATTCCAAGTGGACGTTTCCCCTCAGTAGGTGCAATTTTGACAATCTTGTCTTACAAGTCACGAATGCACTGTGAATCAGTAAATCCATGCATCAATGTCTCAGTAGGTGTTTCATTCTCCGATTCATCTCTTGTATCAAATTCACTAGCATTCTCATGAGTCTATGTAGAGTTCTCATCCTCTTCTAAAAGAACATTGTTAGATTTCTCATTTATACAAACATTTTGTCTCTGTAGAGGACCTTGGAACATAAATATTTTAATGCTTTCATAAAATCATGCACACGCACTTTTCCTGTCTGATACACATTTTTGTATTGAAAGCATCTTTTGAGAGCCACAAAAATTGTCATTGTATAGTTAATGAATTGTGGCAAGGCTTTTTGCACAACATCTAGTTGAATAGGCACATTAATAATTGATCCTATTAATCCCATATGAGGTCATTTATAGCCCTAGGGAATGATCTGTGCAAATGCAATTAGCAGAGAGGCAAGTCTCTCTTCGAGTTATGTAAGTGCACTTACATATGGTAGTGGTGTATTACATCTTATTTGGTTAGGGGTTGCAAATTGTGGTAGTTTTCCATTTTCAAACGACCATTTGCATGGAAGAAAAAGTTTTCCAATGGAAAATGTTTTATCATGTATTGTCAATCGAAGGTTTTCTTCTTCCAAATCAAGCGTGAAAGACTTACTATTTTTTGTGAAATTCAATTGATCGCAAATTTCACATGCAATGGAAGGAGTGTCTTTGATTTGTTTCATGTAGGTCTGCCTTGCATATTTCTTCTGTAGGGAAGTGTGGGTAGAAAGTGTCTATTGCTTTTCATTGGTAGTAGTTCACGATGTTGATTCTATCCCATGAAATGTGATTTTTTCCACTCGGACAGTTGCATGACCATTATGGGATATGTGACCATACCTGTTTCTATTGTGTTGTGCATGAATATTTTTTTTAGATTGTGATATGTCAGTTTTTCTCTAGAAGGAAATGTAGCAATGTATTTTTTTCTCTCATGTATGACCTTTTTCAAGTTGTGATAACTTAGTCTATGTTTTTTTGTTCAAGGGAAGGATGACCTCATGGTAGTTGGGATGAGTTTCACTCTGATCAAATATCATGCGACACTTATGCACATTTGATGTGGTTTGGTTGACATTGACATTGGACCATGGACCGACACTATTTCCTATACCACCAATTTATTTCTCTCACATATGAACTTTTTCAACTTGTGATAAATTAGTCTACATTTTTTGTTTAAGCCCTGTATGGCCTCATCACAACTGGGACAAATTTCATGCATGACCATTTTCAAGTTGTGATAAGTTAGTCTACATTTTTTGTTTAAGCCCCATATGGCCTTATCACAACTAGGAGGAGTTTCATTCTCATTAAAAATCACGCCACATGTATGTATATTCGATGTGGTTTGGGTGGCATGGACTTTGGACCCTGAACCAGTGATATGTCCAAGAAAAGTTTGATAATGGGTATGTGTCATATCTGTTTTTAAGAGGAGGATCTCAATTATTCGATCATAATTTGAATCAATAGACTAGGAATGGAGAGTTCCATCTGGCAGGGCCGACCAGACCTAGATATTTACTCTGACTATGATAGATAGCCATTGAAAAAAGAATATTCCACCCTCCAAATTTCCTTTTTCATATGGCAGTGCCATGTTTACAAGGTATTCTTCCCAATTTCCAATTGACGACATATTTTCTAGGAGATACGGTTAAAGCTGTTGATGCAAGCAGCTGAAATTCTGTTGGTTATTTCCTATAATTTCATTGCAAAAGGACTATACAGTGTAAATTCATAGTGACTGCACATCGAACTCTGTTTCTACCAAACAAAAAAATGCATTGAGAAAACTATCTCCACAACCAGATACAACATTTGTTGCTATCTGCAAAGCTTGGTGGCCTATGTGAGGCACAATCCATTTCCACTGCGATTCAAGTTCATTGCAAATGAGGGACAAGTAAATATGAGGTCCTCCAAGTTTTCATATGGACAATTTTCTATACATTAGTGGTTCATAATGACCACTGATAAGATTGGCATCATGGAACAAGATGCAATATGGATTGCTAGATGCAGTTTTGTTGAATAGTAGATATCTTGTTTTTATTATCAATGACCATATTCCAATTGATATATTGATCCACTTAGACAACCACCATATACAAAATTTATCTCCCCAAAGTCCCCTCTCATGTGCAGGCATAATTGGAGATGCAGACAACCGCTTCTTTTAAAAATACGTAGTGACTTCATGTATTACATGAAACTACCGTAGAAAATCAGATGGAAAATTGTATTCATATGACTCTAATAACTCAACGTCACCATTTTTTAAACATCCCAAGAGATAATCTATCAATCCATTGCACAATTCAGTCAAGGAATAATGGAAATGCACTAGAACCTGAAATGCATCGAAAAGACAATCTTCTACATCTAAAAATCCCATTTCTATGCAACACCTCATCAATGTCTTCATGTATAATGGAAGGCATATATTTCATATGAATCAACATATATTACGTGTTTCATCTCTTAAATTGTCATTTTCAAGTCGTTTCTTAGCTATTTTAAGTTTGTATGAAAACAAAGAAAAGGGGAAAAAATAAAATGAAAACCAAAAAAAGACAAATAGAAAACTAAAAGCGCAAAACTGTGTACCAATCCCGATATGTATCCTTCAACCTTCTTCTTGTCAAATTAAATTCCCCCTAGTTGCCACAACAGATGACAAGATAAAAAACCTACACTGAACAGTGAACCAAACAGAAGAAACAATGCAAATAAATAACACTATAAATTTACTAAGCACAAA
>JZKD02S1902367.1:59678-75569 GCA_000966675.3 Picea glauca | reverse complement strand
AAAAATGTTAGAAAACAAAAGAGAAATATACATTTATTTGAATATTGTCACTTGTTTATGTTAAAAATAAAAAAATCAAAAGATTACAATTTTGTGTCATAATTTAATGTTGAAAAATTAGTTTTTGATATATCTAAAAAGAACAAAGTGATATACTTATTACTTAATTATTTTTTTACACTTTGATCCATTAATATTTAAAGATAGATAGATAAATATATATTTTTATTAAACTTCCCATGAGATCATGGATTATATGGGACAAAAAAGCTATTACAACTTGAGTGACTTGTAAATTGAGCACTAGAAAACAACAAATGAACAAAAGAAAACATGCATCTAACCATTGATTGTTCCCTTAAATAACACAAAATTGTAAATTGAGCACTAGAAAACAACAAATGAACAAAAGAAAACATGCATCTAACCATTGATTGTTCCCTTAAATAACACAAAACAACAATGAAAAGTAAGAAATCCTGATGTCTAATTCTTGGTTACAATACAAAATTATCATAAAATTAAGGATCAATTGTTTTCCCCATTAAACTCTTCTTTAACAACCCTTTTCTTGTCCACATTTGTCTTTCAACCAATGTTATAATGGGCCTTACTTAGTCACCTTGGAATGACGCTTCCTAGTCCTTAGTGTACCTTTTGGCTCTTTCATTGATGTGTGAATACTCAATGCAACGAAGAAGGACGTGTTCTTCTATTCCCACTTTACCATTCCCACATATGCTACACAATATTTCCTCCCTCCTTAGGTTTCTCCCATCTTCTTGTTGCACACTATGGCCTACAAGAGACGGTTCATAGCCAAGCCATCACACGTTTTTCAAACCATGGTGTGCTTAGTTTTAGATAGTGTTGATGTTTTATTTCCCCTTGCTTGTTGAAGTTTTCTATGCAATACTATTATTGGTGTGTTTATTCCATTTCCCTTTGCTATAACATCATTGGATATGTTTTTGAGTTCTTTTTCACTTGCCCTCTTCTATGCCTCAATCCTTAAGCTAAATTCTACACTAGAGTTCCATGATTATTTTTGTGTTTTCAACTCACTTGCGGCGATTTTGGTTAGAAATCTCTCATCATTCATGTCTATCATTTTCTACCTTTATAAAATCAGTTTACTAGGAGCCTTCAACTCTATTTAGTACAATCCTGATTTCACAAGTAGTATCTTGTACTAGGTGTTGTTTTTCACTCTTAAGCTATTGGTTATTAGGTGTTTCGTACAGGTTCTAGCTACTTCCACCAATTTTTGGGCACACTTGGGCCCCAAACTTATTAGTCATGCAAGAGCATTGGTGTAATGAGGGTTTGGAAGAGGGAATGCCACATCTTCTAGTGCCATATCTTCGTTAACCTGCATCTATTTTGGAGTAGAAATAGAGCTTTCCACCCTTGGAGTCTTTTTTGTTTACATGTATCCTAGCTTAATTTTTTTTTGAAATCCAAACCCAAGTATTTGTATTCTTGGTTACTTCTAGTTGTTCTCCACTGAAGTTAATTTTGAGTCATTTTTTTTCTTTTCTCTTTGAGTGAAAACCTCACTACCTTGATTTTCCCTATGTTTGCACACATCCCAACCTATATGCAAAGGTATTTAAGGCTCTAAGATGTCCTTGCAGGCTGTGTATTTCTTTAGCCATGAGTGTCAAGTTGTCTATGTAAATCAAAATCCTAACTATAATCCTTGTTATATTCACCCTCCCGTCCCCCCCGCAACAACCTTCCATGTTCATCTAGTGTTCTATTTTGTTTATGTACATGCCTTCAAGTGTGGGGAAGAGAGGGAAACTTTACTTTACCACAAGGTCACTATTGCATCTTTTTAATAACCCCTTGTTGGTTATGATTTTGGCCTTGTTCATAAAATCAATGTATTGTTTCCCTTAAACTCTTTGGGTCCCCCATTTCTACCAACCTCTTCCACGATGTCTCTCTCAAGACAATGTTAAAGGCATTCTTGAAATCGACGAAGCAACACCATAAATATTTTCCTTTGTTATCCCCAGTTGTCTCCATTATATGTCTGAGTGTGATGCAATGGTCTATGGTGGAGTGCTTCAGATGAAAATTTGCTTGACTTTTATATCTTTTTCCCTTATCCTTGAACCACTTACTAACTTTTATTTTGGGACAAACATTGAGCTGATCTTGATAGTCCTATAATTTCTTATGTTGTTCTTGCCTCCCTCTTTAAATATGGGTAGGAAAAAGCTTATTGCCCAATTGTCTAAAAATCCTTCTTTAACCATTTTATGGAGAAGGTATACAATGTGGGGGTTGAGAAAGTACCTTCCCCACTTTAAGAATTCCACTTGTAGAGCATCGATGTTCCTTGCTTTTCCCATTGCCATCTTTTTTTATGCATTTTCAAGCATTTTCCTTCATGATAAGAACTTTGACTATGTTGATCTTAGATGATTGAAATTTCATAATTGTTTCTCATGTGAGACAACAATTCCTTAGGTGTATTGCCATTTCCTTAAACTTGTCTTTGGATTTGCAGTAGTTTCCAAAGAAAATTTGGGTTTTCCTTGGATATCTTTATCATTTATTCATATATCTTTTTCCCTTATCCTTGAACCACTTACTAACTTTTATTTTGGCGCAAACATTGAGTTGATCTTGATAGTCCTATAATTTCTTATGTTGTTCTTGCCTCCCTCTTTAAATATGGGTAGGAAAAAACTTATTGCCCAATTGTCTAAAAATCCTTCTTTAACCATTTTATGGAGAAGGTATACAATGTGGGGGTTGAGAAGGTCCCTTCCCCACTTTAAGAATTCCACTTATAGAGCATCGATGTTCCTTGCTTTTCCTATTGCCATCTTTTTTTATGCATTTTCAAGCATTTTCCTTCATGATAACAACTTTGACTATGTTGATCTTAGATGATTGAAATTTCATAATTGTTTCTCATGTGAGACAACAATTCCTTAAGTGTATTGCCATTTCCTTAAACTTATCTGTGAATTTGCAGTAGTTTCCGGTAGTTTCCAAAGAAAATTTGGGTTTTCCTTGGATATCTTTATCATTTATTCATATCTCAATCTTACCCCCCCCCCAAAAAAACCCATTCAATTATTTTATCGTCATCTTGAGATTCCCTTGCTTCTATGCTCCCTTCCCTCTTCCTAGTTGCATGGGTTTGCACTTTTGTAAGGTTGTTTGAATTGCCTCCATTATGTCTTTCAGATTGGCCATATACGTCTTTGTCTTTGCTCTTAAACCCCGGTTGGAAGATGATTTTCCAATTATTTTACTGAAAATTTCAAAGTTTTCTCTAAAAAAAATTTCCATCCCATTTTGTCTAAAATCTGGTCAACCTATAAAAATGAAACGTGTTCTCCGTTCCATAGAATTTACGGATGAAGCAATTTGTCTACGTGCCTTAAAACGACCACTTCTCGAACACCGAAAACCACATCCAACTCGGCCAAAAACTTTCTTCTATAAAATTTCAGCGGCGACTATCTGTCTGCAACTAGCTCAAATTTAAAAATCCATGTTGCAGTCTTATTTTTCTGAAATGCCATTTACTCATAAATAGAGCGTTCTCCTCTGAATTTCAGAGCATTTTCACTTATATAATCCTCCATGGCGGACATGAACGCACCTCTTCTAACAAATGGCATGAATTCCTGCACCGAATTAACTCATCTTTCAACTGATTCATTCACCATTCATTCCTGCACTTGTTCGAATCAGGCCAACATGGACAAAGCGATCAGATTCTTTCAAAGGCACCAGCAAGGTGAATGATAATAGCAATGGAGACGCGAGCATCAGTAAATCCTATAATATAACCATTCGGCCACTGGATATGTTAAAACCATTAAGATATGGAAGGAAGAAGAAGACACCTCTACTCTTATTGGAGCCAGTGCTTCACCATAGAAAAGTCACCATCAATGCTCTTAAATCCAAATTTGACTATAATGATATAGCATCCAACGATATCATAATGTGTTTAAAGGATGCTCTGCACTACCCTCTAGACTCTTGCACATATATTTCTCTCTTACAGTGCTGCATCAGGAAGAAGGCTTTATCAGAGGGCAAATTAATACATGCCCATATCAACGAGACGGGGTTTACTGCAAATAAATCTGTACTGAACACGCTTATCAACATGTATGCAAAGTGCGGGAGTTTGGCGCATGCTCACAGAGTTCTTGATCAAATGCCTGAACGAGATTTGTCTTCATGGAATGCAATGATTGCAGCTTATGCCAGACACGGGTTCCCAAACATGGCCTTGGTACTGTTTTATCAAATGCTACGAACAGGCAGCCAACCCGATCGATTCACGTTTGCCAGCGTTTTCTCGGTTTGCGCCAATTTGAATGCTGTGAGAGAGGGTATGGAGATTCATGAAGAAATGATGAGAACAGGATGTGAATATGATATATTTGTGATGAATGCCCTGATTGGCATGTATGCAAAATGTGGGAGCATAGAGAATGCACGCCATCTGTTTGACAAAATGCATCAACGAGATGTGATCTCTTGGACAGCGATGATTGCAGGATATGCACAGAATGGATTGGGAGAACCAGCTCTGAAGCTTTTCCGAGAAATGCGATTGGCAGGTGTGAAGCCTGACTCGAAAACCTTTGTCAGTGTACTCCCAGCATGTGACTCTTCCGCAGCTCTGGAACAGGGTATGGAAATTCACAGACAAATAATAACAAATGGAATTAGAGCTGATGTTTTCCTGGAGAGTGCTCTTGTGGACATGTATGCAAAATGTGGGAGTATAGAGAAGGCACAAAATCTGTTTGATAAAATGCAGAGGAAAGACACGGTGTCTTGGAATATGATGATTGCAGGATATTCCCAGAATCAGCGGGAAGAGGGAGCCCTGAATCTGTTTCAACAAATGCAAATGGCTGGTGTGAAGCCAAATGCAAGAACCTTTGTGAGTATTCTCCCGGCATGCACCAAATTGGCAGCTCTGGAACAGGGTATTGAAATCCATAAACAGATAGTTAGATATGGATTTCAATCTGTTGTCGCTGTGATGAATTCGCTTATAGATATGTATGCAAAATGTGCTAGGATTGAGAAGGCACGCAAGCTGTTTGACGAAATGCATCTACAAGATGTGGTATCCTGGACAGTAATGATTGCAGGGTATGCACAGAATGGAATGGGAGAGGAGGCCATGAAACTTTTCCTGCAAATGCAATCGGCAGGTGTGAAACCAAACTCGATGACATTCATAAATGTTCTTGCAGCATGTGCGGACTTGGCGGCTTTGGAACAGGGCATGGAGATCCATGGGGAAATAATGAAAAATGAACTTCAGTCTGAAATATTTGTGGTGAATTCTCTGATAGATATGTATGCAAAATGTGGGAACCTAGAGAAAGCCCATGAATTGTTTGATCAAATACTTCAAAAAGATGTGGCATCCTGGACAGTAATGATTGCAGGGTATGCACAAAATAGGCTAGGAGAGGAAGCCTTGAAGCTTTTCCAACAAATGCGTCTGGCATGTGTGAAGCCAAACTTAAAAACCTTCTCAAGCATTCTCCCGGCATGTGCTGACTTGGCAGCTCTGGAACTCGGCATGGAAATCCATGCAGAAATAATTAAAAGCGGACTTAAGTCTGACATCTTTGTAGAGAGTGCTCTTGTAGACATGTATGCAAAATGTGGAAGCATTGAGAATGCTCGCATTCAATTTGACCAAACACATCAACGAGATGTTGTCTCCTGGACATCGATGATTGCAGGGTATGTACAGAATGGATACACAGAAGAAGGCCTGAAGCTTTTCCAACAAATGCAACAGATAGGGGTGAAGCCAAACTTGAAAACCCTCACGAGTATTCTTCTAGCATGTACCAGCATGGCATCTTTAAGACAGGGTATGGAGATCCATTTACACATTATTAGAAGTGGATTACAGTCCGAAGGCTGTTTGATGAATGCCCTAATGGACATGTATGCAAAATGTGGGAGTATAAAAAATGCATGTGCAATATTTGACAAAATGCATGTACGAGATGCTGTTAGCTGGACAATAATGATTGCAGGATATATGCAAAATGGGTGGGGAGAGGAGGCCGTCCAGTTTTTCCAACAAATGCAACTGGCAGGTGAAAAACCAAACTTGAAGTCATTAACCAGTATTCTCCCAGCATGTGCCACCATGGCATCTCTGGAACATGGTATGGAAGTCCATACAGAAATAATTAAACATGGATTTCAGTCTGAGGTTTTTGCAGCAAGTGCCCTCATAGACATGTATTCAAAATGTGGTAGGATAGAGAAGGCACGTGAATTATTTGACAAAATGCATCAACAAGATGTTGTCTCTTGGACATCAATGATTGGAGGATATGCCATAAATGGACGTGGCAAGGAAGCCCTCGAACTCTTTGAACAAATGAAACATTCTGGGATGGTCATGAACCATGTGACGTTAGTTTCCGTTTTATCTGCTTGCTGTCATGCAGGTCTTGTGGATGAGGGCTACCAATGTTTCAATAATATGACTGAATATTATCACATTAAACCTAAAATGGAGCACTATAGCTGCATGGTTGACCTTCTTGGACGTGCGGGGCACCTGGATGAAGCACACGGCTTCATTAGTAAAATGCCAATAAAGCCTGATGCTAGTGTGTGGACTTGTTTGCTTAGTGCTTGTAAATTGCATAACAATGTAGAACTTGGACAATACGTGGCAGGATGCCTTTTTGAGTTGGATCCAAAAAATCCTGCACCTTATGTGCTACTCTCAAACATCTATGCAAGAGCTGGCAGGTGGGGTGAGATGGATGAGGTAAGGAAACTTATGAAAGACAGAGAGATTACGAAGAATCCTGGATGCAGTTGGATTGGGGACAACAAACAAGTCCATATTTTCCTTGCAGGAGACAGGTCACACTAACAAACATATGAAAACTATACAGGACAGACCGAGTATCTTGGGAGGTGAAAGTAGCGGGGCTGTCCCTTATACAATATTTATATTGTATAGTATGGGAGAGGAGTAGAACAAATAAATTCTTTGTCACCACAGTGAAAAGCTAGTGATTCCATTTAACCTTTAAGCACATACACTGGAAGAGCCGTTTGAGTTATAAGTAATATGCAAATGGGAATTTACTCATCAGCCCACCTCCCCTTCGAGCAGCTTTGTTGGAACCTTTAGGGAAGGATGATTGGAGAGTACCCTGGGCCACCTGGACTGTTATGAGCAAAATTATAAGCCAGCTAGACTGGGATGATTGAAAATTTGCTAGCAGCCTGTGCAGATCCCTCCTAAACCATGGTGAGAGCATGGATGGCTAAGAAGCAAGGACTTATGTTTGAGCCCTGAGCTTTGACATCTCAAAATAAAATAAAAAAATCAGCTCTGGAAAACATCTCAGTATGTGGTGACAGACACTTGGCAACCAAGTTCATATCCAAGATCGTTGCCTGGGAAATTTATCTGAGGGATGCTGTGCATTACCACCACTTTAATGCCGTGGGAAGCAAGCTGTTATAATAGTTACACATCACGATGAGTTTATGCATTTGCATTGTCAACCTTGCAATGGTAGCGAAGGACTAGGTTTCAGTTAAGATTTTGATGAAGTTCAACAGTAGGAGAGTTAGTGTATGTTTCTTGCCTCAAAATGAATAATCATGGGAAACAATAATATATGATGGAATCGTTGTTTAGACATATTGTGGGTATATCATACTCATAAGATATCCGATGTGATGATAATGTGTGTGAAAGAGGGGAGCCAATACAGAAACAACACTAAATTTGTGGATAACGGTTGGGACAAATTACACCAAATTCTTCATTATAACAAAACCATGTTTCAATTACAGCTCCAATGAGTTCCTTTAAACAACCTATGGGGTTTACTCCCTTGGTATGTTCTTCTCGTGCATTTTTGGTTGCATATACATTCATATAAATCAGTTGGTAGCCATTGAGGTTAATCAGCCTCTCTGTTTTGTAAAAATTCTGTTATTTTTTTTTGTCCATATGGTAGGCTAAATGGTGCTATCTTGCAGTTCTTGTTCTTTGGAGGACTGCTGGATAACTTTAAGGCCTTGTAACTTGTATTTTTAAATAGAATTCAGATGACTCATTGCAATGCAAAAAACAAGGCTATGTTTTGAACAATCAACACCCCAAATTCAAATGAAATGAAGTGTGAATATGGAAAAAGAAATTGTTCATTGGCATATTTATGCCCGTAAAGAACCATTAGATAACAAAAAACCTTAAAATTTGTATTTGCATGCATGCAGACATTCAATAGGAGTTCATTAACATTTAACTGCTAAAAGTTGGTGTCAAACATAATGCTCAATTTTCCTTGGGTGCACCATGTTCATCGTATAACTAATCAAAGCAAAATTAGAGTGCATGTATTAAACTATTAGGACATTGTGTCCACATGAATTGAACTTGTTCAAAATATGGTGCTTGCATTAAGCATATGCTTATGCTTCTCCAAGACAGGGGGTCATTGTTTCCAAATATAGCTCATTACCATCCACATGTGACTTTTTCTTAACCAAGAACCTCCTTCAGTTATCAATGCAATTCAATGTGATTTGAATGAATGAGGCTCTTGTATTGAAAGTAGAAAGGCTTTGCATAGCTTTCCAAACCTTAGAATGATCCAACAAGTGCATGTCATGAGAGACTCAATCAACGCCTATTAAATCAACTAAGGATCAAAGTTCATGATAGGAACTACAATCTACTAGCTATGGTTGGCCACACATAACATTAATTTTACAAAATATTGCTATCAAACTACTCAGTTTCACAAGAGGGGATCTTGTTAATAAAACGTACATCTGGCAATCCTTAATGGTGGTGATATTTCATGATCCTATCAAACTACTCAGTTTCACAAGAGGGGATCTTGTTAATAAAACCTACATATGGCAATCCTTAATGGTGGTCATATTTCATGATCCAAGTGAGTAGTTGTCTATGGTTCTTCCTTGCCTTTCATATCCTAACCCATCAACGATGTCCACACGCTTAAGACAACAATGCATAGCCCCTTTTTCGCCTTCTAAAAATTTCCTTGAGAATTGTTAGGTTAAATTAAGAGATCGCTCCACACATAGGTCACAATTTCCAGTGACTTATGACAGTTATGAATTCTGAAATATCTTAGAAGAACCGAGATCGCTCACTCTACAATTGGACTTGCAACGCTCACAAAATACAAATTTTGAATGGCATTCGTCCTTTAGCAACGCGTGGGTTCGGAACCTCAAACGTCCGTATGTAACAGAGACGAAACAAAACTACAAAATACAGATTGGAGTGGACATATAGAGTTGGGGCTTCTCTGCAACCGCCCAATAATGCTTGACCAGAAATCTCACAACAAATCTCGACACAATAACAAAACGCGCATAGAGAAACAAAGGAGAAAAAATAGGGGAAATGGAGAAAAACAATAGGAAGTAGAACATAATCGATTTTTGTGTTCAATTCATCTTTTTCTTACAACATGCAGATTGTAAAGATTTACATGTATTTATAAATTTGATTTTGAGCATCCTTCGAAGATCCAAAATTATCCAGAATACATGCATCTAAAAATTTATGGGAAATAACATACATTTCTGGGCGGCCTAACTACTCCTTTGACTTTCAACAGTTTCTGGAGATTCTAGAGACGGGGGCATTGTAGCTGATGTCAGCAACAATTTCTGGAGGTGAATTTGGCTTCACTATTAACATTCTCCCACTTGAAGCCAAATGAAAGCTCCTGGATAATAAACTACAGTTGTAGATAGACTCTTTCCCGTTCATCCTTCCTCGTGCCTGCTCATCAAGTCACCCCTAGGCCTGCCAAGCTTCCACATAGTGCTTGCTTGTCTCTTGGCATAATTTTGGTAAGCATATTAGCAGGGTTCTCATCTATATGGATATTTTCCAAGTTAAAATGCCCTTCCTCCAATACCTGTCAAATCCAATGGTACCTAATGTTAATATGCTTGGTCTTTGAATGATATGTTGGGTTTTTTTATAAATGAATGGTGCTTTGGCTATCACAATTTAGCACATATTTTTCTTGTTTTATTCTCAACTCTCCTAGGAATCGTTGCATCCACAACATCTCTTTGCAAGCTTCCGTTGCAGCTATGTATTTCGTCTCTATTGTGGAGAGGGATACTACTTTATGCAGTTTAAGCACCCAAGACACTACTGCACCCACAAAGGTATATACATAACCAGTGGTGGAATTTTTAGTGTCCACATATCTAGCCATATCTGCATCTGTATAACCTTTAAGTACAACATTATTATTACCAAAACATAAACAATAATGACTAGTACCCCTGAGACACCTCAAAATCCTCTTTATCACTTGCCAATGTTGTTTGCTCGGGTTTGCAAGGAACTTGCTCACTACCCCCACTAAATGTCCAGTACATGGTCGATACATACCATGACATACATCGGGCTACTAATTGCTGAAGCATAAGGAATTTTACTCATTTCTTCCTCCTTGTCATCACAAGGGAAAAAAATAACTCTTAGTTTGAAGTGGGTTGCAAGGGGTGTACCAACTGACTTGGAATCCTTCATATTGAACCTATCAAACACCTTCTCAATATATTTTTCTTATGACAACCACAATTTTCTCTCCTTTTTGTCATATATGATCTTCATGCCCAATATTTGTTGTGTTGGACCCAAAGCTTTCATTACAAACTGGCTGCCCAAGTCCTTCTTCAACTTGTTAAACATATTCTTATCATGTTCAATAACTAACATGTCATCCACATATAACAATAATATAATGTACTTTTCCTGGTCAAAGCTCTTAATATAGGCACAATGATCAACCTCTAGTCTTTTAAAACCATGTTCAAACATAAATGAATCAAATTTCTTATACCATTGACGAGGTGCATGCTTGTTGGACATGCATTTTGGATTCAGTTTTCATAAAAATCCCAAGTATGGAGGACATGCACAGTAGTAGAAGAATGACAAGGCAGAAGTGGAGTGCACAGTAAAGACACATGCAGGATTAGAAGTGCGTAGTAAGAACATACTTAGAGAGAATAAAGTAGAGAATGCTACTGAGAATAAAACAAGAGAAAAAAGAGGGCGAAAAGGAAGGATAACAGTTCGGCATGATAAAAGAAGAAAGACGTGCAAAAGCAAGAAGAACAACAATCAAGAGTACAAAAACAATCGAGAGACATAAAAGTAGGAAAAACAAGACCGAACAACAAGTCAACATGAGTTGTCATGAGTAAAAATGAGTTGTAATTGGGTTTTTTTGGATAAGCAAAGCAGGGTTCTGAGCCATAGAGTCCATGTATAAATATGTAATGGGTCGGGTAGAATAGAGTTGGTTGTTGACATCGAGTGAAGAGAGTAAGATAATAGACTGAATATGAGAGAGGAAGTCTATGTCTAAGTGGAGAAAGAGAGTTGTAAAGAGAGGCTTGCACTGCAGAGCAACTAGGAAAGATGGAGAGAGAGATATCTTGATATCTCTATTGTAAGCGCAATGCAAATCCTGAGACGATTACAAAAAGAATAATAAAGAAGCCATTCGTTGTGGACGTAGCCCAAAGTTGGAAAAACCATGTTAATTACTTTGATTGTTTATCTTTTATGTGATTGATCATGAATATTCTCTTTATGCATGTTAGATTAGATCTATTTCTTACATGATCATTGCACAATAGTTATGAATGTTATAGTAATTGGTTTATGTTGCAGTATAATGGTAATATATACTGAATTCATTAAGTAACCAAGGAAGAACAAATACAAAATAGTGCGTGTAGAACATGTAAGTAAGAATAATTAAATCACCTCTCATTCCCTCACTATTGTAGAAACTTGGTTCCTGCAGCGCCAATAGATGCCTCGGGTGAGACTTCACTTGCATGCAGGTGATGCCGAAATGGTCGGTGTCTAAAGGGTTTTGTTGGTTAAGATAACTTGAACCTAGGGTCTTATAACCACATTCCAACAAATGGTTTCGTTTACGAGACCCAAAATCTGTGATTGAAGGAATGTTTTGAAAGCTGACTAGGAAAGAAATTTCAGAATGGATAGAAGGGAAGGAATGAGAATTTGCTCGAAAATAAAATAGAAACCTTCGGATGAGCGACGAGCAATGGATGCAAATGTATGTGTACACAGAGCTACATGAGATTTTCTTTGGAGATTTTCTGATTATTTTGACTGAGTGGTTAGAAAGATTAGTGAAGAATAATGGAAGGTATCGAACCACAACACCGAGGAATTGGACTCATGAGTTGGTAAGAAAACTAAATTTTGTAAGTAATAAGACTTCTCGTGCAACTGATTTCTAGTTGGATAGTATATTGGGACACTATATTACAAAATTTGCAATGGATTGTACCCATTCATACAATGTTGCAGAGAGAGATTTTTTCAAAGGATAATGCGGAAGGTTTATGAAATCATTGGGTACGTGGATAAAGATGTTTTTATGTGAAAAGTGTGTGATGATAATGGAGTCTGATTGCTAAGGGTATTTGCGCACATAGGGGAACCGATGGGTGACAAGAGGATAGTCTGAAGGTAGAAAAATAATGAAGGAAGAAATGAAGAAGGAAGGGAAAGACCGAGGATGCAGAGAACTGAAGAGGTTGTATCAGAAGAAGAAGACGAGTTTGGAGTATTGCACAGTGGAAGGAGGTACAAGAGGTGGAAGACTAGGGCTGAGAAATGAGAGCATCTTAGTGAGCCTGAGTGGAGAGGACCTTGCGCAATAGTCCAAATCGTAGAGATACCACACATAAAAGGAAAGAAAGAGGAGTTCCAGTCCAGCCCCATAATATAAGAGTCGTTAAGTCCTACTCATACTGGATCCTGTGTTGAATCCACGACTCCATGTGCATCACCACAATTTGAGGTAACAATTGAAGATTTATCAAAAGAACTTGTATTTAGCAGGGGGAATCAGAATAATAATAGTCAGAGCAATGAAGGCAACATGACGAGTCAGAGTAAGCCAACATCACCAAGGGGAGGGACTACACAGAACAACATGGCAAGGATAGACAACACCTTGAGATTGCCCGAGTTCCAGGGATTTGGGTTGGAGGACCCTGGACAACATATATTGATCTGTGAGACAATTTGTTCCGCAAAGAATGTTCAGGATGAGGTCGTAAATATTGCATAGTTGGAAACAACCTTTATAGGTTGCGCACTAGTTTGGTACATGAAACTACAGAGAGCCACACCTACAGGACAAGCAGGGACTCTAACGGAAATTAGACATGAACTATTGAAAGAGTTCAAGAAACCAAAATATGAGTCACAGTACATTACCAAGTTGAAGGAAATCAAAGAGGTACAAACTGAGTTAATATGATATTTTGATCAAAGATTCAAGGATGTGATGGGCAGGATAATGTTTCAAATCCCCGATCAATAACATAGGGAATACTTTATTACTGGACTCTTAACACACATCTGCGGTCCACTTATACAATAGAAAGTTGCGTCGCAACCTTAAGCTTTGGAGATTGCAATGAAACTAGAAGCATCCCCTGTAGGAGATAGTTGAGGGATGGTGCAAGTACAGACACAGTTAGTTGCCTTGACAATTCAACTAGCAAAACTTACAAAAGGGAAGGAGAATCAAGAACAAGTTTGGTGCACCAAATGTAGAATTGAAGGCCATCAAAAGGACAAATGCCCAACATTTACGCAGTATTTGGTGACTGGAGCACCAAATCCATTACCAGCAGGGGGATATTGTGAAATATGTAAGAAATGGGGACATCATTCGAATGAGTGTCCATTACTATAGAAATATCAAAGTACGCCAAGGAACTTATTTTGCAACTTCTGCAAGTCAGTCGGACATGAAGAGCATGATTGTCGCGCATTTGATTTAATGAGGGAGTGCACTTTAGATATGTACAATAATCAAGAAGAGAATGTTGCAACAAAAGGAGATGGTCCACAATATAATAATCAGAGAGGATTTAATCCAGGAAATAGAGGAAATTTTGGCAGAGGAGATAGAGGACTTGTGAAATGGTGGGCAAGAGGGAACCAGAACCAGAACCCAAATCAGAATGTACATAAAATATCAGCTGAAAAACGCAATGAAGGACCTAGAATAACAATTATTGCATGCGAGGGATATAGAACAAGGGTTGATGTGATGAATGGGGGAAAACAAGTTGAGTAATGGGTAAGGAAATCAGCAGGACCTATGCCAACATTCGACCCTCTGTAAGAAAAAGAGAGGTATTAGAGGGAAATAACAAAGATACTAGGATCGGATTGGGTATCATCAACATCATCTACGTCTCATCTCTGTGATCAAACTATGCCAGAGAATCCACTTGGGAACCTAAGTACTCTAAGAGAGTTCCTAAGAAGTTGCGTAGAGTTAATTAAAGACGAAACCACTCTGAATGCATTATTTGAAATGATTGATCATTGTGTGCAAGAAAGGGAAATTCCTATTGCACAGAGGGTAGTGAATCAAGTACTGCATAGAAAGAGGTTTTAGAAAAACAGGATCAAAGAGAAATAAAATAAAACAAATGCAGAAATTAAACATATAAGATACACAATACAATAGAGGCACAAATATATTTGGTTCACCCAGTGTGGGCTACGTCCATTGGAAAAATTGTCAGGTCCTTCTTTTATTACTATCCAACAAATGAAGGGATACAACCTACAACAAACTCGTTGTAACTTTCTCTTCTTTCTCTCACAGTCTCCTATCTCAGAATATGATATTCGTAATGATACATAGCCGCAATACATTTCCCTCATAAAAGAGGGTTTCCTTCTAGGGAAATAAACGCTAACATAACTTTTACCGTCATATCTACGACCTTATAATGAATGGTAAAGATTTAATATGAAATTATAATATACATTTACAAGGCAATTTTTCCTTCAGGGGATTCTCCCTCGAACCCTCGTCAGGGGCTTGCTTTCCCTCGGACCCTGTAGAGGCGGTAACCCCCCTCTTCCCTCCCCCACGTGGAGTGTACATTCTTTCGGGGTGTAAAGTCTTCATGGGGTATAAACACGAATGAAATAAAAGACCTCTGAATCAGGAAGATAATCAAACTCCACAACCAACAATCTCCCACTTGGAGATTGATCTCAACAAATCTACCGCTATTGTATATGATGGACTATGATCCTTCTTGGACCTAGCAAATTTCTCATCTTCATCTTCATTATTGAAGACCAAATGACGGTGAGCAAGAACTCAGTTTCTCCCTAGTTACTCCCTTAGTTAACATGTCTGCAAGATTATGGATAGTATGTATTTTTTCCAACTTCAAATGTCCATCTTCTAAGATGGATCGTATGAAATGGTACCTGAGTTGTACATGTTTAGTCTTTGAATGGAAGGATGAGTTCTTTGCAAGATGAATTGCACTCTCATTGTCACAATACAACTTGCTATTCTCTTACTTCTTTCCCAATTCCTCCATAAACCTCTGTAACCAAATCATTTCTTTACTAGCCTCTGTAGTAGCAACATACTCTGTCTCTATTGTTGAAAGTGCAACAACCTTTTTCAATTTCGAAATCCAACTTACTGTTGTTCCACCTATAGTAAAAACATATCATTTGGTGCTCCTCCTACTATCTTTATCACCTGCCATATATGAATCAAGATATCCTTGTAGAACAATGTCCAAACCTCCAAAACATAATGCAAGAGTAGTAGTACCTCTGTTAAGAACCAAACATCAATATAGCATAAAAAAACCTCAGGAAAAGTACTCAACGTCTTGAAAAAGAGATAATTTCAGATAATAAGCCTCTTCGAGGGGGCAACCTCCTTTTACCCCACTTAAATGTTCAAGTACAATATGATTCAAAATGAAAAT
>JZKD02S1902367.1:27475-42901 GCA_000966675.3 Picea glauca | reverse complement strand
AGAATTGGGGAGTTGGAGCTTCCCTCAGGTTGTAGCTTGAGAAACTAGGGGTTTGGAGCCTCCTTCCAGTTGTAGCTGGAAAAAAAAGGAAGTTGGTGCTTCCAATGAATGTAATTCTTCAAGCTATATAAGAAAAAACATTCCATGGTTTTCTCCTGGTTTGGGTGTGCATGTAAAACACTAGTGTACTATGTATGTGTATGATTGTTCATTGCTTATTTACTTTGCAGTTATTGGATGATAATGCTACATTGATATAACACTTGGATTATATGGTTAAAAGTGATTAAAATTCTTTATTATTGATTCATCCCCCCTCTCAGTAATCCAACACTATTCATTTTTGAAATTTCAACTCTTTTCTTGGTTTCTTGTGCTGCAATAGGGTCTACCTTCACATCTGGTATGGTTCCCTTGAAAAATCCTCCTCCAATTGTTTTATTTTGGGTTAGTCGTGGCTTTAATTATTCATTCTTTATTGAACTAGAGGCTCCTTGATTATCAATATTTAATCCTCCCAACTACCTTTTTATTTTTCCTCATATAATGTTAGGGCCGACACCCATTTCAATCATAATTTATTCCATCTCAGTGTCTTTAATCATTACTTCCTCCAAGGTACCATATGGTATGTTCTGATAACATATTTCACATTGGGGGGAATCACATTCTTATAAAAACCAAGTATCATTAGATCATTAGGTATATTATCTTCTGGAATCTTACTCAAGGTTTTATTGAATGTAAAATTAAAATCTTGTATTCTTTCATTCTTCCTCAAACCAATTTGGGTGAAATCAGTGAGAAGGGTATGATAAGAAATTGGAGGGGAAAACATAGTTAGGAGCATGGCTTCGAGGTCATTAAATGAGCCAATTGATCTACTAGGTAATGTCGTATACCATTCATATGCTCTTCCTGATAAGGTTTGAACAAATAACCTTACCATGAAATCATCATACTCAACAGGATGAAAATCACAAACATCAAGAAATAATTTAAGGTGCCTCTTTGCATCGATTGTACAATCTCCAAAAAATTCCTTCAATGTACTCTTAGGGAGAATAGGGAGGTCATGTTGCTCACCTAGAATAATTAAAGGGGAATCTCTTATTATTCTTTGATTTTCTTGATTTCTTGCAACACCTCTTTCACCTCCTTGTCTTTCTTCATGAGGTTCTTCTAGTTGTTGTTCATTTCTTTCTGTCATATCCAGAGAGGTTCTAGGAATATGATTTCCACTTCTTAGCATACATATTTGCGTGATTTTACTTATGGTAATGGGTCCCTTGTGTTTTTCCAACTTCAATCTTGACCTTGTCCTTGTGATGCTCTAGCTAGCATTTGGTTTCTTCGGTCTTGTCGCTTATCTCTCCTTTGTCTCTGGAGGATTTCTCTTTCTTCTTCTCGGGCTAAGATTTTCTAGGACCATTCTAATTATTCTTAGGTCTAGGCTGTCATTATTACCAGATTGTATAGATGATGTAATATGCTTTGTTGATAGTTCAATCCATTTCCAGGTGGGGCTGATTAGTCTGGGTAAAAGTCATGTATTTTTCAAAAAATGCTAGACCAGATTCCAAATTTTAGTTCATTCCCCAATATGGTCGCCAAAAATGTTGATGCTTGAATCCGTTAGGACCGAAATGGAAGCCTCACGAGGATGTAAATCTCCCTGTTTTTTTATATAGGTGGTACTCCTCTTTACTTTAATATTTTCTTAGGACTCTAGATATTTCAGAATATGGGACTTTGCAAAAGTTCGTCGTGGTAATCAAGGAAATATAAAGATTGCAAGAAAGATAACAAGAAAGAAAAATGTTTTGTTTTCTTTTTAAAGAAAGTTCCTAGGAACTGCACACTTCATATATTTAAAAAAGATAGATTTTTTTTTCTCACATCCGTTATAGTTAAACTAAAGATTTTTTATCACATAAAATAGAAAAGAAGATGATCCACATGCATAAGAGAACTTTAACAGAGTGGACACATGGGAAGCTCAAATAAACATAATGATAGATCAATCTCAAATACTTTATACTAAAAACATAGAGTTACAAAGCACTGTCAAAACTGATCCCAAAATAACTCTCTTGAAATTTCTAAGAAATATATAGTATGTTACATATTCTTTGAAATTTAAAATGTGTTTGTCCTTAGGACTGGGATTGGAGCTCCCATGGACCATAAAGAAAATATAAACAGGAATTAATCTTGTATAAGGAGGATGGTGGGAGGCAAAAGAACATCAAGTCCTGGAAAGAATAAAAAAATAAGTTATCAGACTTCGGTTAAACCTTTCTAGTCAAAGAAAAGGAGTAATTGGATGAAAGAACTAATAAATAAAGAAATATGTGATCAACATAAACTTACTATTATGGTCTGTCGTATATTCAGTTTCTTGTTGATGTCCTTTTATTTTCTTCATTAACAATTACAGGAACCGTCTCAACTGTTTCTTGCCCTTCATTGGTCAATTTGTCGATTTCTTTTTTTAACCATTCTTTAATATAATTTTTCATTGGTGCGATGTTTATCTCATGCTAGATTTTGATGTTGAATAACTCTCCTTCCAAGTATCTCAAATCAAGGGAAATACTATGTACTGCTTCCTCAATATCTTGATTCTTCACAGAATAGTCCACTAGCCAATTGTCTATGTCATCTTCATCATATTCTAGTATGTCGTAAAATGTTTCAACTAATAACCCTTTAAATATCTCAACTTGTTCATAAAATGGTTTCTTTGTTAGGAACATTGAGTTGAGGATTAATTTAGAGTCTTGTACTTCATTATTACCTCCTGCTAGATCTATTTCTACGAGTCTCTTGAACAATTCTTCCCTTTTCAGTATAGATTCACTGCATGCTTGAACAATATTATTCAAAATTTTGATCTTTTCCTTCCAACAAGCATTTAGCTGTTTTATCCGACTTGGGGAGGGAAAATCCTCCTCTCTTCTTCTTAGTTCCATCATTTTAGAGACTTTGGTTCCAAAGGGTAATACAACATCAATGTAAAAAACTTCTTCATTCTTCAGATCAAGTTTCAAATATTCATGGAAGGCATGTGCCCTTGAGCAAAAAAAAAAAATATTCTTCGAAACCTCCCATGCCTCTGTGATCAATGCCATTCTTTTCTTGATATTTATTTCTACATAAATCCTGGATGATGTAAGTAGGATTCAAGATCCTTTTAATTTAACAATGGGTGTGGTGTGTCTGACTATTGAAAAAGGACTAGCAAGAAGTTGAAGAGGCATTAAGGCATCTTCCATCTCCTTGATCCTTTCTTTCAACTTTGTGTTTTCTTCTTCTAGACCACTAATGGAATCATCGAGAGCATCCCTGGTTGTTCTATGAATATTATAAATTTGGGACGACCACATATGTTTTAGGTCAACCTCTGAATGAGATTTTCCTTTCTTATTTTCATATCACCTTTTTCAATAATCAACTTCTTAGATTCCTTGTCAAAGACAGTGCTTTGGAAAGTGAATGACTCTTCTTCACTGAAGGTCTTGTTAGCACTCCGTAAATCTGTTCGACTGATAAAAAGACAACGAAGGTAACTTTTTCACCCAACTTTGAGACCCGAAACTAGCCTTTCGGATATGGAGAGGGATCTCTTAGAAATGGCGTGGTATCCACACATGATATGACTTTGGAAACAATGGCTAGATTTAACACCTATGATAAAATGGGTTCTGATTATATTGGCATAGAAAAGAAAGACTTGGGCTATGGGGTCTATCTGAGGAAGAGACTAGACAAATGACTCAGTGACTGGATTCGAGAGGATAATACTAGGCGAGCAACAACCTTCAGTGTAAAACCATAATGTGTGGCGAGAGAAATTACAGGAAGTAACTCAAGAGCGCCACTATGGACGAATTCAGAGTTATCTTGAGAGAAAAACATTTTGTCTAAGTGGCGTGGACAAGGGGTGTTGTACAATGAATCTGCAGGTTTGATAATTTGTTTCGATCTAGACATAAAAAGATACGAAATAAAGATAACAGGAAAACACGTACGCAAAGAGAGAAAGAACAATACATCGAACTATTACAACTAGAATCCTTTGATCAAATTACAGGATCTTTGCATTAAATTCCGGTCAAAACTCATATTACATATAATAGCTATTGTCTACCCAATTTTCCAATCAACCCTTCTTACATAAAAAATATGAAATATATAAATGAGGGTGCCGCCTGGGATGCCCTTCTTTATAACCATTAACCCTAAACTAGAAAAAATGCACCACATGCACCAGAGACTCTTTGCATGGTACTATCCAAAAATAGGCAATAATCACGCCTGTCCACTAAGGACTTTCTTGAGGTTCGCCACGGGGTTTGATCATCGGTTAGAATCCGATGTGGGGAAAAATGTGTCGTTGTATCTCTTGATTAGGTATCCTAGTGAACAGGTGTCTGTTAAAAGCTTGTTGTCTGTAATATTGGTTTTGCCTTCTGTTATGGGCCCATTTTCTGGAGAACTGTGCACAGTAAACAACTGTTTGATTCTCGCGACCGTTATCAAAATGGTAGGATAATTTAGAGGACACATATCACTTAAAACTATCATGAATAAAATGTCGCTCATTAAAATTTCTCTTTCTGTGCGCTGGCAAGAGCCACACAGATTTCCTTTCTAACCACTTCGCATTCTATAGGATGCACCGTGTACCTTTCTTATGCTAACCTTTTCCCCTCTCGCAGCTAGACAATAACATGGTGGGCCTCTCTGAGCTTCCTTTTCAGCCATGTCACATTTCCTCCATGACTTTGTGCATTTGATTCTTTCGTGGTCTTTATCGCTAGCTGTCGCCTTAATTCCCTGTTCTTCTGATAGATCTCGACAATAGCTAGATTTTATTGTTTCAACTATTGATATGGAGTTTCCTCATTTTCTCCCACAACATCCTCTTTCCTTGCTTTGTTCCTGCCTCTATGTCTCAATTTCCCGACAGGTTCTAGCCGGATGGCGCATCTGAGTAGTTGTTCAGCTATCAATCTGATGTGCAGTTCTTCTGCAATTTGAGACTTCATGATCTTCTCATTCTTTCTTGGCCTTCCCCTCCTCCGAAGCATTTTTTTTTGGGAGGAGGGGGCTCTTACCGTCTCCCTTTCTTGTATGAATTTCTCTTCTTCGGCTTTTTTGTGATCTGATATGGTCTTCTTTGTAGGTAAGTGGAAAGTTTCTTTCACGTCTTTGGGGATGTCTTTTGCTAGTGAGAATGCATCCCAGTCCTTTTGGGGCTCAGATCTTTTAGTTCTACTTCCCCGTGCACCCTTCCCTGTGCTTTGAGAAATCGCCATGTCATGAACGAGAAGTATCCTGTGCACAATGAATTCAACAAATGCACAGGAAGGAAGGTTTTGAACAAGATGGACTGGTAAGGAGAATCGTGAATAATGTTCTAGGATGGTTCTATGACTGTGGAGAATGCCGAGCATCTGATATTTATAATGGATCGACCAAGAGAAATAAATCATACTGAGGGACAATGAATTTATGGCGATGAGATGTCTCAAATCGAGTTGCAGGTTTCCCATGGAAAATCCCCACGTGTAGGATGTAGGTGGTAAGGCTCGCTGAGCATGCCTAATACAAACGTCACAATTTTTCATCCTCTCGGCCTTCATGATGAACCGATAATAACTGTTTTACTTGCCGACGTGACCTTTATTAACCACTTGAATCGACCAGGGCACGTAGAAACTGGATTCTTAACAGGATTCAACCTTCTGGGAAAAGACATGCTCGTACCACGTATACCATTCCAGACTCTAACACCCTTTCCCATTTCTAAGGGCCAATCGRYCATTTGCTRAMTTCAACCTCATGGTGCTATGTACTTGACTTCACATGTTTKGGCGCATGAGTGATAACGTGACTCAACACYGACTCTAAATGGAAATAAAAATGGATKCACTAACAACTGGCTCCAATGGGGATGTTATCCTCCCTATGAGGTAAGAAAGAACAACAAACMGGGTGCCTGACCATTGGGATTTATTCGACCTCTAGACACTGATCAGTATAAATGAYGGAAAAAAATAAACTAGACTCATTGACACARCTTCTAAGACTTCAACATAAACTTAGGGCCTTCACTTCGGGCTTCAATTTTCTGCTGATCTACTGACTCGACAMAAAAATAAAATGAMTATTTACAATGACAAATGACTTAAACAAACTTTATTTCATCAGGTAATGTTTGAGGAACCTGCCGTTTACAGGTCCCCAACCAAGACACTCTCCATCCAGTCCTKCTAGGAAATAATCATTGTCTCTACAGTACGTGCCAATTTTGTATGGCCCTKTCCAAAGGTGATTGAACTTTYYGTGCTTTCCTTTACCTTCATTTCTCACATCCCATCTCAGCACCAAATCTCCTACCGAAAAATATTCCTTCTTGGAATGTTTKTCGAAATCTTCCTTTATCCTCTCCTGCTGGAGTTGAGATCGATTATACACCTGCTCCCTCACCTATTGCGTGTGAATMATCTGGTTTACCCTCCTTTGCACATCATTTGGCTCGRCCTCCTGCTCTTGCAACAAATTCCTRATGGGCGGTCCCAGCGCAGTAGGGAATATTGCGTCTGCACTGTAAATGATTTGGAAAGGTGACATTGATATGKATTTTTTGGTGGTAATYTGATTTKCCCACAGTGTGTAGATAAGMTTCTTATGACRGACTCTCTTGTTGTCTTGCAAGAGCCTTTTGATGATCCTAGTCAGGCTTTTATTTGAGGATTCCACTAACCCGTTTCCTTGTGGATAATATGTCATGGAATTCCCTAGGGTTATGTTATAATCCTAACAAAATCTCTCCATMTTATTAGACTTGAATGCGGCCGCATTATCTTTTATGATCTTAACAGGACACCYGAACCTTGACAAGATGTTTGTCTCCAGGAATTGTATGATGACYGCRTCGGTAGCTTGTTTTGTGGGGACCTCCTCRATCCACTCCATTAAATAATCTGTGGCCATGAGAATCCATTTATGTTGYRTGGAGGATGGTGGGTTTATCTCTCCTATGAAATCTAGGCCCCACTGCATGAAAGGCTGTTCGACTAAGATTGGCTTTAAYGACAGGGACTGTAGCTYTCTCCTCCCATTGAAAATCAGGCACTCGTGGTAGCTGGAGACCTTCTTATATATGTTAGYGAAAATCATCGGCCAGTAATAACTCGCCCTCAGGATCTTGTGCACAGTGGTATTCCAATAGTGATTCCCTCTGCAGTCACCTTTGTGAAATTCTTGTATGGYCCGTTTCGCGTCGTCCTCCAGTAAATAGCTTAAYAGTATTCCTCTGGGATCTTTTGATGTAGGAGCATCTCTCACGACAAGMRAGCCAACGTGGAATGTAAGTGGAYAGCTGGACAAGACARCATGAATTTTGAAATCCCCTTGGGAATTGATGCCCAATCTTAAATGAGCCATTAAGATGAGGCGCACTTGTATATTGTAATCARACCTTGAGTGMCCTGCTCTCGTCTGAAGTAGATAGAGGCATTTATGTTGAGATGAAATAGGTAGATAGAATTTAATATTAGATTAGAYAGTTTTAGAAAGAAAGAGGGAAATGAGATATAGACACCCTCATTGTACATTGTAACATAATTCTGAGCATTGAGAAGAAGAGCATGCAGAGAGTTGTGGAAGAACACCCATGTAYAGAGCTTGAATTAATAGAAGAGGTTGATTCAAATCCATGGTTTTGTGTTTGTTCTCTGTGTATGTATGCTRAATGCTATGCTCATGAGTATTTACTTCCTGTTATKCATTTGGTTTACATGCTATGTATGAATGATTTCTTGYTGAGTGTTTGAAATTTGAGAAAGGAAGTAGGAGAAATGAGTTTCAATTGTTTCTCTATCTGAGTAAGGATTCCTACAAGGAGTGCAGTTGAAGTCGTCCACAAGGAGTGCATTGACAGAAGGCTCAGATAGTTTAACTCTTGTTCTCGTTCAYCCARAAGTGAAATTGGGTTATAGGAGCCGTGCAAGGAGTGCGCAGGCTAAGGAAAGTCTCAGTTGTGAATCTGAGCAGAGTATTGAAGGACTGCTGCTGTAGGAGTGCGCAGAGTCGAAGGTATTCAACACTTGGAAGTGTCTGAGAGTTTTCRCAAGGAGTGMACACAAGAATCTTCTCTAAGAATMAGAGTCGTGAGAAAKCTCAGGAGGGATAAATCCTTTGAAGCTATTGAAGGTAGCACAAAGAGTTRGAGCATATCGAGTGACTCAAGGCGACRAWGGTTTGGGACACAGTTGATTAAGTCCARRAAGGAGTCCTTGGTTCACTTCRTGAAYGTATCAAGCAGGAGAAGACAGACGGTTAGGATCTTGTGGAGAGGATTTGTGAAATCCYGCCAGTCGTCAGATCCACCAGAGAAGCGAGGAGGATACGGTTACATCCGGAGTTTAAGCATCAGAATATTGAGGCTTCRGAGTTCAAGAAATCRGGGATCCMGTGGACCAGAGATTGGAAAATCCATCGTGGAAATCTCGACGAGCTCAKAGCCGTCCATCTGTTGGGAAAGGTGGCAGGAACCAGGAKTCATTGGTATATCGGAGGTTCAGAAGTCAAGAGCTCGAGACCCTTTGAGTCTCACAACAACGAAGGGATCATAGCCRTAGATCTCAGGTAAGATACRTGCCAGTTGGCCGCTCGATCGAAGATTTGGTCATCGGGGTTCATAGGAGTGAGTGGTTTTRATTTTTCATTTGGCAAAGTYCGAGGTTCGATYTGAACCACCCATCATTCGGGACGTGCATTGGGAGATCTGAATAAGTCGGGGTTYGACAATTCGAGAGTYCTGGAGATAAGRGGAACGTTGCATCAGGAATCRCGATATCRCGAAACGYGATATCCTGACAACTAAAGGAGCGTGGGGCCACAAKAATTGGTGAGAGGAMARGTGGCATACTAGTTTGGAATTCGGGGAAAGGAAAGTCCYGAAACCATAGACATCAGGATTCACRATATAGCGAAGTTTKAAATGCCGACGAGGTGACAGGGACTTGGACAGGTCAAACTCAYGAGCGCATYGGAGTTTCGGTGTATCGGGGATCGGGGGTCGGTAAAGMGAATTKTTTTGGACATCWCAAGTGCCGAAATCYCGATAGGAGGATCCCYGATAGCAAAGTAAAAGTTCAGCATTGACTTACATCGGATTTCAGAGAATCGSGGAAAACAAACRCGTGGCCACAGGACTCGTGAAATCGTGAAGTCCRGTTTCCTGATAGAAGAAAGGGAGATCCTGTGAGAGAGTTGCTGTGGGTGAAAATTTCCCGATAGGGAAATAGAAGAGCCTTTCAGTTCTTTGGGCCGAGGAAGGAGGAAAGATCCTGTGAGTGGACGTGCTTACGAGYGCGCYTGCGTCAAGTGGTATCAGAGCCCAAGAAGGAGTCTTTGMTTTCTATAGCAGAGAAGGGAAGGATTCACCATGCCGCCAAGGAGAAGAGATAGACAATCACCCGATCCGGGGGAGGAAAGGGAAATGCCCAGATGAAGGGGTAGAKAAGTGCAAAATCCAGAAGTAGAAAGAGATCTRCATAACATACGCGCTAGACTTRTGGACATGGAGATAAGACAAAGGCGCACAACTAATATAGGAGATATYAGTGAGTSCGAAAATGAAGATGAMGCTGGACATGGAGAAGAAGAAATCCCAKCAGAAGATGCARCAAATGAGYGCTTACTTAAAGCTATTGCAAGAATGGGTGCAAAGGTGAAGGTGGACATTCCAGTTTATGAGGGAAATCTGGATGTAGAAGAGCTTCTAGACTGGATTAGAGCTCTAGACACCTATTTTGACTATGAAGATATCGAAGAGGACAAGAAGGTCAAGCATKCCATCATGAGATTAAAAGGACATGTAGCCTTGTGGTGGGATGAACTACAAGSGAATAGGCATTGCCAAGGCAAGTAGAAAATTAAGAGCTGGGACAGGATGATTGCAAAGATGAAGGCAAAATTCATTCTTGGGGACTATCAAATTTATCTGTTTAGGAGAATGCAGAACCTGAGACAGAAGCTGATGACAGTAAAGGAATATACTGAAGAATTTTACAGGTTGAATATTAGGGCAGGTCATCGTGAAAGCAATGGCAAAAAAGTGGCCAGGTATATGAATGGCCTGAGATATGAGATTCAGGATGAGATGAGTATGGTGACCATCCAAACGGTGGACGATGCTTATCAAATGGCTCTAAAAGTTGAAGAGAATCTGAGACGAAAGCAGAGTCAGAGGGGCAGAGGTAGAAGTCAGCCCAGAGGCAAGTCGGTTGTCCATGAAAGAACCCAGAAGCCCAAGGACGACTGGAAGAAACCTCAGACACGAGCAGAGAGAGGTGGAAGCTCACAGAGAGGGCCATATGTTGAACAGAGAAGAAAACATACTGAGCAGAGAGGAGATTATGCTGATAGAAACACTTTTCCTCGTACTAGAGGTAGAGGAAGAGGAAGAGGTGGAGTAATAACATGCTTCACATGCGGGAAGAATGGGTACAAGTCATACGAGTGTTCGGAGAAAAAGAAAGAAACTGGAGAAACTCACATCACCGAGGCACAGAGGTGAGATGTTGAGGCAGAAGATGCTGAAGGCAGAAGATCGTTGCTGATGCGAAAAGTCCTTTTGACACCAGAGGAAGAAGTGGAAAGTTCATTCCAAAGGACCAGACTTTTCAGAACAACTTGCAAGACCAAGGGTTGGGCATGCAAGGTCATTATGGATAGCGGGAGCACAGATAATCTCATTTCAACCGAGATGGTAGAAAAGCTGGAGCTAGAGATGACTGATCATCCAAGTCCATATAAAGTTTCGTGGCTACAAAAAGGACATCAGGTAAATGTCACCAAACAATGCTTAGTTGAATTTAAGATAGGAGGATATAGTGATAATATTCTATGTGATGTCATTCCTATGGATGTTTGTCATCTATTGCTGGGTAGACCATGGCAATATGACAGGAATGTGATTCATGATGGGAGAATGAACACATACACCCTGGAGAAGAATGGGAGGGCACACATGTTGCTTCCAATAAAGGATAAGGAGGTGAAATCGGAAGTAAGCAACACTGTACTTCTCATGAGTGGGAAGGAACTTCTTACCGAGGTTAAGAAGAAGGAGGATCCACAGTTCATTGTGGTAAAAAAACCGAAGATTGTTCTGACTAGCACAAGAGTGGATGATTTTCCAGAAGAAGTTCAGGAACTGCTGGAAGAGTTCACTGACATTGTAGTGGATGACTTACCTCATTCGTTGCCACCAATAAGGAGTGTGAGTCATCACATTGATCTCATACCAGGAGCCAGTTTACCAAACAAAGCCGCGTACAGATTGACGCTGCAGGAGAATGAAGAGGTTAAAAGGCAAGTCCAGGATTTGTTGGACAAGGGTTTGGTCAGGGAAAGCTTGAGTCCATATGCTATTTTGACAGTACTCAGTCCAAAGAAAGACGGAGGCTGAAGGATGTGTACTGACTCGAGGGCGATAAACAAGATAACTATCAGGTACAGATTCCCATTGCCAAGAATGGATGATTTGATGGATTGCTTAAGTGGAGAAAAATTCTTTTCAAAGATCGATTTGAAAAGCGGTTATCACCAGATTCGCATGAGAGAGGGTGATGAGTGGAAGAGAGAATTCAAAACAAACGAAGGGTTGTATGAATGGCTTATTATGCCGTTTGGCTTAACAAATGCGCCAAGTACCTTCATGAAGTTAATGAACAAAGTCCTGAAGGATTTCATCGGGAAAATTGTCATCGTGTATTTGGATGACATACCGGTTTTTAGTAAAACAACAGTGGAGCATCTGAAGCATTTGGCTACAGTGATGCAGAAATTACAACAGGAGAAGATGTTGATAAACATGAAGAAATCCTCATTTATGAAGACAGAGCTCATTTATTTGGGGTTTGTTATTTTTGAAAATGAGTTGAGGATGGATCCAGATAAAGTGGAGGTAATCAAGAATTGGCCATCACCGAAGAACATATTTGAGGTGAGAAGTTTTCATGGATTGGCTAGTTTATACCGAAAATTCATTAGGAATTTCAATGGAATTAGTGCAGCAATGATTGATACAATGAAGAAAAGACATAAATCTTTTCACTGGACTGAAGAGGCTGAAAAGAGTTTCAATTTGTTGAAGAGGAAGATCACGGAACAACCTATTCTGGTGTTTTCGGATTTCCAAAAAACATTTCAAGTGAAATGTGATGCAAGCAGGTTTGCAATCGGGGAGGTCTTGAGTCAAGAAGACAGGCCGATAGAGTACTTCAACGAGAAGCTGAATGAAGCAAAGTTGAAGTACTCCACATATGATAAGGAATTTTATGCCATCATTCAGGCATTGAAAAAGTGGAGGCACTATTTTATTCCAAACGAATTTATTTTGTACAGTGACAATCATGCACTGTAGTTTGTGACTCAATAGGAGAAGTTGAATTAGAAACATGTCAAGTGGGTTGAATACATGCAGAATTTTACATTTGTGATTAAACATATTTCTGGTACTGCTAACAAAGTTCCTGATGCTTTGAGCAGGAAGTGTTTGTTGTTGGAGGAATTCAAAGTCAAAACATTGGGTTTTGATGATCTCAGGGACATATACGTAGATGATCCAGACTTCAAGGAAGCGTATGAAGCAACTGAGAATCCAGTTCTCAGAGATAGAAGCCAGTGGGCCAAATACATGATCCATGAAGGATTGCTATTTAAAGGCAATCAACTGTGTATTCCAAATTGTTCCATGAGGGAGAATCTGCTGAAGGAGAAACACAGCGGAGGATTGGTCGGACACTTCGGTCATGAAAAGACATTCGCAAAGCTAAACGAGTCATACTTTTGGATAGGGATGCGATCAGAGGTCAAGATATTTGTGGACACATGCAGAATTTGCCATCATTCGAAGGGAAAGAGGCAGAATGCAGGTTTTTATCAACCATTACACATACCTGAGAAGCCGTGGGATGAAATTAGCATGGATTTCATATTGGGGTTGCCAAGGACGCAAAGAGGATTTGATTCAATATTTTTGGTGGTGGATATATTTTCCAAGATGGCACACTTTATCCCATGTCAGAAGACTAGTGACGCGACTCACATCGCGAACCTGTTTTTCAAAGAAGTCATTCGACTTCACGGCTTGCGAAGGAGCATAGTTTCAAACAGAGATACGAAGTTCATAAGGAATTTTTGGAGAACCTTATGGAAGAAGCTAGGAACTAACTTGTTGTTTAGTTCATCGTATCATCCTCAGACGGATGGACATAAATAAGTGGTAAACAAAAGTCTAGGAGATTTGCTGAGAAGCTTGGTGACAAAGCACCACAACAGTTGGGACAATATATTGCCGGAGGCAGAGTTTGAGTATAAGGACTTAGTGAACAGGAGTACAGGACAGAGTCCATTCCAGGTTGTTTATGGCATATAGCTGAGGGGAATTTTTGAATTGATGGATTCAGAACAAAATGCAACTAGGAGTGCTAGTGCAGAAGATTTCGTAGAAGCAATGAAGGAACTTCATAGCCGAGTGAAGGAGCGGTTGCAGAATTCAAACCAGGGGTATAAGCGCAGAGCAGATCAACATAGAAGACAACTTCAGTTCGAGGTTGGTGACATGGTTCTGACACATCTAAGGAAGGAAAGGTTCCCGAGAGGAATGTATAATAAATTGAAGATGAAGAAAATCGGAGCTTGCAAGGTCTTGAAGAAAATGGGAGAAAATGCTTATGAGATTGAATTACCCGATGGGATCGGAATTTCTTCGATATTCAATGTCTCAGATTTGTACCCATACAAAGCTGAGGAAGCAGGAACAAGTGATGAACAATCATAGGTTCAGTGGCAGAAGCATATTGCAGTTGCAGATAAGCCATAGATGGAGCAGATACTGGATAAACGAGTGGGTAAGAAGACCAGAAGGAAAGAATATTTTGAATATTTGATCAAGTGGAAGGGCCATCCAGTTGAAGATGCCAGCTGGGAGACTGAAGTGGAGATACAAAAGCATGAAAATACTATGCAGTAGCTCATGGACAGGAGCCCATGAAAGTTTTCAAGCGAGGGAGTATGATGCAGGAGCATCTCTCATGACAAGCGAGCCAGCGTGGAATGCAAGTGGACAGCTGGACAAGCCAGCACAAATTTTGAAATCCCCTTGGTAATTGATGCGTGATCTTAAATGAGCCATTAAGATGAGGGGCACTTGTATATTGTAATCATACCTTGAGCACCTAGCTCTCGTCTGAAGTAGATAGAGGCATTTATGTTGAGATGAAATAGGTAGATAGAATTTAATATTAGATTAGACAGTTTTAGAAAGAAAGAGGGAAACGGGATATAGAAAGTTTTGTGTTTGTTCTCTGTGTATGTATGCTGAATGCTATGCTCATGAGTATTTACTTCCTGTTATGCATTTGGTTTACATGCTATGTATGAATGATTTCTTACTGAGTGTTTGAAATCTGAGAAAGGAAGTAGGAGAAATGAGTTTCAATTGTTTCTCTATCTAAGTAAGGATTCTTGCAAGGAGTGCAATTGAAGTCATTCGCAAGGAGTGCATTGACAGAAGGATCAGATAGTTTAACTCTTGTTCTCATTCAACCATAAGTGAAATTGGGTTATAGGAGCCATGCAAGGAGTGCGCAGGCTAAGGAAAGTATCAGTTGTGAATCTGAGCAGAGTATTGAAGGACTGCTGATGCAGGAGTGCGCAGAGTCGAAGGTATTCAACACTTGGAAGTGTCTGAGAGTTGCTGCAAGGAGTGCATGCAAGAATCTTCTCTAAGACTCAGAGTCATGAGAAAGCTCAGGAGGGATAAATCCTTTGAAGCTATTGAAGGTAGCACAAAGAGTTGGAGCATATCGAGTGACTCAAGGCGACAAAGGTTTGGGACACAGTTGATTAAGTCTAGGAAGGAGTCCTTGGTTCACTTCGTGAATGTATCGAGCAGGGGAAGACAGACGATCAGGATCTTGTGGAGAGGATTTGTGAAATCCCGCCAGCTGTCAGATCCGCCAGAGAAGTGAGGAGGATACAGTTACGTCTGGAGTTTAAGCTCAAGGGATTGTGGACCGTCGGATCAACCTATAGTTACCCATCAACCGTCCGATTTGACAGGAGTTGCATAGGGTTTAAGCCTTCGTGAGTAAAGTGGAAACTCCGAGAAGCATCAGAATATTGAGGCATCGGAGTTCGGGAAATCGGGGATCCTGTGGACCAGAGATCGGAAAATCCATCGTGGAAATCCCGACGATCTCAGAGTCGTCCATCTGTTGGGACAGGTGGCAGGAACCAGGAGTCATCAGTATATCTGAGGTTCAGAAGTCAAGAGCTCGAGACCCTTTGAGTCTCGCAACAATGAAGGGATCATAGCCATAGATCTCAGGTAAGATA
>JZKD02S1902367.1:0-13402 GCA_000966675.3 Picea glauca | reverse complement strand
TTGAGTAATATTTCCTTAGTCTTACTGATGCCTGGAGGGGCCTGGAGATTCTCCAATACATATATGATGTCTGCATACCATGGAGAATCAATGAAATGATGAGGCACCTGCGCATCTTTTTATTCTTGAGGGAATTCTGACAGATCGACAATGAAGTTCATTCCTACAATGTCGCAGTCCAACCACGCCATCAACTTCGTGAGGCCCTGAACTTTGACCAACTTTGTAGGCTTGATCTCAAGATCGCATTATAACATTGTTGCTATCCAATTTCCTCTCCTTCCTTTCGGGTCAGGCTGAGTCAGGATGTCCTTTACTGAACTGTTGGGCACACAAGCGATGACATGGGAGTGCAATATGTATGTCCTAAATTCCTTCAAATATTTTACTAAGGCATATGCCTGCTTTTCCATAATATCATACCTTAGGGGAGCATCGCGCAGTGTCTGGCTGAAGTAGGCTATGGGTTTCTCAAAATCTTGTTCGTCCTTCTGCAACAATACGTTGACAATAGTGTGTTCTGAGGCAAATGAAAAAAGGAGGAAATCTTTGGTAAAGTTTGGGTTGGCTAGCACAGGGGATTTATTCATAGCCACTTTTATATCTTCGAATGAATTCTTGGCCTCCAGGTTCCACTTAGTATCGTTTCCCTTCCCGAGCATGAAAGTTATATGTTTTATGATTTCTGCGAGGTTTGGGATGAATCTCCTCAAAAAGTTCATCTTGCCTAGGAAAGATTGTACCTCCTTTTTATTGCACGGGGTGTCAATCTTCAGGATCCCTTCAACCTTGCTAGGGTCTATTTTAATGCCTTCTTTTGAAATGATGTGCCCCAAAATATTTCCTTCCTCCACTGTGAAATGTGATTTCTTTGGATTCAGTGATATGCCAAACTTTATGCACTTCTAGAAAACCCTCTTCAGGTGCTCGAGATGCTGTTTGTCGGAGGTAGAATACACTGTGATGTCATCCAAATAAATTGGGATGGATTTATCCTTCTCATCAACAAAAGCGATGTCCATTTCCCTCTGAAAGGTGGCACCAATGTTCATCAGGCCAAACAACATCTTAGCGTACATGAACTTCCCCATGGAGTGGTGAAGGCCATCTTCTCTCTGTCATCCGGGTGGACCATGATTTGGTTATATCCTGAGAAACCATCCAACATGGACATGTTCTTAGATCTCACTACCTTTTGCAAGATGTAGTCCATTTTGGGAAGGGGGTAGTGGTCTTTGAGAGACACCTTATTTAAATTTTGGAAATCTATGCATAGTCTTATTTCACCACTTTTCTTTCTTACAGGTACTAGGTTAGCTACCCACTTCAAGAATCTTAAGGAAACAATGATTTTGGTGTCGAAAAAATTCTTTACCTCTTTCTCGATCAACGACAGTAACATGGGATTTATCCATCTTAGCTTCTATTTGAAAGGCTTCTGATCTTCCTTGAGAGGGATAACATGTTGGATCACCTTCATGTCATACACATTTAGACCATCGTAGCTCCACGCAAAGACATCCGGGAAATCCTTCGTGAGATTTACGTAATCTTTCTTGACCTCCAGACTAAGTGTCTTTGATAATTTTACCATCTTTGAATCTTCCTCAGTCCCGATGTTGCAGTATTCCACGTCTTCTTTGCTTGCGGTGATCTTGGGATTCTTAGCCACATCATTTTTTTCAAACAAATTTTCTAGCGGCACCAACCCCTTTGGAATAATATTGTTCTTCAGTTGTATTATATCCCTTCCTATGATCTAGTTTGGAAAGGGTTGTCATCACTGCGCACATATTCACCCTCATATTCGTCGCCACAGTATTCCCCGTCGCTCTTTGTGTTAGTGAACGCGTTGCTCATAAGGAGGAATCTTTCCACCTATTTGTCATTGTTAAACACCTTCCAGTGTTTGATGTTGTCAGGTACTGTCGGCCTGTGCTTGACCTCAATTTCATATATTTTATCTAGAAGAATGGGAATCTTGAAAACTGAGGCAGAGGTGGCCAACGCGTCGGCGATCTAATTTTTTTCTCTGGGGATAGTAGTCAGGTCATACTCCGAAAATCCTTCGAGAAGGTCCAAAGCCAAATTTCTGTACACTCGTAGTCTAGGGTGTTTGGTCTAATACACACCCTTCACCTGATTTATGATTAGCTCGAAATCACCACACACTGCTATCCTCTGTGTGCATAGCTCTTTCAAAACTTGTAAGCCCAAGATTAGCACTTCATACTCGACCATGTTGTTAGTGAATTCAAACATGAGCTTCTATGAACACAAATTTGTGCTTTCTTTAGGGGGGCTCACCCATATACCAATATCAGCTCCTTCTCTTTTGACTGTGCTATCAAAACTCATGTTCCACACCCTGTTTTCCACATAGTCTCATGGGTCAGCGCACTCTATTACTTCCTGCGCATTTTTCTGGTCAGTTGTTGTGATGGTTGCCGATCCTTCTTCTTCGAAGCTAAAGTAATTGTAGAATATAGATGAACCCACTTTGGTGTCGACGATGTATATAGGATGATTGTGGGGTTGTGTCTTGCTGCTTACCATGTATTTAAACAACACTTCTTTGTACAGCCTTCTGTCATGGCCAAAAAACAAGGATAGTGGCGTACGTCATATCCATATGCAATGTGCCCTTCAAATTCATGGCCCATGATCTCAAGAGAAGCATGTCGAACTTCAGGGGTATGTCTGCGGCGACTATGTCCATGACCATGTTTTTGGTGAGGATTTGAGCCAATGATACAACTAGGTATTTGATAAGACCCAAGCATTTAACTTTCCTCGAATCAAAGGAGAAAAGATCCTTGTATGGTCTAGTGACTTCTAAACCCATCTCGTCCATGATCACCTTTTGCATGAGATTGTGTGATGTGCTAGAATCAAGAATGGATTTATGCAGGGTCAGATCATAGATCTTCAAACTGACATAGAAAGGAGGGACATATTTTTCATCACTTGTCTCTTCGATGCACAAACCAAACAAAATGGTAGGGTGGTCGTCTCAAATGTTCAGAGTATCGGGGGTCCCTCCCATTTTCAACATTTTAATGATTTTTTCTTGATACTCACCCTTTCTAATAAGCTCATTGAAGGAGACGAAGATTTTGATTTTGGCCATTTCGTGTTCAAAATTGAAAGGGGGACAGTTTTTTCTACCTCCTATCCGCTCGTCTCTCGGCCTGTCTCTGAGGATTTCTTGGGGACTTCCTCCTTTGACTTCGCCTTCTCTGTTGCATCCTTGGTTGCACTGTCTGGTCTTGGTCGGATCGTGGAAGGTGTGTTTGTTGTAGGATTCTTTACGGAGTTCGTTTGTTGCATCTCGATAGGTACATATTTACTCTAAAGGTTGTACTTCTTCTGGAATTGCATGATAGCATTTTGATAACCTTTCCTGAATTCTTCTATCTCCAAAGACGGTGCATCGTATGTTTTGAGTATCATACCATCTTCGATTTCCAAAATAAAGTCTTTTTTTTGGCTCATATATCGATCATGCTCTCTCTTTGTCAAGAACACGCGTGGGTTTTTGTCATCACAACAATGCATCTGGTCGTCAAAATTCTGGTCAAAATCCTCTTCTGCATAGTTTTTCTGGAAAGGAGGTCTTGTCTACTGGTCGCCTGGGTCCCGCTACTTGATTTGAGGAATCTGAACCCTCCAAAGATTTTGATTTCTGGGTTATGGGTTGTTTTTTTTTCAGGCAGCATGCCTGTTTCCCACAGACATTCTCTCCATCAACGTTTCCATGGTCTTCATCATCATGTCGAATTTGCCATCTGAGGACCGTGATGTAGGTGACTTTGCATCTCCCTGGGGTCTCTTGTCACCTCGATTGAGCCTCAATTTTATTTTCCATGACGCCATCATGTGCACTTCAACCTTGAAAGCATTACTCATTATGGCATCTAGACTCTCTGATCTTCTTTCTCTTAGCAGTAGAGCAAAGTCACTGTCGAAGGAGTCTGCATACCACAACTGTGTAGCACCAGGAGGGGTCTTTACTTCCACAGGGATGGAGTTGTACACCTTTAAGAAACGAGCTAAGAACTCCTGCACCATCTCCTCCGGTGCTTTCTTCATGTTATTGTATTGTGTTAGCAGCTGCAAAGGGTTTTTCTTATCCCCCCATTTATTTAGGAACGACCTTTCAAATGTGGCGAAGTCTCGAATTCTCACGGGCGAGAGGGATTTGAACCACTTTATTACATCTCCCAAAAGGCTTTACACGAAAAGCCTCATTTTTTCATCCGCGTAGTCTACCTCCTCCAGGTCGACAAAGTCGTTAAACCAGTCCAGGTGTCTCTCGACATAAACATTTCCCTCAACGTCGTAGAGTCTAATTCTTTGGCCATAATTCTGAGGCAAGTCATGTAACTGGGTCGGCAGGATGACGGGAGAAAATCTGGCATCCATAGCCTTAGGGGGATTCATATTTTGGGGGATATTGTTTGTCACCAAGGCTTGGAAATTGTTTGGGTCGATAAAATTCTTGTCCAAACTGGTTTCTGACTTAGACTTGAACAGAGTTTGCTCAAAAAGCATGTCAAACTCAAGGTAATCAATGCTCTGTGCATCGTCTTTGGGCAAGGACATAATTCTGTCTAGGAAATAAAACGGTCTGGCGCTTGCTCTCTAGCCTTGCGCAAAATCTTCTCCGGGTCGCACACAGGCTTAGAGGGGTTTGGGTCAGGATTTTCTCTGGTGTAAAATGTCTTTGGAGCCAGGTTTCTTGAGTATTTCTACTTAGGGGTACTGTTTTGTTTGGACTGGAGTTGTCAGGGTAAAGGTTTCAATTGGTATGGGTGTTTTCCCCTCTATTACCCTCAAGGGTCAAACTGCAATGTTTTTCATTCTCCCAGGGAAAATCCTTTCAAATTAATCCCCGACTACGATGCCATAATGTTAGCACTCCGTAAATCTGTTCGGCTGATAAATAGACAATGAAGGTAAATTTTTCAACCAACTTTGAGACCCAAAACTAGCCTTTTGGATCTGGAGAGGGCTCTCTCAGAAATGGAGCAGTATCCGTGCAGGATATGACTTTGGAAACAATGGCTAGATTTAACACCTATGATAAAATGGGTTCTAGTTATATTGGCTCAAAAAAGAAATACTTGGGCTATGGGGTCAATCCAAGGAAGAGGCGAGACAAATGACCCAGTGATTAGATTTGAGAGGATAAGGCTAGGCGAGCAACAACCTTCAGTGTAAAACCATAATGTGTGGCAGGAGAAATTACAGGAAGTAATTGAGGAGCACCGCTGTGGAAAAATTTAGAGTTATCTTGAGAGGAGAATGTTTTTTCTAAGTGGCGCGAACAAGGGGTGTTGTACAGTGAATTCTCAGGTTCGATAATTCGTTTCTAAATAGATAGAAAAAGATATGAAATAAAGATAATTGGAAATCACGTACGCAAAGAGAGAAAGCACAATACATCCAATTATTACAACTAGAATCTTTTCATCAAATCACAGGACCTTTGCATTAAATTTTGGTCAAAACTCAGATTACATACAATAGCTATCATCTACCCAATTTTCCAACCAACCTTGATTACATCGAAAATATGAAATATATAAATGAGGGTGCCTCTTGGGCTGCCCTGCTTTCTAACCATTAACCCTAAACTAGAAAAAACGTGCCACATGCGCCAGAGACTCTTCGCATGTTACTATCCAAAAATAGGAAATTATCATGCCTTTCCACTAACGACTATCTTCAGGTTCACCATGGGGTCCGATTGTCGGTCAGAATCCGATGTGGGGAAAAATGTGTCACTGTATCTCTTGATCGAGTATCCTAGTGAACAAGTGTCTGTTAAAAGCTTGTTGTTTGTAATATTGGTTTCGCCTTCTCTTATGTGCCCAGTTGCTGGAGGACTATGAGTAGTAAAAAACTGTTCAATTCTTGTGACCGTTATCAAAATGGTAGGATACTTTAGAGGACACGTATCACTCAAAAATTCTGTGAAGAAAATGCCACCTGTTAAGATTTCTCTTTCTGTGCGTTGGCAAGAGCCACACAGATTTCCTTTTTGGCCGCTTCACATTCTTTGGGATGCTCTGTGTACCTTTCATCTACTAACCTTTGTGCTTCTCGCAGCTGGACAATAACACCCTAGGCCTCTCTGAGCTTCCTTTTCAACCATGTCACATTTCCTTCGTGACTTTATGCAGCTGACGCTTCTATGGTCTTTGTCGCTAGCTGTTGCCTTAATTTCCTGTTCTCCTGATAGAGCTTGGAAATAGCAAGATTTGCTTGTTTCAATTGTTGAGATGGAATTTCCTCATTTTCTCCCATGACGTCTGCTTTCCTTGCTCTATTTCTTCCTTCACGGCTTGATTTCCTGGCAGGTTCTAGCCGGATGGCACGTATGAGTAGTTCTTCAAATATCAATCCGACGTGCGGTTCTTCTGCAATTTGAGCCTTCATGATCTCCTCGTTCTTTCTTGGCCTGCCCCTCCTTTGAGGTAGTTGTTGCTGGGAGGATGGGGTTCTTTCCATCTCCCTTTCCTATATGAATTTCTCTACTTCGGCTATTTCGCGATCTGATATGGTCTTCTCTGTAGGTAAGAGGCAGGTTTCTTTCACGTCTTTGGGGATGCCTGTCGCCGGTGAGAATGCATCCCAGTGCTTTTGGGGTTTGATTATTTTAGTTCTACTACCCCATGTGCCCTTTCCTGCATTCTGAGAGGTTGCCATGGCATGACCGAGGAGTATCCTACATGTAGTGAATTCAACAAATGCACACGAGGGAAGGTTTTGAACAAGCTGGACTGGTAAGGAGAATCACGGATAGCATTCTGGGCTGGTTCTATGACTGTGGAGAATGCCGAGCATTCGAGATTTATAATGGATTGACTAGGAGAAAGAAATCATACTGAGGGACGACAAATTTATGGCAACGAGATGTTTCAAATCAAGTTGCAGGTTTCCCATGGCAAATCCCCATGTGCATGATGCAAGTGATAAGGCTTGTTGAGCATGCCTAATACGAACACCGCAATTTTTCATCCTCTCAGTCTTCATGAAGAACCAATAATAACTGTTGTACTTGCCGATGCAACCTTTATTAACCACTTGACTCGACCAGGGCACGTAGAAAATGGCTTCTTAACAGGATTCGACCTTCTGGGAAAAGACATACCTATACCGTGTATACCATTCCTGAATCTGACACCCTTTCCCATTTCCAAGGGCCAACCAACCATTTGATGAATTCAACCTCAGGTGCTACATACCTGACTTCACATGTTTGGGTGCATGGGTCATAATGTGAATCAAAACCAACTCTAAATGGAAAGAAAAATGGTGGCACTAATAGGTCTCATTCTCAACGATATCTAATGATGAATTTTGATGGGTCGTGTTTCCTNACCTCTTTCTCAATCAACGACAGTAACATGGGATTTATCCATCTTAGCTTCTGTTTGAAAGGCTTCTGATCTTCCTTGAGAGGGATAACATGTTGGATCACCTTCATGTCATACACATTTAGATCATCGTAGCTCCACGCAAAGACATCCGGGAAATCCTTCGTGAGATTTACGTAATCTTTCTTGACCTCCAGACTAAGTGTCTTTGATAATTTTACCATCTTCGAATCTGCCTCAGTCCCGATGTTGCAGTCTTCCACGTCTTCTTTGCTTGCGGTGATCTTGGGGTTCTTAGCCACATCATTTTTTTCAAACAAATTTTCTAGCGGCACCAACCCGTTTGGAATAATATTGTTCTTCAGTTGTATTATATCCCTTCCTATGATCTGGTTTGGAAAGGGTCGTCATCACTGCGCACATATTCACCCTCATATTCGTCGCCGCAGTATTCCCCGTCGCTGTTTGTGTTAGTGAACGCGTTGCTCATAAGGAGGAATCTTTCCACCTATTTGTCATTGTTAAACACCTTCCAGTGTTTGATGTTGTCAGGTACTGTCGGCCTGTGCTTGACCTCAATTTCATATATTTTATCTAGAAGAATGGGAATCTTGAAAACTGAGGCAGAGGTGGCCAACGCGTCGGCGATCTAATTTTTTTCTCTGGGGATAGTAGTCAGGTCATACTCCGAAAATCCTTCGAGAAGGTCCAAAGCCAAATTTCTGTACACTCGTAGTCTAGGGTGTTTGGTCTAATACACACCCTTCACCTGATTTATGATTAGCTCGAAATCACCACACACTGCTATCCTCTGTGTGCATAGCTCTTTCAAAACTTGTAAGCCCAAGATTAGCACTTCATACTCGACCATGTTGTTAGTGAATTCAAACATGAGCTTCTATGAACACAAATTTGTGCTTTCTTTAGGGGGGCTCACCCATATACCAATATCAGCTCCTTCTCTTTTGACTGTGCTATCAAAACTCATGTTCCACACCCTGTTTTCCACATAGTCTCATGGGTCAGCGCACTCTATTACTTCCTGCGCATTTTTCTGGTCAGTTGTTGTGATGGTTGCCGATCCTTCTTCTTCGAAGCTAAAGTAATTGTAGAATATAGATGAACCCACTTTGGTGTCGACGATGTATATAGGATGATTGTGGGGTTGTGTCTTGCTGCTTACCATGTATTTAAACAACACTTCTTTGTACAGCCTTCTGTCATGGCCAAAAAACAAGGATAGTGGCGTACGTCATATCCATATGCAATGTGCCCTTCAAATTCATGGCCCATGATCTCAAGAGAAGCATGTCGAACTTCAGGGGTATGTCTGCGGCGACTATGTCCATGACCATGTTTTTGGTGAGGATTTGAGCCAATGATACAACTAGGTATTTGATAAGACCCAAGCATTTAACTTTCCTCGAATCAAAGGAGAAAAGATCCTTGTATGGTCTAGTGACTTCTAAACCCATCTCGTCCATGATCACCTTTTGCATGAGATTGTGTGATGTGCTAGAATCAAGAATGGATTTATGCAGGGTCAGATCATAGATCTTCAAACTGACATAGAAAGGAGGGACATATTTTTCATCACTTGTCTCTTCGATGCACAAACCAAACAAAATGGTAGGGTGGTCGTCTCAAATGTTCAGAGTATCGGGGGTCCCTCCCATTTTCAACATTTTAATGATTTTTTCTTGATACTCACCCTTTCTAATAAGCTCATTGAAGGAGACGAAGATTTTGATTTTGGCCATTTCGTGTTCAAAATTGAAAGGGGGACAGTTTTTTCTACCTCCTATCCGCTCGTCTCTCGGCCTGTCTCTGAGGATTTCTTGGGGACTTCCTCCTTTGACTTCGCCTTCTCTGTTGCATCCTTGGTTGCACTGTCTGGTCTTGGTCGGATCGTGGAAGGTGTGTTTGTTGTAGGATTCTTTACGGAGTTCGTTTGTTGCATCTCGATAGGTACATATTTACTCTAAAGGTTGTACTTCTTCTGGAATTGCATGATAGCATTTTGATAACCTTTCCTGAATTCTTCTATCTCCAAAGACGGTGCATCGTATGTTTTGAGTATCATACCATCTTCGATTTCCAAAATAAAGTCTTTTTTTTGGCTCATATATCGATCATGCTCTCTCTTTGTCAAGAACACGCGTGGGTTTTTGTCATCACAACAATGCATCTGGTCGTCAAAATTCTGGTCAAAATCCTCTTCTGCATAGTTTTTCTGGAAAGGAGGTCTTGTCTACTGGTCGCCTGGGTCCCGCTACTTGATTTGAGGAATCTGAACCCTCCAAAGATTTTGATTTCTGGGTTATGGGTTGTTTTTTTTTCAGGCAGCATGCCTGTTTCCCACAGACATTCTCTCCATCAACGTTTCCATGGTCTTCATCATCATGTCGAATTTGCCATCTGAGGACCGTGATGTAGGTGACTTTGCATCTCCCTGGGGTCTCTTGTCACCTCGATTGAGCCTCAATTTTATTTTCCATGACGCCATCATGTGCACTTCAACCTTGAAAGCATTACTCATTATGGCATCTAGACTCTCTGATCTTCTTTCTCTTAGCAGTAGAGCAAAGTCACTGTCGAAGGAGTCTGCATACCACAACTGTGTAGCACCAGGAGGGGTCTTTACTTCCACAGGGATGGAGTTGTACACCTTTAAGAAACGAGCTAAGAACTCCTGCACCATCTCCTCCGGTGCTTTCTTCATGTTATTGTATTGTGTTAGCAGCTGCAAAGGGTTTTTCTTATCCCCCCATTTATTTAGGAACGACCTTTCAAATGTGGCGAAGTCTCGAATTCTCACGGGCGAGAGGGATTTGAACCACTTTATTACATCTCCCAAAAGGCTTTACACGAAAAGCCTCATTTTTTCATCCGCGTAGTCTACCTCCTCCAGGTCGACAAAGTCGTTAAACCAGTCCAGGTGTCTCTCGACATAAACATTTCCCTCAACGTCGTAGAGTCTAATTCTTTGGCCATAATTCTGAGGCAAGTCATGTAACTGGGTCGGCAGGATGACGGGAGAAAATCTGGCATCCATAGCCTTAGGGGGATTCATATTTTGGGGGATATTGTTTGTCACCAAGGCTTGGAAATTGTTTGGGTCGATAAAATTCTTGTCCAAACTGGTTTCTGACTTAGACTTGAACAGAGTTTGCTCAAAAAGCATGTCAAACTCAAGGTAATCAATGCTCTGTGCATCGTCTTTGGGCAAGGACATAATTCTGTCTAGGAAATAAAACGGTCTGGCGCTTGCTCTCTAGCCTTGCGCAAAATCTTCTCCGGGTCGCACACAGGCTTAGAGGGGTTTGGGTCAGGATTTTCTCTGGTGTAAAATGTCTTTGGAGCCAGGTTTCTTGAGTATTTCTACTTAGGGGTACTGTTTTGTTTGGACTGGAGTTGTCAGGGTAAAGGTTTCAATTGGTATGGGTGTTTTCCCCTCTATTACCCTCAAGGGTCAAACTGCAATGTTTTTCATTCTCCCAGGGAAAATCCTTTCAAATTAATCCCCGACTACGATGCCATAATGTTAGCACTCCGTAAATCTGTTCGGCTGATAAATAGACAATGAAGGTAAATTTTTCAACCAACTTTGAGACCCAAAACTAGCCTTTTGGATCTGGAGAGGGCTCTCTCAGAAATGGAGCAGTATCCGTGCAGGATATGACTTTGGAAACAATGGCTAGATTTAACACCTATGATAAAATGGGTTCTAGTTATATTGGCTCAAAAAAGAAATACTTGGGCTATGGGGTCAATCCAAGGAAGAGGCGAGACAAATGACCCAGTGATTAGATTTGAGAGGATAAGGCTAGGCGAGCAACAACCTTCAGTGTAAAACCATAATGTGTGGCAGGAGAAATTACAGGAAGTAATTGAGGAGCACCGCTGTGGAAAAATTTAGAGTTATCTTGAGAGGAGAATGTTTTTTCTAAGTGGCGCGAACAAGGGGTGTTGTACAGTGAATTCTCAGGTTCGATAATTCGTTTCTAAATAGATAGAAAAAGATATGAAATAAAGATAATTGGAAATCACGTACGCAAAGAGAGAAAGCACAATACATCCAATTATTACAACTAGAATCTTTTCATCAAATCACAGGACCTTTGCATTAAATTTTGGTCAAAACTCAGATTACATACAATAGCTATCATCTACCCAATTTTCCAACCAACCTTGATTACATCGAAAATATGAAATATATAAATGAGGGTGCCTCTTGGGCTGCCCTGCTTTCTAACCATTAACCCTAAACTAGAAAAAACGTGCCACATGCGCCAGAGACTCTTCGCATGTTACTATCCAAAAATAGGAAATTATCATGCCTTTCCACTAACGACTATCTTCAGGTTCACCATGGGGTCCGATTGTCGGTCAGAATCCGATGTGGGGAAAAATGTGTCACTGTATCTCTTGATCGAGTATCCTAGTGAACAAGTGTCTGTTAAAAGCTTGTTGTTTGTAATATTGGTTTCGCCTTCTCTTATGTGCCCAGTTGCTGGAGGACTATGAGTAGTAAAAAACTGTTCAATTCTTGTGACCGTTATCAAAATGGTAGGATACTTTAGAGGACACGTATCACTCAAAAATTCTGTGAAGAAAATGCCACCTGTTAAGATTTCTCTTTCTGTGCGTTGGCAAGAGCCACACAGATTTCCTTTTTGGCCGCTTCACATTCTTTGGGATGCTCTGTGTACCTTTCATCTACTAACCTTTGTGCTTCTCGCAGCTGGACAATAACACCCTAGGCCTCTCTGAGCTTCCTTTTCAACCATGTCACATTTCCTTCGTGACTTTATGCAGCTGACGCTTCTATGGTCTTTGTCGCTAGCTGTTGCCTTAATTTCCTGTTCTCCTGATAGAGCTTGGAAATAGCAAGATTTGCTTGTTTCAATTGTTGAGATGGAATTTCCTCATTTTCTCCCATGACGTCTGCTTTCCTTGCTCTATTTCTTCCTTCACGGCTTGATTTCCTGGCAGGTTCTAGCCGGATGGCACGTATGAGTAGTTCTTCAAATATCAATCCGACGTGCGGTTCTTCTGCAATTTGAGCCTTCATGATCTCCTCGTTCTTTCTTGGCCTGCCCCTCCTTTGAGGTAGTTGTTGCTGGGAGGATGGGGTTCTTTCCATCTCCCTTTCCTATATGAATTTCTCTACTTCGGCTATTTCGCGATCTGATATGGTCTTCTCTGTAGGTAAGAGGCAGGTTTCTTTCACGTCTTTGGGGATGCCTGTCGCCGGTGAGAATGCATCCCAGTGCTTTTGGGGTTTGATTATTTTAGTTCTACTACCCCATGTGCCCTTTCCTGCATTCTGAGAGGTTGCCATGGCATGACCGAGGAGTATCCTACATGTAGTGAATTCAACAAATGCACACGAGGGAAGGTTTTGAACAAGCTGGACTGGTAAGGAGAATCACGGATAGCATTCTGGGCTGGTTCTATGACTGTGGAGAATGCCGAGCATTCGAGATTTATAATGGATTGACTAGGAGAAAGAAATCATACTGAGGGACGACAAATTTATGGCAACGAGATGTTTCAAATCAAGTTGCAGGTTTCCCATGGCAAATCCCCATGTGCATGATGCAAGTGATAAGGCTTGTTGAGCATGCCTAATACGAACACCGCAATTTTTCATCCTCTCAGTCTTCATGAAGAACCAATAATAACTGTTGTACTTGCCGATGCAACCTTTATTAACCACTTGACTCGACCAGGGCACGTAGAAAATGGCTTCTTAACAGGATTCGACCTTCTGGGAAAAGACATACCTATACCGTGTATACCATTCCTGAATCTGACACCCTTTCCCATTTCCAAGGGCCAACCAACCATTTGATGAATTCAACCTCAGGTGCTACATACCTGACTTCACATGTTTGGGTGCATGGGTCATAATGTGAATCAAAACCAACTCTAAATGGAAAGAAAAATGGTGGCACTAATAGGTCTCATTCTCAACGATATCTAATGATGAATTTTGATGGGTCGTGTTTCCT
>JZKD02S1902356.1:62654-75573 GCA_000966675.3 Picea glauca | reverse complement strand
GAATTATAATGAAAAGATTAAAAACTACATTTATCTTTTGGGTTCAAAAAAATAAAAATAACAAGAGAGAATTAAATAATAAAATTAAAGAGACTTAAGGAGTAAATTAAGGAATAATTTAAGGAATGATTAAGGAGTAAATTAAGGAGTAATTTAAGGAGTGATTAAGGAGTAATTTAAGGAGAAATTTAAGGAGTGATTAAGGAATAACTTAAGGAGAACTGAAGGAGTGATTTTGGGGGAGTGAGAGAATTGAATCTTTTAATAATTAAAAAAGAAATTAATTTTGGAGAACCAGAGGCATGTGTGACACTTGGACGGCGAAGAATGTTAGAGGGTTAGTCATTAAAAATTAATTAATTAATGATTTATGAATTAGGTCAGTCTCAAAATTCTATAAAAGGAGGGGAAAGGAAGGAAGAAAGGGGGAACGGTTAGCGTAATGTTACGCTACCGAATTGTGGCTTGACGGGTTGCTTGTGAGGAGTTGGGTATATCTCAGCTGTGTTGGAGTGGTAGCTCAGCCGTGGAGGCAAGCTGAGACGCTATTCTATCTCTGGTTCTTGTGTGGCCCCTTTGCGGCTCGGGGGGCTAAGGGGGAAGAAGAGTACCCCTAGCGTTTGGTTGGGAGGTACCGGTGAGCTTTCCTTGGTCGGCAAGCAGAAGCGGCACGGAGCGAGGGAAGCGGCACAGCGCGAGGGACGTCTCCGAAGTGGGCGAGTGGCAACGGTATGATTTTAACTGGTGAAGTATAATGCATTTTTACTTTTGGCAATTTAATGTTATTGAAATGGTACAATTGTTAAAGCGTCTTATATTCGGCAGTTTATTGTTATTGGTGATAATATGATGAGATTGGTTGGCATTATAGTTTGAATTTCGTTCTGCAATGATATTGTAGAGTTGTTTCTANGGAAGGAAGAAAGGGGGAACGGTTAGCGTAACGTTACGCTACCGAATTTGTGGCTTGACGGGTTGCTTGTGAGGAGTTGGGTATATCTCAGCTGTGTTTGGAGTGGTAGCTCAGCTGTGGAGGCGAGCTGAGACGCTATTCTATCTCTGGTTCTTGTGTGGACCTTTTGCGGCCCGGGGGGCTAAGGGGGAAGAAGAGTACCCCTAGCGTTTGGCTGGGAGGTACGGGTGAGATTTATTTGGTCGGCAAGCAGAAGCGGCACGGAGCGAGGGAAGCGGCACAGCGCGAGGGATGTCTCCGAAGCGGGTGAGTGGCAACGGTATGATTTTAAATGGTGAAGTATAATTCATTTTTACTTTCGGCAATTTAATGTTATTGATGTTGAAATGGTAGAATTGTTAAAGCGTTTTATATTCGGCAGTTTATTGTTATTGGTGATAATATGATGAGATTGGTTGGCATTATAGTTTGAAGTTTCGTTCCGCAATGATATTGTAGAGTTGTTTCTATTCTGATCATGTGTCACTTTAGTTATGATGTCATGTGTTTTTGCATTGATATGAATTAGGTGATGTTGTTAATTTCTAATTGTTAAAAAGAAAAAAAAAAATTCCTATTGAACTTCGCTATTCATAGACATAACAAAGGGGTCGTTACAATACTAGACTGGCTTTAAGTCACAGATATCAAGCAAGAAGCACAATACTAGTCACATCACAATGGATACTCCCTCTTTCGAGGAAGGTCCTTTCGGACTATACCAAGCTTATCTCAAAAGTGCTCAAACTTTACATGAGATAGAGGCTTGGTCAACACATCAACAACCTGTTCATCCATGCTAACGTACTGGAGCTTTATGGCTCCCCTCTGCACCATGTCACAGATGTAATGCTATTGAATCTCTATGTGTTTCGACCTGTCATGGAATACAAGATTCTCCGTGTTACACCTCAAAATTACTCACTTTGATAGTGTCACAAGTGTCGCCATTACAAGTGTTGTAAGTGTCGCATCTTGTCCGCAAGTGTTTCATCTTGAATACAAGTGTTGCAAGTGTCACAAACATCATACTGCCATCTTTCCGATGTTGTGCCTCTAACGACATCCCAAAGACACTTAAGACACCTCAAAGGCTAGTTTGGAAGAAGAGAAATCAGTTGACAGGGAGTACAAACTTTTTGCCATTGAAAGAACCACTAAAAAAATGAATATTGGAAAGGAGCGCTCCCCTACCCATTGTCAGGGAGTGTTGGCACTCCCTGAGCCTCTTTGGGGGAGTGTTTGAGCGCTCTGTGCACCCTTTTGGGGGAGAACTACCCTTTTTTGAGAAAATTTTGGGTTTGTTGAGGCAAATTAGGGAAGAATCCCTCAATTCTTGAAGGTGGTTGGATTCAAATAGATGGTTAATGCATGATCTTAGGGAATATCCTCAACTGAAGGAGAGGAATCCTCAACTTATCCCGAAGATCTCTCAAGTGGTTGGACCTCTGCAAGGGCTATGATGGTTCCACTTCATCTTAGCTGCAAGGGCTATGATGGTTCTGATCGAAGTGTATCTAGATATAGGAGCGAATGTCTCTTCATAGTCAATGCCTTCTTTTTGAGAAAAGCCACGAGCTACAAATCTTGCTTTATACTTCTCAATGCTTCCATCAACAACATGTTTTATTTTGAAGAGCCATTTGGACGATGCCACATCCTTTCTATTCGGTCTGGGAACTATTTCCCATACATTGTTCATTATTATGGATTGGTATTCTTCTGTCATGGCATCTGCCCATTGTTTCTTCTAAATGGCTTCTTCAAAGCAGGTAGGCTCTTTCTCTAGGATATCACACATCAAAGCCATATAACTGGAGAATGGATTAGGTCTCTTCACCTGTCTCGTGGTTCCTTCAGGAACTCCATACTTCTCTCCATCTTGAATAAGCTCTCTTGCCCAAGCAACATTTATTTTATGGGAGATCGTCATATGAGGAGGTTCTTGAAATTCTACTATGTCATGATCTTCTAGAATTTCCTCATCAAGGGAAGTTATGACTTCCCTCACCGGTTTTGCAGCTCTGGGAACCTCCCTTACTGATTCTGCAATTCTGGGGATTACGGGTTCCTCTTCATATACTTCAAGCTGACATCTTCTCGATTTCTTGAGTGATGCATCTTCATCTTCATCCTCTCTTTTATTTTGAAAATAATTTGCATGAATGAAATATTATTGGCAAGATAACATACATCAATAGTGAAAATTTTCCAGTCACCAGATGATCCTATAAATTATAGGGTTATAATAGTGGCTCCACCTGGGGATGTTACTCTCCTTGTGAAGTGCCAAGAACCTTCTTTCTGACGTCTGAAAGGTTTTCCTCCATTTTCTTTATAGTTGCTATCTGTTTTTTGTTTTTATTTTGGAAACTTGGTGGCATTTATCGATGGCTTAGGGCCTTCGCTGCGGGCTTCAACCATCTGATCAATGTCACCCACACAAAACCTGAATGAAAAGGGAAATGGTATATACAATGAAAAATGGATTCATGATATCTCTATTGGGGAGGCAAGTAATGCTTCAACATCCTGCCATTTACTGGTTCGCCTGGTAGGTCTGTCCCATCACTGTTTTTGAGAAAAAATGCATTATTTCCTCTAAACGCCTTAATGGTTAAAGGTCCTTTCCATAATCTATCAAATTTTCCGTGCTTACCCTTATTCTCATTTCTAGAATCCCATTTGAGAACCAAATCGCCTAACTCAAAATCATCTTCTTTAGTCCTTCTATCAAAAAACTTTTTGATGTTCTCCTGGATGACCCGAGTCTTGTTGTATACCTCTTCTCTGGACTGCATTATATTAATCATTTGATTTATCCTCCATTGAACATCATTTGTTTCTACTTGCGCTTCCTGCAATAGTTTCATGATAGGGACTCTTAATGAAAGGGGAAAAACTGCTTCAGTGCAATATACCAATTGGTATGGAGACATAGCAATTGCTCTTTTGGTTCTTATCTTGTCAGCCCAGAGTGTGAAAACCAACTTATTATGCGATGATTTTTTATTTTCTTGCAGTGTTTTCCTGAGAATGTTGACCAGACTTTTGTTTGAAGACTCGGCTAGCCCATTTCTTTGCGGATAATAAGTTGTTGAGTGTCCTAGAGTAATGTGATATTGACTACAAAACTCTATGAGCCTTTTGGATCTGAAATCCGCTGCGTTGTCAGCTATAATTTTTCTGGGGCATCCAAAACGAGACAAGATGTTAGTTTCTAAAAACTTGATGATAACGGAGTCAATAGCTTGCCTGCATGGCACAACCTCGATCAACTTGGTGAAGTAGTCTGTGGCCGTGAGGATCCACTTGTGTTGGCCTGAGGAGGATGGATGTATTTCACCAATGAAGTCTAAAACCCATTGTTGGAAAGGAGCTTCAACTAAGATAGGTTCAATAGGGAGTGGCAAAAGCTTCCTTTTACCTTCAAAAATCTGGCACTTGTGGTAAGAAGTAACCTTCTGGTGGACGTCAACAAACAAAGTAGGCCAGTAAAAACCAGATCTCAGAATCTTGTTAGCTGTGGTCTTCCAGCTCAGGTTCCCACCACAGTCTCTTGCATGAAAATCTTGAAGAACTTTGTCAGCTTTGTCTTTTAACATACAATTAAGCAAGATACCACCAGGGTCTTTCCAATAGAGATTACCTTCTAGAATACAAAATTTCAATGCTTTCAATTTAATAAATCTGGCTTTGGTCTTAGTCAAACCAGGAGGAGCTTGTAAATTTTGGAGTACAAAAATGAGGTTTGCGTACCAAGGGGAGTTTAAGAATACCTCTTTTACATTTGGAGTCGCCTACTCTTCCGGTTCATCAACTGCAGCCAAAAAATTAATATCTAGAGCATGAAAATTAGACTCAACCATTAATTTAGCCAAACCTTGTCCTTTGATCAATTTAGTAGGTTTTCTTTCAATGTTGTATTCCAAAATAACTGCAATCCATTTTCCTCTTCTACCATCTGGATTATCCTGGGTCAGGATATCCTTAACCACCGCATTTGGAATGTATGCAATCGTGTGAGAATGAAGAATATAGACTCTGAAGTCCTTTATGGTTTTTACTAGAGAGAAAGCTTGCTTCTCCATTATGTTATAGTTCAAAGCAACATCTCTCAAGGATTTGCTGAAAAACGCTATGGGTTGTTCGTACCCTTCACTATTTTTCTGCAACAACACAACTGCTATGATGTGTTCAGATGCAAAAGAGAAAAGATAAAAGTCTTTGGTGTAATCTGGGTTGATCATAACTGGGGCTTGGGTGAGTGCACATTTCACCTGCTCAAATGACCGTTTGGATTCAATGTTCCATTTGATTTTTGTGTCTTTTTTCAACATATTAGTGATGTTTCTGAGAAGTTCGGCCAGGTTTGGTATGAACCTTCTAAGGAAATTTATTTTGCCAATGAATGATTGTAGTTCTTTGATGTTCCCAGGGTGTTCCACTTTCTGTATGGATTTTATCCTGCTGGGATCTATTTTAATTTTGTTTTTCGAGATTATGTGTCCCAGCAGTTTGCCTTCCTCTAAACCGAAAAGGCTTTTCTTAGGATTCAATGAAATCCCGAATTTCCTGCACTTCTCGAACACGCGTTTGAGGTGTAGCAAGTGTTCCTCGTCATATTTGGAGCAAACAGTCACATCATCCAGATAAATGACTTTAAATCTCCCAGTTTCGTCCACAAAATCAATATCCATTGCTCTTTGGAAAGTGGCACCAACATTCATCAAACCAAAAGGCATCTTCACATACATGAAGGTTCCCCAAGGTGTAGTGAATGCGGTTTTCTCTTGGTCTTCTGGGTGGACAAGGACTTGGTTGTAGCCCGAGAAACCATCTAGTAAGGAGATCCTACTGGCCCCAACCACCTTTTGTAAAATTTGGTCCATTTTGGGAAGAGGGTAATTGTCTTTAAGAGAGACTTTGTTCATATTCCTGAAATCTATGCAAAGTCTAATCTCGCCAATTTTCTTCCTGGTAGGAACTAGGTTAGAAACCCATTTGGATAATCTCAAGGTGACTATGATTTTTGCATCATACATCTTTTTTATTTCTTTCTCTATCAAGGGAAGTAACTTAGGATTTATTCTCCTAAGTTTATGCCTGAAAGGTTTGTGTTCTTCTTTTATGGGAATCTGATGCTGTATGATACTTGTGTCACATGATTTTAAGTCCTCATAACCCCAGGCAAAAACATCCACATATTCCTTAAAAAGTTCAATGTATTTGTGTTTTTTCTCAGGGGGTATAGATTTAGAAAGTTTTATCAACTTGGGTTTTTCTTCTGTTCCTATGTTGCACTCTTCGACCTCTTTACCACTAGCTTCAATTTTTGGTTTTTTGGCTACATCGTTAAAATCGAACAAGTCTTCTAGCGGAACTAGACCTCTAGGTAACACATTACTTTTCAACTGTAGAATACCAGAATCTATCTCATTTTCATTCAATTCATCTGCATCTACTTTACTTTCATTGATCTTTTTGGAATCTACATTATTTACACTAACACTTTCAGAAGCAGATTTATTTACAATCTCATCATCATTTTCTAAATCTATGTTTGTACATTCGAAATCATTCTTACACTGTAGGAAGTCTTCAATTTGATCATCATTTCAAAATACCTGCCAGTATCTAATGTTGCTAGGAACGGTTGGTTTGCACTTCACCTCCACTGTGTACTTGCGAGTGGGACGAAAAGGAATTTTACAGGTAGCTGTTGATGTAGCCAACCCGTCTTCCAGTATGTTTTATCCCCTAGGCATTACTTGTAAGTCGATTTCAGTAAAGCATTGAAGAGCATCCAAAACAACATTCCTATAAGCCCTAAGTCTAGGGTGTTTAGATGCATACTCACCTTTGATTTGTTTGATAATCAGTTTAGAATCACCCCTTACCATGCTCTGTTTGGCACCAACTTTCCTTAGTAGTTTCAGGCCGAGCATCATAGCCTCGTACTCAACTACATTGTTAGTGCATTGGAAATTCAGTTTGTAAGAATGACTCTCAGAATACCTTGATCTGTGATTATGCAACCAACTCCAGCTCCAACTCCAACTCATTCTTTACTCACAACACCATCGAAATCCATGCTCCAAAAATTGGCTGCCAGTTCCTCACTTTCCACCATTTCAGTCTCTCTTGCCTCAATGATCACTTTATCTTCTTTTGAATCATGTATATCATCTTCCAACTGCGCGATTTGTTTTTCCAAATCACCATCATTGTACAGGATGAAAGAATCCATATCATAGTGTGCAGAGTATAATGGATAGTTATGCAGATTTTCCTGACTATTGACCATATACTTCATCAAGGTCTCTCTATACAGTCTCCTCTGTTGTCTGAATACCGGGATGGTGGCGTAGGACATATCTAGCTGCAGGGCTCCTTTCATCTTAGCTCCCCATGATCTTGACAGTAACATACCATATTTAGGGGGAATATCTGTAACCACTATATCCATTACCATACTCTTTGCTGGGATTTGAGCTAATGTAATGCATAAGTCTTTGATCAGGCCTATACATTTAAACTTGTTGGAGTCGAAAGAATGCAAATCTTTGTAGGGTCTGGTGACCTCGAGTCCCAACTTTTCCATCACGACTTTGGGCATTAGGTTGTGAGAGGCACCCAAATCTAGCATAGCGTTGTGTAATATTAGATCATGGATGTTTAGGCTGATGTAAAAAGGGGCCACGACACCATTATCAGTTTGACCATCAATTCCGGGACCAAACAAGAGCTCTGGTCGGTCATCAACAAGATTTACTATGTCAGAGTGATTTACAGATCCAACATTCAAATCCTTAGTACCTATCTCGGGTTTGATGCTTAAAGCTTTAATCACCTGAGACCTGTAAGCGTTCTTGTTCATCAAATCAGAGAGGGGAATGAGAATCTTCAATTTAGCTAGTTCCCCTTCAAGGATGAAAGTAGTGGAAGATTTGCTTAGGATATGTACCTTTGGTTTATCTATTGGAGCTCTATGACCAAGTGCCCTTGGTTGACTGGTTGATGAAAATTTAGTTTGATTTGCTCTTTGCAGTATTTCTGGAGTCTTTTGTGTATGAGGTTCAACATTGTTTCTCTCAAGGACTTTCTTGGGAGGGTTTTTTGAGGCTTTCTTGGTTTCAGCAGCCTTCTTCCAAGATTTCTTGTTTGCCTTCTTGCTCCTCAGGTTATACTGCCTATGAACCTCCATTATAGAGTTCTCAAAGGCCTGCTATTCTGTTTCCTCAACTTCCTCATTGACCTCTATTTGTGAAAGGAGAAACATCTTGTGCTCTTCCTGGGTGAGGAAAATGGATTCATGATCATGATCGCGATCACCCATGAGGTTTATATGAGTGTTATCAAACTCCTCGATTACCTCCCCATCATCGACATAATTATCCTAGAGGGGTGGTCCGATCTGCTGATCAGGCCCCCTCTGCTCTCTTTGATCTCTAGGATATCTTTGCATGATCTAGGGTGGATTTCTTCTGAAGTTTGGGTTTCGAATTTGAGGAGCGGCTTGGTTCTCCCTAGGTGGGTTTCTATCAGCTACAATGAGTCTCTCCATCATTTTATCCATAGCTCTGGCTAGAGAATCTAGTTTGGCATCTAATGAAGAAGTAGAAGGTTCTTCTTTGATAGTGACCCTCCTTTCTGTTTTCTTCATGGCCCTTCTGGCCAAAAGATTTGCTTCTACACCGACGACACTTTTTTGCATGTCTTCCAGAGTTGCAACATTTCTCTCCCTTAGCTGATAAGACATGTCTACGTCAAATCCATGGGGCAATTTTATTAATGCCAAACCTTGTGGTGGTTTGATATCAACTAGAATTGCATTGTACATATTGTTGAAATGAGTGCAATAATATTACACTGTCTCTCCTTGGTTCCGTTTGATGTTCTCATATTGTGACAGGATTTGGAGAGGATTTTTCTTCACCTCCCACCTGTCAAGGAAAGCTCGTTGAAAAACAACAATGTCAGTTATGGTAGCAACATGTAAGGCCTTGAATCAGTTTTTCACATCTCCAGTCAAACTCTGTGCAAATAGTCTCATTTTCACATCAGCTTCATCCACTTCCTATAAATAAAAATAATCGTTCATTTTGTCAACATGTTGTTGTGCATTTAGAGGACTAGTACTATCAAATTGAGGGAGTCTGGTTTGATAATCTTGAGGAATGTCATGTAAAGGGGCAACCAACACCAATGGAGCATATCTTTCTGTCATGATTGGTGGAGGAGGATGAACCACGACCTGTGTGATAGGAGAGGTAGTGACTGAAACCGTAGAAGATGAAGGGCTGGGAGGAATGGAGTGACCTGGTTTAGGTTTAACAGAAACTGCAACAATAGTTAAAACAGGAAGCTCGACTAACTGCTGAAGGTGGAGTTTGTATAAGGCTTGACCAAGATTCACAACTAGGTCTTCAAGCTTATCAGATTAAGGGAGAAAACGTTGATCAACTTCAGCTCTGGGAGATAGTATTTCAGGGGTCTTGGGCTCCTGGGCCGAAAGATGGTTTGATCTAAAACTGTTTCACTGACAAAACTGTCAGATTTTATCCTGAAAAGGCTTTGTTGAAAAGATATATCAAACTCGAGATCTTGAAGAAAAACTATATTCTCTAGGAGAGAAGGGGACCTTAGAAGTGGGTTGTGACTCCTGAAAACCTCTGCAGTGTTTTTCTTCCTGAGTAATTCTTCGGGATTGTCTATTACTATTACAGGTTCTGGGTCTGGATGAGATCTAGTGAAAACTCTTTTAGGAGCCAGAATGTTGATGATGATTTTTATTTTTATTTTTAGGAATCTTTAACTAACATACACAAACTTTAACAACCTCTGAACCTTATCTCTATATGAATTTAGGGTTTGTGATTAGTTCAGAAATAAAGTTTCCTTTATCTTAGGGGAAAGAAAACAAGGGATGGAAAGTCTGTTCAGTTCCCAGTATGGTCGCCAATTATGTTATCACTCTGTAAATTCCCAGAGGTTGTTGGAAAGCAAAAGAAACTTACCAGAGGTAACTTTATCCAACTATTTCGAAACTGAGATCTAGCCTTGCTAGTTTTAGAGAGGGATCTCTCTGTAAGATTTAACTTTGTTTTAAATTCAGATATTAGGCTATTTAAAATACGTAGAACTGAGTCGTTTGTTTTTATAAAATGGCTGAAAGGTTTTATGCATTCATTGGGCTATGGGGTCTATTTTATAAAGTTAGAGATAAGAGAACATATGTAAAGATTCTTTTCATAGGGCAGGATAATGCAACTATTGGATTCTTTAGAAATAAAATGATGAACAACAGAAAAAATGCGATATTGATTTATTATAACCAAGAAGCATTTAAGAATTTCTTGACTACAATATAGGAAGAAAAACACTTAGATCTTTAAAATCTAGGAACAAAGTACGCACAGGAAAATTCTGCAACTTTAATTCCTTTTAAATGATCAGGTTAGAAAACAAGATGATAACTAAGAGAGATACATGTTCAACTGAGAATAGAAAACTTCACCAACAAATGACACGCATGAATCTTGTGAAACATCTCTTTATATTACTGGAATATCTCTTGATAAAAATTACAGTGCTTACAGCTTGCTGGGGCGTAAAATCAACCCTCACTACTTCAAAGTTTGAAGTATTTATCACAAAAATTACAAACGACCCTGTCATTAACTGATCAGGACATGGCATATTCTAAATCTAACTAACTAGATAACATGATGCAAAAGTGTAGGAACTGATGATGATCTGTTGTATCCGTCATGCTAATTTTGGGGAAGGCTGTTGGTGAGTCATTCACGTGGAATTTACTGTTCTACCTGCTGAGTTGGACTGTACACCTCATACCTCATTCGATCAAAGTGCACAACTCCTCCTATCTTTGCTGACTGGGAATGGTGACTTTGAGCAGTCTTCGGTAGATTTCATCCATTTCTGTATATTTAGCAAAAGTAGGATTGATGATGAAAATATATTTGATCTCATTTTGAATACTGAGTTTCGACTACAAAGTCTCTAGGAACGCCTTGCTTGTGATGCTACCTTGTATACCGGAAAACTTGGAACTATCCTTGGCCACCGTGGCGATCTTCTGCTTGTAGTCAGGGAGGGTCATCAACTTGTCTTTTAGAACCAACAAACCAGGAAGACCTTTCTTCTGTGATGCCTCAATCTTGTTGAAAAATCTTTGGACCTCGATATCCATGTTCTGAGCTTTCTCCTCCAGCTGCATCATCAATCTTCTTTTGGTCAAAACTCTTTTGACTTCGAGGATATTTTATGTTCTGTCCTCAATTTTCAAGTCTTCCATCTCTTCCTTAGTCTTTGAATTAAGAAACTTAATGATTTCATTAGCTTCAATGGGCATTTCACCTAGTTCTCCTTTTATCTTGTCAATGGCCATCCTGCTCCTCAACACCAGTTCATGCTGCTCGAACATGATTTGCACCATGGGCCATAATTTGTTTATGGATTTGGAGATATCTGTCCAAATATTTTCCTTAGCCTCTGCTAATGTTTTTCCTCCCACGATTTTTTTATGAAGCTGTTGTATTTCATGCTTGAGTTTTTTTGACGCTTGCCTATCAATATTGTAGCTTCCTGGTAGGAAGATTTAAGCTCCTGGAGGTTTTCAACCTCCTTTTTCAGTCTGTTGATCTTTGTTCCTTGCAGACTCATTTCTTCCATTGATTTTGCTAATTCTACAGTTTTTTCCAGAGCTGTTAAGGGGGTTGCCGATGGGATTTTGGTTGTAGTGGCTGTTGATACCATTGTTGTGCTGACTCCTACGAGAGGAACAACACTCAGTGGAATGAATTCCATGGGTGTGGACTATTCTTTCTCCTTCAACAGTCTTTCCAATTCTGCTTCCATTTCCTTTATCTGGGCATTCTGCTACATAATTAGTTTTAGCAATTCTTCTTTGTCATCTTCTACCTCAGCTATCTCTTTGTCTTGTGAATCCTCTGTGGGTGGAAATTTCAATTGCTTCCTCAGATATGCAATATCAACATTCTTTTTCTTGAGAAGTTCCTCCGTTGCTTTCACATTTGAGGGATCATATCCAATCTTGAGCAACAATTCTTCTAAGGATTTGATCCAGTTGTCTTTTTCAAAAGATGATATCTTCTCCAACTTCAATTGAGTCTGAACATTGTTCAGAGAGACCTGTAGTTTTGTAGCTGAGGTAGAAGCATTTGCCAAAGTTGAGAAAACCATTTCTCCCGTTTGTCTATGTAAATCCATCTAATCAACTGGATGTACATCTCTGATGTTAAATTCAAGTGTTTTCCTGTTATAGTCCGAGATTTCCTTAGGATGGGGTACCTGTGCCTGTAGAAATGCCATGTGCATTATTGTTATAACCCTAAATTACACCACATATGCTTACCTAGCATCAGGCCTACTCATATCCTTTCATTGCCAAAGCCATGCTGAATAAACTCTTGAAAATCCTCTTAAATCAAATAACCCGCTAGCAGGCCCACTACAGCCCGCAGGTACCCGCTAGCAGGCCCACTACAGCCCGCGGGTACCCGCTAGCAGGCCCACTACAGCCCGCGGATACCTAAAAAAATACAAAAAACAGAAATTTGCCGACATAACGAGAAGCTTTTGGTGAGTTAACTAGAACTCCCCACCATGCATGGCCGAGAGTTCATCCAAAACCCTAGCTCCTTCTAGCCTATAAAAGGAGGGGTAGGGGTACTATTCAGAGGAGGAAACAATCATAGCAAAAGAACTCTGCCAAATTGCCAAGTCAGTTTTGTCCCAACCCTTTAGCCTTGCCTCAAGCTTTAGGAGAAATACATGCAACATCAGTTGGAGGAAAAAAAAAAGAGGAGGAGCCCAGGATCAGGATCGAGGAACGGTGGCCGATCTCAGAAATCATTGTAAGTTGGTTCATATTGAGATTAATGAAAAAGATACTTTTCCCGTCCCAAATACATAAGTCTC
>JZKD02S1902345.1:55924-66231 GCA_000966675.3 Picea glauca | reverse complement strand
CAAACGGGGCCCACACGACTTTTGGCGCTTCATCTCCTAGGGTTAGGTTTTTGGATGTCTAGGACTTTTGGCATTCCCAATTATTGTAAAAAGGCCTCCAGAGCCTCATTGTAACGATATTCTTTCGAATGTGATTAGCCGTCACATCTCTTCTCAGAGATAAGCTGCCACCATTCTAGCGAGTCTTTCACTCTGTATTTTTACAATCTCTGTACATTTCTTTGATTAATAGAAATCGTGTATTACTGTATATCTGTGTTTATGGTTTCATATCTGATACATTTCTGTTATATTATTGAATATCTACAATATCTCTGTGCATTTATTTATTATATCTCCGCTCTCATTTCGTGCCGAAAATAATCCAGATCAATCATGCCATTTAAATTGGTTTACAGCCAAGAAGCAGTAGTGCCATTCGAATTTTTAGTACCCATCTTGCGCATAGCACCTATCACACAAATGACAAAATGAGGTGTAGTATGGGAGAGACTGAATCAATCATTGACCATGGAGGAAGACTGAATCTTGGCAGGATTCCATCAACAAGTGCAGAAAGCAAGAGACAAAGCTTGGCATGTTCAAGAGACACATCAAGAAGAAAATGTTTAGGGAAGGATATCTAGTATTGATGTATGAAAACAAATAATTATAGGACCTAGGAAAGCTTATAATACATTGTTTAGGACCATACAAAGTGTTGGCATAGGGGTAGACCCAGGGTTCAATGCTACAATAATGCACCAACAAAACCCTAGCTACCAGCCCTTTCAGCAACACCTGCAAAGCAGATGAAGTCTCACCCAAGGTAGAGGCAGGGGTGGTTGCAGGACTCAAGTGTCTGCAACCTTAATTGGGATACATATCTCTGATTACACACTTAAAAAAGAACTTAGCATCAACAGTTCACCTCGAATTAACTCTTATCTCACTCCACAGATAACATAGAGCATTGAAGTATATACTTAGATCTAAGATGATTCAACAATTAGCAGCATACAACAGACTGGATCTGGTAGACCAAGCACTTAGCAACTTCATACCCATCAAATCTATCATCTATACACATCTAATAAGCACAAATCATAAGTAAACCTATCTAAACATGTCATAGCACTTAGCAAGAGAGGGAAAACACATGTAAGTAATAACACAAAGCATGACACACAGATTTACATGGTTCACCCCCACTCTGGGGCTATGTCCACCAACTCTTATTCTCTATTATTGTTGGCCAATCGGTTACAAGAACAAAGCCTCAAAACCTACTCCACGCAGGACATGAGATCTGTGCAGCTCACTAGATCCTCCTTCCCCGAGTATCTCTAAGCATAAAACCTTCTTACAATTTGTGCACTCAACACTTATAATACTTTCACTCATCTTTGCAAGTATATCACACAGATCAACTCTTAGCACTAAGCCACTTCTCAAGTGTCCTCAAAAAGGTCCCTTCTTACATATCCTAGACTTCTACTTATACATTACAAAAAGGGGCCTAAACATGGGTAAACCCATGGACCGACATCCCGGTCCCATTACATTATCCCCAAAAACCCAAAAAGGGGGTCTAGCTTCCACGATCTCTGCTTCGCCTTGCGCTCCATCTTCGATAGGTTTTCGAAGTCCCAAAAATCATTAAATATGACCAATTGTTCCTCAAAACTTGGTCAAAGGCCAATAGGCCTCCAACACTCACCTGTGACTTGTTCCGAGTCACTCATGTCTGGGAAACTTTGCGTCAAAGGTCTCGAGCTTGGCTTGAGATTCTTTGACTTATCTCTGTGCTACTTCTTCTTGCTCAATGAATTCCTGAATAATGGCTTCACTGATAGGTCCTTCCAGTTGTTTCTCGACTGTAAAAACTACTTGTTCTAGTATTGTTCCTTGGCCCTCAATTTCTTCAAACAATAGATAGGCCGCCTCCTGGCTCGGCTAGAGTTTCTAGGTGACTTCCATTATTCTGTTCTGCATGGTAAGAACAAGTTGTTGGACGATGCGTTATTCCTAGGATCTCTTCATCATCTCTATGGGTGATAGGAGCTTGAGCTACGCCTGTACTGTATCTGTGTGTTGCTTTGCTTCCTGGAGTTGGGACTCCAATTTCTTCAACTTTGCGTCTTCGGATAATTGTTCATATATATGCGTGCTTCTGCTACTTAACTATTTTCATTCTACAGAAAGTGTTTTAATCCTCTTGACTGCACTCTAAGCATTTAATTCTCGTTGGTCACACACTTCTTGCGGGGTACTTGGTATAGTTTGAAGCTCTAATTCCATGATCCTTTGTTGAAGCTGCTGAATAACTTCAACAAACTTCATCACTTGAAGTTTGAAGGGTTCTTCTCTCTTTTTTTTCTAAGCTAGTGATGGAGCGGAATGCTTGGTTAACTACTTCTTCCATCCTGATCTGCTTCTCGAGTAGTTTCTCTTTCTCCTTTTGGATCTTTGCTCTATCTTCTTCAAATTTTGCTTGGAGAGCATCCTTCTCTTGTTGCATGGCTCGACATTGTTCTATGATTTCCTCTTGTACTTTATTTAAGGCCTGAGTAACCTGCACTTTTTATTCTTGTGTGTGTCAAAGGAATACTTCGACTGTATCAACAATCTTATGGAGTTGAACTGATTCTTCTCTCACTTCTGTTGGTAGAGGCGTAGTAGAGATTGCACGACTAGACTAGAGTTCCTACTGCACTTCTTGGAGCCCAATTTCAATCTTGTTATATATCTGCTCCTGCTTCACTTTCTACTTTTTTGTTATCTCTTCCATGGCTTCATTCATAGTTGCGAGGAGGAAACTAAAGTCATCCAGAGTGAGCGTGGTCTGTATCTTAGTTATGGTTGCTTTCGATTTCTTCCAGGAGGGAGACTTCAGAGGTGACCCTTTTCTCTTTTTTATAACTTCGAATTCATATTCTAGTCTCTGTTCGACTTCCTCTAGGTCTTTTCCATTACCTCCTTGATCTGGTGTGATGGAAGTCTTCCTCATAGATTTTCTATCTACATCCTGAACCTCTTCAGGCTTCTTCGTCTTCTTTGTATTACTGGGCCTAGGTGTGTCCTGTTCAACTTTTGGGTTGTTGATGTCTGAAATTTCCACTAGATCTACTGCAACAAAAAGGTCCACCGACCATTCCTTGGTGATATCTTCGAGGTCTTCTTCTGTCAGCTTATAATAGGACAGAAGTTGTTCCTGGTGCTCATCGACGTGTAGAGTTAGGTATATAAAGTGGCAGTCCACACTGAACTTTATCAGAGGTTGGAACCTTTGTAAAGTGTTTAGGGTTATGCGAGGCTAACCCCCTATGGCTTCTTTCAATTGGTTATAATACGTGTGGAAAATGACATTCGATTACCATTGCTTGTTCATGACAGTCGAGTACCACAATGTACTGAACTTCGTGGCTAGTGGCTCAAAGGGGTCAAGGTCCAAGAAGGTTGCATCTTCCGATAGCTCCCATGTAACAAAAGATATCAATATTAGAAGCCAACTAAAATGGAATTCATGCCCCTAATCTTGGGATTCTCTACAGTCAATCTCTAGTTGGTTTACCAGGTACTTCACCCAGTTCATTTGTAGTCCCTCTGCGCATTTTCCCACAAGGTCAACTACGAAGCCTGATACTTGTGTAGGTTGATTCTTACGTACCAGATTTCTTGCGATCAGTTGACATGTTAGGCGTATTGCGCAACTTTCAATAGAGGCTACCTTATAGCCTCGCACGCCCTTCTCAACATTTCCATAAGCTTCTTTAATATTTTTTGAAAGAGCGCAGTCCACGGTCTTTCCAGGGTAGTAATCCTAGGGATCAAGTCCTTGCATGCCCAGCCCAGTGATCCTATTGATCAACACTAGATCAATAGTTATGCGATGGTTTAACCACATGTATCCTCCGTGGTAACTTGATAGCAACAATTTTACACAAGCATTCACCTCCTGGTGTCTGCCGTAGTGTGGTATTTTCATAACGTTGAGCAAAGTAGACTACGCGAGGTTCATCGTTCATTGTTGAGGGACAATCTTTGAATTATTTCTCTTAGTTCCTGTCAAGTACTTATATGGGGTGAGCATGTTGTAAACTTTATGGTCCCCTAGGTTGAAGTCACAAAACTTCAATGCTGTAACCTTGTCTTGATTTTCACGGTAGGTGCATACTCCTTTCGGTAAATATGTAGTGACTAGGGTGTATTCAAGGTATCTAGGGACATTGTCCCTGTTAATCGCATCGCTCAGAGGGGGTATGTAAGTTGGTAGGATGGATGGCACTAACTTCATGTTGGCTATGTCATCTTTATGCTCAGTTCTCCTTTCCACTCTGACTCAATATGTTCCTGCTCGAGCAGTCGACGGGGAGGCTTGCACTCCTCTCGTCGATGATACTTGGACTTTGGTGGACATTCCTCTTTATGACATGACTCTCTTAGTCAATAAATCGAGAAGGACCTTTTTGATGGATTACTCAATTGTGGTCAGCTCATCGAACATATTCACTTGAAAAATATAATTGGGGTCACGATGTTCTCAGATACTGCACTAGGATGAATCAATCTACTTGCAATGATCACTGTATACAATCACTAGTTCTGCGGGCTTCGAATTTTCATTTGTAAAAAGTGTTCTTTGGGCACGGCGCGACGATCTAAATAGGAAATTCTTCAACAGTCTATTTGCAACGGGTATGAAGCTTCCATTATCATAGATCTATCTGTTATGGTGACTTCCAATGATCCGGCAGTGATCCTTTAATTATTTTCTATCCGTTCTTGGCGGAAGTCGAACGGGTATATTGGTCCAATAGCTAGATTTCTTTGCCATGGCGAAGCTCTTGTTCTGATATCTCGATGAAGTTTAGTTCCTATGATTTTTACTTCTATAGTGTTCCACCTGGGATCTCTTGTAGATTTTCAATATTCACCTTTTTCTTACTCAATTTTCTATCCTTCTTACGGATAGTCTTGAACTCGGTCTGTCTTTTCCCGTTATGATTCCTATCTTCTCTCGACATAGTCACTTCACACTGTTGATATTATTTCTTCAGATCCGAGGGTAATACTCCTTCAACATATGGATTAGGTATTTCAGTATTTTGTGGTTTCTCTAATGCTCTTATAGCTTCAACTTCCAAGTCCCTGGTGTCCAATTGCTTAGATCTATTCTCTTTTTCTTCCATCAAGTAGGCAATCCTTCTAGTCATAAATTCCATGAGTTCTTGCTTCTTTTGTTCTAGGGCTTCCTTTTCTTCTTTTCTTTGGATCTGGTCTTTTTCAATCCATATCTTGCCTAACAAAGCTGGAAATGGGGCACAGTCCTTAATAAATTTAATAACTTTGAATTCTTCCTCTGTCGAAGCTCCATGGGTACTCATAGCTATCTGGGTAATCCTGCCACATAGGGCTACCATTTTTCCTTTAAACAACCCTATTTTTCCNTGCTGTAACCTTGTCTTGATCTACACGGTAGGTGCATACTCCTTTCGGTAGATATGTAGTGACTAGGGTGTATTCAAGGTCTCTAGGGACACTGTCCTTGTTAATCGCATCGCTCGTGGGTGGTATGTAGGTTTGTGGGATGGATGGCTCTAACTTCGTGTTGGCTATGTCATCTTTATGCTCAGTTCTCCTTTCCACTCTAACTCAAGATGTTCCTGCTCGAGCAGTTGATGGGGAGGCTTGCACTCCTCTCGTCGATGATACTTGGACTTCGGTGGACATTCCTCTTTCTAACATGACTCTCTCAGTTAATAAATAGAGAAGGACCTCTGTGATGGATTCCTCAATTGTGGTGAGCTCATCGAACATACACACTTGAAAAATATAATTGGGGTCACGATGTTCTTAGATACTGCACTAGGATGAATCAATCTACTTGCAATGATCATTGTATACAATCACTAGTTCTGCGGGCTTCGAATTTTCATTTGGAAAATTTTTTCTTCGGGCACGACGCGACGAACTAAATAGGAAATTATTCAATGGTCTACTTGCAATGGGTATGAAGCTTCCATTATCGTAGATCTATCTGTTATGGTGAGTTCCAACGATCTGGCAATGATCCTTTAATTATTTTCTATCCGTTCTTGGCAGAAGTCGAATGGGTATATCGGTCCAATAGCTAGATTGCTTTTCCATGGCGAAGTTCTTGTTCTGATATCTCGATGAAGTTCAGTTCCTTTGATTTTTACTTCTACAGTGTTCCACTTGGGATCTCTTGTAAATTTTCAATCTTCACCTTTTTCTTACTCAATTTTCTAGCCTTCTTCCCGATAGTCTTCAACTCGGTCTGTCTTTTCCCGTTATGATTCCTATCTTCTCTCGACATAGTCACTTCGCATTGTTGATATTCTTTCTTTAGATCCGAGGGTAATACTCCTTCAACATATGGATTAGGTATTTCAGTCTTTTGTGGTTCCTCTAATGCTCTTATAGCTTCAACGTCCAAGTCCCTGGTGTCCAATAGCTTAGATCTGTTCTCTTTTTCTTCCATCAAGTAGGCGATCCTTCTAGTCATAAATTCCATGAGTTCTTGCTTCTTTTTTTCTAGGGCTTCCTTTTCTTCTTTTATTTGGATCTGTTCTTTTTCAATCCATATCTTGCCTAACAAATCTGGAAATGGGACACGGTCCTCATTAAATTTAATAACTTTGAATTCTTCCTCTGTCGAAGCTCCATGGGTACTCATAGCTATCTGGGTAATCCTGCCACATAGGGCTACCATTTTTCCTTTAAACAACCCTATTTTTCCTGGTGAAGGAACCATAGCAAGCCTTGCTAGGGTTTCCCAAGTGCTTTATGTCATAATGTTCATCTTTGTTTCCTCATCCAGAGCACAGTCAATGTCAAAGTTTCCTATTCTTACTTTGATTTTCTCTTTTTCTTTGAAGATCTCTGACAAACTGACATCTTTATGTTCATTCAAGGTTTCTTTCATTTTCAGTAACATAATCTCTGATTCTTTCTAGGGTTCTTCTATAATCTTAGTCTCTTGATCTCCTTCGGGATTTTCTTGCTCCATATTTAGCTTTTCAAGTCTAGCAATCATTCTAGGGAAATCTAGTACTTCATGGTCCATAGCCTTACAACAGAGGCATCTAGGTTTTCTCCCAGGGCATTCCTTAGCAAGATGTCATGGTCTTCTGCAACTATAAAAAATATTCAATCCTCTCTTTCTTTTCAATGATCCCTAACTTTTCATGTACTGTGCACTAGGATCATAATGGCTAGCCTGCAAAAATTTATTTCTAGGATCATGCATCCACTCGTTAGTCCAAACATTATGTCTATGCATAGGTATAACATATATTTCATTATTCTTATCAGATCTATTCATATCAAATGTTCTTTCATCTAACAATGCCCTAGTTTTCAAGCTAGGAAAAAATCTATCAAGCATACCTAAATTCACGCTTCAGAAAAAAAAAATTCCACTTATTGAGCACAAAGCTTCCAGATCTAAAACCTTTCACTATTCTTACGTTTATCAGAGCACACAGATTTAGATATTACCTCTTTTCTTCGGATATAGCTTCTTTTCTTTAGCACAAAGCTTCATAGGTTGAGTAGAGTATTGTGCATCAGAGAGATAAACCTACGCATAGAGTTTCCACAAGTTCAGGACAAATACTTTCACAAAGCTTCTTCTTCCTCAATTCCCAGCAATCACAGTTTCAGGTCCCGACAATGGAACCATTTGTTGGCATAGGGGTAGACCTAGGGTTCAATGCTACAACAACGCACCAAAAAAACCCTAACTACCGGCCCTTTAGGCAACACCTGTGAAGCAGATGAAGTCTCACCCGAGGTAGAGGCAGGGGTGGTTGCAGGACTCAGGTGTCTGCAACCTTAGCTGGGATATAGATCTGTGATTACATACTTAACAAAGCACTTAGCATCAATAGTTTACCTCAAATTAACCCTTATCTCACTCCACAGATAACACAAAGCATTGCAGTATATACTTAGATCTAAGATGATTCATCATTTAGTAGCATACAACAGACTAGATCTGGTAGACCAAGCACTTATAAACTTCATACACATCAAATCTATCATCTATACACATTTAATAAGCACAAAGCATAAGTAAAATTATCTAAACATGTCATAGAAATTAGCAAGAGAGGGAAAACACATGTAAGTAACATCACAAAGCATGACACATAGATTTACATGGTTCACCCCCACCCTAGGGCTACGTCCACCAACTCTTCTTCTCTATTATTGTTGGACAATCGGTTACAAGCATAAAGCCTCAAAACCTACTCTGTGCAGGACAGGAGATCTGCGTAGCTCGCTAGATCCTCCTTCCCCGGGTAGCTCTAAGCATAAAATCTTCTTACAATCTGTGCACTCAGCACTTAAAATACTTGCACTCAGCTTCACAAGTATATCACATAGATCATCTCTTAGCACTAAGCCACTTCTCAAGTGTCCTAAAAAAGGTCCCTTCTTACATAGCCTAGAATTCTACATATACATTACAAAAGGGGCCTAAACATGGGTAAACCCATGGGCCGACATCCTGGTCCCATTACATTATCCCCCAAAACCCAAAAAGGACCCAAAAAGGGGGTCTATATTCCACGATCTTCGCTTCGCCTTGCGCTCCATCTTTGATAGGTTGTCGAAGTCCCAAAAATGGTCAAATATCACCAAGTGCTCCTCAAAACTTGGTCAAGGGTGAACACAAAGTAATATCTATCACAGACGAAGGTATTGTACAGTTAAGAGATTTAGCAGGCGCAAAACTTAGAAAATGATCAATGGGAGCCAACTGAAGTTGTACAAGTACATTCAACCAACCACCACGCAGTAAAAAAAAAAAAAAGGAAACAAAACTAGAAAGGGCACAATACACCAGAGATAGAAAGGCCACATGAATTTAGAAACATGAATTTGGCAAAGGAAAGAAAAACCATTACATGTAAAGGGAAACAAGAGGGAAAGATAAATTCAACAAAAGCAGCATGATAGGATGACACTAGGAGAACTTAAAGAGAGGCAAGGATTGATGGGATGACACATTAATCACACCAACAGAACACAGGACAAAAAAAAGTAATGGTAAGTACAAAACTGTCGAAGATGCATTGAATCCACAATTAAGGTGCATTTAACCCATAACCAAGGAAGCATACTCTACAAGCTTCATGGGAAAGCCATACAACACATGGATGTAGGATCCCATAGTCTATTCACGAAGATAGAGAAGCTAGAGAATGACAAAGATGAAAGAAAACAAAGAGAGTTCACAGAGACCACATAAACCATTTGAGAATAGCATCCATTTGATACTCACCACGATGGCACCGCCCAAGCAATAAGAAGCGATCCAGACCACCAGAAAAACCAGATTTCAAACCAGGTCATGAAAATAGGCCAAATAAGGTGAACAACAGTCATCGAAGGTCGTCAATATTGACGAAATCCCATCCCCAGAGAGGAGACAAGTACAACCCACACCGATACTGGAAGAAATCCAACAGCCAACAATGAAGGCCACCAATGTAGATACAGCCACAGCGGCGCAGGAATGACAGCACTAGGAAGCAAAAACATGGAAGGAGGTGCAACCAGAGAATATAGAAGCATCTTCTAAAGGTAATGGCACGACACTGAATCCGACAACGTAGTGGAGCCAGATGAGTCTCAACCAAACATCTCAGAACACCCATTAGGAGAGACCACAGACAATGTCTTAGCTTGGCCATAATGGCATACAGAGGGATAACCGGAAGCCATTGTAACTTCAAGCCAACCACCACAGCCAAAGGACAAGATACAAATACGAATTTCACCCCACAAGAAACCTGCAACAGAAATTGTTCTACCAAGCATACCATCTGGGGTACAGGTAGGACCAGAGCTACTGGGTCACATCAAGAAGCTCAAATACTTAGACCATGATGTAGCAAACGAATCCAAGTTCCTGAAACTTGCACAGAGGGTCTCTATATAGGCCATAGGCACCACTCATCTTGGAGAACTGATTAACCAGCTGTTATCACTCTGTAAATTTCTTAGAGGTTGAAAAGAAGAAATTTACAAAGGTAACCTTAACCAACCGCTTTTAAAGCTGGGATCTAGCCCTTCCAGCTTCAGAGAGGGATCTCTCTATATAATTTAGCTCTGTTTTGAATTAAGATATTAGGCTAGCTATAAAACATGTCGGTTTTGTTGTAAAGGAATTTTTTTATAAAATTGGTTGAGACAAACTACACATCCATTGGGCTATGGGGTCTGTACTTAATAAAATCTGAGAAACAACCAGAAATGCTGAAGAAATCTTTCACAAGGCGAGATAACACCCC
>JZKD02S1902345.1:17454-55914 GCA_000966675.3 Picea glauca | reverse complement strand
AAAAGAACTAGGTCATGCTTGAAAGGTATGACCAAGTTGCTATTATTGCATGGGGCCTTTGCTTCAATTCTTTTTAGCCCTCTTTTCTTTTCTTTCTTTTTCTTTTTTCTTTTTTTCTTTTTCTTTTTCTTTTTCTTTTTACAAATTATTTGAAGAATGCAATATCATTTGTCAACCAAATCACCAGATACAGATAATATCCAGGTCATAAGATGACTCCCATAAATTATGGGGTGATAACACCAGCCATACCAGTGGGAAACTAGGCTGGGGAAAACATGAATATTAGGTCTACTAAACCTACCACATTTTGGAAGAGGCCAGATTGCAACAACATGCGTCAAGAAGCTGTTAGCAGTCACACATGGAGGGGATATATGGCTGGATAAACCCATCCCCATAACTTTTGATCTTATTGGACAAATAACATTCTTACCAATTCGGGGTATGGATCCCGCATTGGTGTTGGATGAAAAATCCAAGGAGAAAGCACTGGCGGAAGAAATGAAGAAGAAGTATGGCACTTCCAGGGGGACGAGAGGCATCATCATCAAACGGATCAACAATGTAGCCACACAATTGGGCACAAAAATATTAGACTACAAGTTTCTAAGAAAATACCGTAGGGAGGAAGTACCACTTGGAGTCATTGCAGTTGCAATCCAGTGCGCAGAAGGCACCTCAATGAGTTGGATGCCATACTTATTGAACTTATTCCTAGAGGACTACAAGGATGCACAGGACCTAGGTACATAGTTCCACTACTCATGGTTGATTAATTTAATAGCCTTCAAGCGATGGAGAGAACTGGGCTATGTAGTTTTTTGTACCAGACCACAACCAGAGGGAGAGAGGTATCTATTGCTGAAAGTAGGGCTGAACTCCAAGCACAAGAGAGAGAATGGGATCAAATTTGAAGCATACCTATGAGACATACAAGAAGCCATCAATTGATCATGGAGAATAACACCCGAGGCCGTCGCACGATATGCGGACATCACCACTTTCTAGGCCACACAACAAGTAATGTGGATATAGGCAAGGCATGATCCAGGTAAACAATGGCTACATATGCGCTACTGCATTATAGAGGGTGATATCGATATGGTCATCAACGATTGTCCCGATGAATGGAATATTCAAACCATCACCTGGGAAGTGCCAGAAAGAACATCAGAAGGAGAGGTAGAGCAGGGGGAAGCACAACCTATATAGATCCAAGTGCCCAAGTGACCAAGAATGGGCCAAGGCAAGCCAACACAAATAGACTAAGGACCAAAGAAGATAGGAACCCATAAGGGGAAGAAGGAGAATACATAGCCGACCAAGGAACAACATAAACAAACAGAGGGAGCACATGAGACCACCTCAAATCCCAACACACAAGAACCAGGGGGAAATAAGAGACCAACCACATAGGTAGGAGGCATGCACAATAATTTAAAGGCACAACAAGCACCACTAGAATACACGATTACGGAGGATGATGGGGACATGATAACTCGAATGGTCCAGGATTGTTTATCCGAGGACTTCAACCATGCAGCACATCACAGCGATAAACTGCAAAAAGAGTTGGCATAAATGGGACAATTCCTTATGAAATTCAGGGAGGTACAAATAAAAAGCAGTAGTAGGAGCATAGAGCCATCAACACCACAGACCAACAAAAGAGTGGAGGTAGAAGAACGAGATCCATTCCACTCATTACCACACGCAAACACAATGGTCTAAATCACACCTAGCATGCTGCACATGGATGAAGTCATGGGGTAGACACCCTTCAAGGATTTAAACCACATCCAATTGGTCTTGATGTGGATGCCATCAAGGGAACTACACAAGTTGCAAGTTAGCGTCAACCATGAGGTACAGTCTCGCACACATAGAAACTTAGTCGAATTACAACAAGCAACAAAGAAGAAGGAGGCACTGGAAAAATTTTGTGAGTAGGCAAAGTTCAAAACTCAGGAAGAAAAAGAATGCAAGAATGATCTGGAATGACTAGTCGGAGGAATTTTTGAGAAACTTCAAAACACCGCACAAGGGAACGAACTTCCAGTAGTAGAAAATATTGATCAGATTGCGTAGGCCATTGAGAAATATTAGAAGGAGATCAAGAATCTCCGAGAACATCTCATACCTACCCCTCCACTGATAGTAAAGGAGAAAAGCAAGCAGGAAGCGACAATGCATATGCAGGAGATAGAGCAGTAGGTTAGCACAACAACATACCTGTTTGATAAAGAACCGCAACTTTGGACAAGGTTGGAGGAAGATACACATGTCCAACGGTGGGAAAAGGAAGAGGAAAGGATCAATGCAGTGATCCAAGAGATCAATTAGAAGCAGAAGACCATACCAATCCCATAATGTGTCAAAGGGATGTAGAAGATTAAGAAATTGTAGGTAGAGCTAATCTCTATGCAAACCCAGAAACAGGAGCGTCAGGCTCAAATGGATCTATTAAAGGAAAAAGTAGCAGAAGTATTGGCATAGGCAGAGGAAGCTAAGACACAGATATCATAGGCCCAGGCAGAATGTGCATGATTGTTGAGCACCGAAGTGGTAGTCCAGGTAGTGGACATAATCAAGGATAAGACCACGCAAGCACTGACACAAACAACATAGCTCAAGGAAAAGTTCCAAACAATCACCAAGGAGATCGAGGAATCTCAGAAGGATTAGGTGGCTTAGGATTAGCCACATGTCAGTGTTGGGGGCCTATTGGCAGCAATACGAAGTGGAAAGAAGGATGATCGTGGAGAAAGAAAGCGTGCAGAAACTGAAATAATAGTTGGAGGAAAACACAACACTCGTGCATGAAAGAAGGCGTGCACAAGGAAAGCGACAGCTAGAAGGAAGAACAACACGCATGCATGGGATGAAGACCTAACATCAATAGGGTTATGGTTTTGGTAATATATTGTAAATGATTGAAGAGCCTAAAAGATATAAATATAAATACGTAGGTATCATAGTGGGTTCCTTCTTGTGAGTTCAATTTTGTATTGTTCCATCTTAGACATGTATGAATTAATGCAATATGTAATATGATTATGAACCATTTTTGTGAGATGTTGATCTAGAGGGGAGGAGAGAAGGAAGATCTAAGGATTAGACTGTAGGCTAAGGATCCTGGTGCAATCTAGTTCACCTCATATAGATCTTACCCATTAGAGGAGAATTGTAAGCACGCGGCGCCAGATATCCAGAACTACCATAATAAAAGAGCTAAGAGCCAAATCTTTGTGGATGTAGCCCCGAGAGGGGGTGAACCACGATAACATCTATGTAATGGGATGAATGCATGCATATCTTTACCGTCTTTTCAATAGTTATTTGTTATGCTTAATGAATGAATGAGTTGTTACATTGCTTGATTAATTATTGTTGCGATATTGAGGGAATAAGTCATGAATAATAGTAGGTTGCAATCACAAGTTATAATAAATGGTTAAGAATACAGATCCCATATCTTGTGCTCAATCTTAGGCTATAAACACATGATTCTTATAGCCACCCATTAAAGTTATCTCGGGTGAGACTCTACGGCGCATTCTATAAGTTTACCAGGAGGGCCGATAGTTTTAAAGGATTTTATTGGAAACCCTTAAAGACATGAACCCTGGGTCAATAACTCGGTTGATAGACTAGAGACAACAAGTAATAACCAACACATCTCCACCATTTGTGTGCAATCTCTTGTCTCTTGTTCCCTTTCATGCCCACCATTTTTCTCTTTTCTTTCCTCCCTTAGCAATATTTTGTGGTTGAATTAGGAAATTTTCGGATGGGGTACCCTGCCCACCTCTCATTGATTTCTTAGGTAAGACTCCCCAACTACCATATTGACCTATGTTTAATTATGTAGGACAGAGGATCATTCTGGTTCTGAGCATCGTTAATCCAACAGAGCACTGCATGGCAGGGTTCATCTCAACCAATGATGGTTCCCCTTACCATTCCTTATCATGACAATATAATTGGTATGGAAACATATTCAACAATTATTCAACAATTTCCATTTGATTTAATAAAATAAATATTCACATTACCTTCATTAGAAAAGGTTCATTATTTACCAAAATCCACACATAACAGTTTTCCACATTATTTTAGCAATAATACCATTATATTTACAAGCTAGAGAAAAAGGGGTATTACATGTGGTGTACCACCCTTCCGCCAAGGGAAACCACTTGACCCATTGTCTATGTTTATCATATGCAAAGAAACAAAGATACCCTTCTACACATTTGTTCACAATCTCAATTTTCCCATTAGATTGAGGATGGTAAGATGAGTTGTGAGCCAATTGAGTACCCAAACAAGAAAATAATTCAATCCAAAAATTTCCAGTGAAAGTTGGATCTCTGTCACTTATAATAATCTTTGGGACTCCATGTAGCTTTTGAATTGTTTCTATGAATGTTGAGGCTATTGTACTTTCTTTAAAAGGATGAGAAAGAGAGCACAAATGTGCATACTTTGTCACTAGATCCATTACTATCGTGATGAAAGTATTTCCTTCATATTTGGGTAAACCTATAATAAAATCCATTGAAACTTCTTCCCATTGTTGACTTGGTATAACTAATCGTTGTAGGAGGCCTAGCATCTTCATTGTCTCTCCCTTAGTTTGTTGGCAGACTAAACACTTAGACACAAAATTTTGAACATCAGTTTTAAAACTTCCTAGAAAAAATCCTTCTTGATCATGTGGTACATTTCTAAGAATCCCGAAAGTCCTCCTATAGAAGAAGTGTGCAATTCTAGAATGACATTCTATTCGAGTTGGGAATTCTTACATAAATATAGGCAATCATGATACTATAAAAAATCATTCTTCCACACAAAATTACCTAATGAATCAGGGTCCTATTGTAGTTGTTGAATGATATTTCATACCTCTTGATATTTCTTCCATTCTATCCTTACTTCTTCCACCCAATCAAATTGTGAAATAGAAATAGCATATAGTGAACTTTTTTTTTCTTCTTCTTTCCTTGAAAGGGCATCTGCCAACACATTTTGTTTTCTTTTCTTGTAGATAATTTAAAATTCATAACATATCATCTTTGTAACCCATTTATGTTTCTCTTCTAAAGATAATCGTTGCTCCAAGAAGTACTTCAAACTATCATGATCTATTTTTACTTTGAAGTGTCTTCCTATTAGGTAAGGGAACCATTTTTGAACTACATGTAGTATGGACAACATTTATTTTTCATAAATAGGTTTGACTAAGATTTTTCTTTTAAGTTGGTTGCTTTCAAAGGCAAGGGGACTCCCTTCTTTAATTAAAACTAGAATAATCCCATACCTAGAGGCACCACACTCCACAATAAATGTTTTTGTAAATTCAGGTGTGGCTAGGACGAGAATTGTACACATATCCTCCTTAATTTTTTCAAAATATCAGGTTTCTTCATCAGTCCAAATAAATGCTTCCTTCTTTAATAATGTTGTAAGATTTGTTTCTATTTGACCATAGTTCTTGAAAAAATTGTGGTAATAGCCTATCAATCCTAAGAATCCTCTAATTTTCTTCAATGTTTTGGGAATTGACCATTCCCTCATAGCTTTAATTTTTTTAGGGTCCACTTTTACACCTTCATGAGATGAACCAAATATTCCACTTTTTGGACCCCAAAGGCACACTTGGAAGGATTTGCATAAAAAAAAATTTCTTCCAATAGTTGTAATGCTCTGTAAACATGTTATACATGCTCTTCCCAAGATGTTTTGTAGATTAATATGTCATCAAAAAATACTAACAGAAATTTTCTAAAGAAGGGCTTGAAAATATAATTCATTAAGATTTGAAATGTTGAAGGTGCATTAGTAAGTCCAAATGGAATAACCAAAAAATCATAATAACCTTCATGTGTTCTAGAAATTGTTTTAGGAATGTCTTCCTACCTCATTCTGATTTGATGATATCCCAAACGAAGATCCAACTTAGTAACAAATTTTTCTCTGTGTAATTCTTCTAATAATTCATCAATGAAAGGAATAGGAAACTTATCTTTGATGGTCATTTTTTTGAGTTGTTTATAATCTGGACACATACACCATGAACCATCATTTTTTGTAACCATCACCATTGGTGAAGAGAAAGAACTTTGGATAGGTTGAATGATTATATCCCCTAACATTTCTTGGGTCATATGCTCAATCTCACTCTTCTATGTATGTGGATACTTGTAAGGACTAATGTTAGGTGGTACACTTCCTAGTTGTAAATGAACAACATGGTTATGATCTTGAGCAGGTGGAAGACCCTTAGGAATTTCACCAAATACCTTGGAATAATTGTTGATAACTATTTGGATATCTAATGGAGAAAAATATAAAGACATTTGAACATCAAGTTTGCACAATTGCGCAATTACACCATGTTGTCCCTTTTTGAGTAATTTTTTCATGCTATTAGAGATTATCACCTTAGAGGGATTCCCTTGGATACCTCTAAGCTCAATTTCCTTGCCATTTGAGGGAAATACCATGAAAATATATTGAAAATTAAGGTCCATTGTTCCAAATGATTGTAGCCATTGGACCCCTAATACAACATCAACACCACCCATTTGGATGGAAATCATGGGACTATCCAAAAAATACTCTCCCGTGTTGAGCTTAGTACTATGGCACTTCCCAAAACAATTTATGGTACCTCCATCTGCAATCATTACTTGAAACTTTGGTGTTGGATATATAGAGAAATTGAGATCTTTTTCTAATTTATAATTGATGAAATTATGGATACTATTGGACTCAATCAATACTATTACAATTTTCTTTTTGATGTATCCTTGTATTTTGAGGCTTTGTGGAGTACTGATGTCGGCCAATGCATGACAAGATATTGTTGGAATAATCTCTTCTATATCTATCTCTTGTGATGGTTCCAATTCTTGATCTTCTTTCTCTTTATAGTCAATGTAGAATAAAGTTTTCTCATTGCATTTATGCCCTTTATTGTACTTGTTGTCACAATTGAAACATAGTCCCTTCACTCTTATTTCATCCATTTGTTGAGGTGTCAACCTTGTTGGTTTAGGAGAGAGAACATGATGTTCTCTATAGCTATTAGTGGCCACCCTTATAGTAACATATTTTTTTTTCTACTTTCCTTTCCATACTGAAAGCTTTCTCTAGGGATTTAGGTTCAAAGAGACACACCTCATGTTGAATGTTCTCCTTTCAAGTTCCCATAAAGAGAAATAAAAAATTATCCTCATGAATGTTCTTTACCTTGATATTGAGCTTTTGGAATTGTTGAATGTTCTCTATAATTGAAAATTTTTGCCAAAGATTTATCAATTAAATAAAGAATGCATTGCTTTTAATATCCCCATAATGTGATATCAATTCATTCGTAAAAATGGACCCAGAAATAATAGAATTCCTTTTTCTTTCACAAAGCCATTGATACCACACAAATTGATCATTTTCTAAATACAAGGATGCAATAGTTAGCTTTTGTAGTCTTGGCATTTTTGTGTAGATCAAGGAATTGATCCATCTGGAATATCCATGTTATAGGATATTTAATATCAAACTTCCTCATATTGATATTTGGAATGAAGTAGTTCATTGGTATTGTACTAAAACCTTGATGAGGTAGATCTTGAAGTAATGAATGGCCATGACCTTGAGATTTAGTATTTGTGCTCTCCAAATGTGACAAAATAGTCCCCATATGTGATCGAGTCTCAAAACCATTTTTCTCCTCATTTTTATGAATTCGTTGTATTTTGAGATCTCCTTTAGTGAGTCTCTCATCTAGAGCATGAAAGATCATGGAAGACATGGAATTTTTCAATTCCTTTACATATTTTTGTATTTATTATTTATTTTCATCCATCTTATTTTTCATGTCATTCATATTATGTTTCATTTGTTCCATATTTATTTTCATATCTTCCTTATTTTCCATTTGTTCCCTATTTTCAGTGATCTTTTTTTTCATCTAATGATGAATCTCTTAGATTTCATTTTGAGTCATGGTTGAGTTATCTAGAGGTTTAGTGGGTGAAGTAAATTTGGAGGAGCCTTTGGAGCCATGTGAGAAAATAATAATTATCCTGTTTTTCCTCTTTATCATAAATTTTGAATCACCAAAAACAAATCTTCCAATATAAATTTATGCCAAGTATAAGTTATGTACCTTTCAAACCCTTAATTTGGAGTATGTCCTCCTAGCCAACCTCCCTTTTGATGCATTTCTGAAATTTTGGTCCTTATGAGTATGATATTTTGGCCTATAGTAATTTTATATGTCTTCTTTGTAGTTCTATAGGTCTGACCAAAGTTTGATGTGCCAAGTGAAAGTTATGGCAACTTTCCCAAACCTTGCTGATTTTTGGACTTTTCTAGAGAGTGAACTTGTACAGAATTCCATGTGTCCAATTTTTAATACATGATTCTAAAATTTGTACCACCTATACTAGGATATTTATTCTTGGTATCCACCAAGTTTCACTATTTGAAACCTCCTAGAAAAAAAATAAAAAATTATAGCGAAAATCCCAAGATGACTATTTTAAAATTGAATTCAGGATGAGTCAAAAACATTGAATTCAATATGAGTCAGAGGCTATATCTCCGAAAGTGTAATGACCTAAAAGCTAAAATTTGTACCAAAGGTACCTTGATATGTCTTCTAAGTAAACTTCAAGTTTCACTATCTAAATCGACCCAAAAAAAAAATTATAGTGAAAATTCTATGATGATTTGTTTGGCTAAGAAAAACCCTAGGATCGATGATCTAATACCAAATGTTATGATCCAATGCCTTAAAAATGATAAAAAGTCAATGTGTACAGTCTACTTCGAGGGGGAAACCTCCTTTTACAATATATCCAATTCAGAATACAATATGAGATTAGATGAGATCATCCTAATACTAAGTCTCCTTGGTGTGTGTGTGTGTGTGTGTGTGAGAGAGAGAGAGTACAATTATAATGAAAGGGTGTAATGAAGGGGTTTTATCCTACAAAAAAACTATAACACATGAAATGTAATAACTCAATAAGTAGGTTAATAAGTGGTTTTATACATAACATGGGGCTTTGTCTAGGGATTAATAGAAAATCCTGTGAGAGAGATGCACTCGAATGGATTGGGTGGACACTTTGGAAGGGATAAGACCTTTGAAATAGCAAGAGAAAAATTATTTTGGCCTAATATGAAAAGATATGTGAACATGTTTGTTTCTACTTATAGGGCATGCCAAATAGAGAAAGGAGGACAACAAAATGCAAGGCTTTATATGCCCTTACCTATGCCAAAGGAACCATGGACTGATATTTCCATGGATTTTGTGTTGGGACTTCCATGAACCAAAAGGGGTCATGATTCAATGTTTTTAGTAGTGGACCACTTTACCAAAATGGCCCATTTCATACCTTGTAAAAAGACAAATAATGCAACCAAGTGGCACATTTGTTCTTTAGGGAAATAGTACGATTACATGGTATTCTGAAAACTATAACCAGTGACAGGGACACCAAATTCTTAGGCCACTTTTGGAGGGTCTTGTGGAAAAAATTGTATACCAGACTACAATTTCGTTCAAGATACCACCCCCCAAACTGATGGCCAAACTAAGGTGGTGAATAGGAGCTTAGGAAATTTATTAAGGTGCATAGTGTGTGAAAATCCTCAACAATAGGATTTAGCAATACCCGAAGTTGAATTTTCCCTTAATTCCAGCTTAAATAGATCTACAGGTAAATTGACATTTCAAATTGTATAGGGTGTCAATCCTAAAGGAATTGTAGACTTTGTTTATCTTCTGGTAATCCATATATCAGTCCCAATTCTACATATTTTACAGAGAATATTCGTGAAATATATCAATAATTTGAACGCAAATTGCAATTAGTGAATTATCAATATAAAAAACATGTTGATCTGCATAGGAGTTAAAAAGTATTCCAGGAAGTAGAAATAGTCATGATATATTTGCGCAAGGAGAGGTACCACAAAAGTACTTACAACAAGTTAAAGCTTAAGAAATTTGGTCCTTGTAAAATTATGAAAATGATAAATGAAAATTAATAAAAAATTACGAGTTATACATTTATGGTGAAGGTATATTTACAACTCACCTTTTACACTACAATCTATGTAACTATGGTTAAGTTAAGTTGAAAATATAGCTAAAACTAAATTAATAAAACAATTCTTTATGGATGTGACTAGAAACAAAAATAATTTGAAATATAATATAATAAATATATTTATTAATCAACATTTTGAATATAATATACTTACTTATTCAATATTCAAAATATAATAATAAATGCAAATTCAAACTATAAATACATGGGTAGAAATCCATAAAACATTTTAAGAACAAGAGGGTAAAAAAATTAATTATTTCCTTTATAAATACAAAATTAATGGTTTCCTTTATAAATACAAAATCTTAAATCATTTGAATAGATGGGCAGAAATTTATAAAACATTTAAGGACAAGAGGGTAAAACAATTAATGGTTTTCCTTTATAAATATCAAATATTAAACCATTTGGATAGAGGGTACATGAAATACTTACAATGGAATTAAATTGGGTATGAAGAGAAAATATTAAACCATTTGAATAGAGGTTACATGAAATACTTACGAGGACATTAAACCACATGAGAAGAAGGTACATGCAATACTTAATATTTTTCTTTATAAATATATATTTTTTTATAAATACAAAATGTAAATTCAAAATCTTAAACTATGTGAGGAGAGGATACAAGAAATACTTATGAGGGAATTAAACCACATGAGGGTACACATAATACTTGTGAGGGAATTAAACCATGTGAGACGATGAAATAATACTTGTGAGGGAATTAAACTATGTGAGACGATGAAATAATACTTGTGAGAGAATTAAACCATATATGATGAAATAATACTTGTGAGGGAATTAAACTATAGATGATGAAATACTTATTAGGGCATTAAACCACTCGAGGGTGCACAAAATACTTGTGAGGGAATTAAACCATGTGAGACGATGGTACACAAAATACTTATAAAGGCATTAAGTTTATTCTCATGGTGACTACACCTATTGTAAACTCTTTTTCTACAGACTCTAGGATGTTTAGAGGCATGAAATCCCTTACGCAGGCCAAATCATGATCCTTTTATCCCTAAATATTCGAGGGGTGGAAGGGACCCTAAAACAAGCCTCCATGTGCAAAGTAATTAAAAAAGTCAAATCGGGTGTGATTTTTTTACAAGAGATGCTAGTAGATGAGGAGAAGGCATGTCACTTTATGCTGAAGTTTGTACCAAATCGGTGTTCTTGTGTTGTTAGCTCTGTGGGAAATTCAGGTGGGCTCTTGGCGATGTGGGACCCAAATAATTTTATATTGCTTCCTTCACTTTGTAGTGGGGGTATTATTCTCAGCAGAATTTCACTAAAAAACAACCAGGATATAAGTTTATTAAATGTTTATGGGCCCTGCATCGAGAGAAAGATTTTTTGGGATCGGGTGGCATTGGGGGGTTTGCTAGACTCTAAAAATATGATTCTTGCAGGAGACTTAAACTATACTACAAGAGTTGACAAGGTCTGGGGTGCGGTGGCACAATGGGATAAGCTTGCATATTATTTCAAAGTTATGATTTTGGATCATCATTTGATTGATCTGTTATCGGACGAGGTTGTTCCTACTTGGAGGAACGATAGAAGTGGTTTGGATAGTATTTCAAAGTGCCTGGACCAAGTCCTTATCTCAAAAATCCTACTAAATTATGTGGGTAGGTTTCAAACATGGGTTGACCTTCCTTTTGTCTCAGATCATGCACCAGTAGTAGCCCAATTTGACTTTCAACAGTTTCCTGTGGGCTACCCTTTCAAGTTAAACCCATCTTGGTTGAATGAGGCAGATTTCACACTTATCGTTAATGAGGTTTGATGGGATCCTGAATTTTTGTTGGAACCAGATGTCCAGATCAGGTTTGTTTGGAAATTAAAATTTTTAAAGGCCCGGATTAAATCCTAGGCTAGACTTAGACAGTGTGAAAATAGAAAAAGATTAGTCTCTATTGAGGAGGAAATCAGTGTGGCTATATTGAATTTACCAAGGTCTGGTCTGATCCCAAACAATGATTGCAAATTGAAGTCCCTAGAGACTGAACGTAATCAACTCCTTCTCATTGAAGAAGAACATTGGCGACAAAAGAGTCGTGAAATATGGTTAAAATGTGGGGACCATAATACTAAATACTTCCATAAGTATGCCAGCGAAAAAAGAAATAAAAAACATATCTGGGGGATTTGTGATGAACTTGGGCAGGAGCACAAAGGTCAAGAAGTGATTAAGTCTGAGGCCAATGGATATTTCAAAAATTTGTTCTCTGCAGATCCCCAAATTTCCCATATGGAACAATTGAATCTTGTCAGGATTTTTCCACACTTTATTTATATGGAGGACTCTAATCCCATTGATAGTCCAGTTACCAAAATGGAAATTTGGGATATCTTAAAACACTTTGCAACTGATAAAATTCTAGGCTCGTATTACTGGATGACCGATTTTTATACAAAATGTTTTGATGTTGTGGGGGATGATCTGTTGGAATTAGTTGAAGACACGAGAATCAGAGGGAAGATTAAAAGCTCCTTGAACAACACTTTCCTGGCACTGATACCAAACAAGAATAATCCTCGGACTTTTGGGGATTACAGACCTATTTCACTTTGCAATCTATGCTACAAGATGATATCCAAGGTGATTTCTAGTATATTAAAACCCACACTCTTGAGGGAGATGTCGAGTGAACAAATTGGGTTCTTGAAGGGCAAGAAAATTTTGGATGCCATTGGAATGACGCAAGAATGACTACACCGTATCAAATCTAGAAAGAAAAAAGCCTTGATTCTCAAACTAGATCTAAGAAAAGCTTAGGACTGTGTTAATTGGGATTTCTTACGTTTGATACTTGTACAGACTGGTTTCAGTGTGCACTCTATAAATTGGATTATGATTTTTGTGGTTAGCTCCACTTTTGTTGTTTTGATCAATGGGGCGTCCTCATCCTTTTTCAATAGTGAACATGGGCTATGACAAGGTTTCCCGCTCTCACCTTTTCTCTTTATTCGCTTTATGGAAAGCATCAGTATACTATTGAAGAAAGGACAAGTGGAAGGTGTTAGCACTCTGTAAACTTCATTTGGTTGAGGAAACAAATGACAGAGGCAACCTACAAACCAACTTTGAGGCCCAAAACTAGCCTTTCGGACCTGGAGAGGGCTCTCTCTAGAGACTTCATCTCTGTACAGGATATAGATTTAAACTCTTGGATAGATTTAACACCTTTAAATAATATTTTCTGGTTCTATTGGCGAAAATAAGCAAGACCTTGGGCTATGGAGTCAATTTAGTAAAACGATAGAAACAAATGACTTAGTGCATGAAATCGAGAGGATAAAGGATAAATGAGAGATAGTCTTCACTTAAAAATTGTTGTGTGTGGTGAGAGAAAAATACATGAAGCAACTCGGAGCACCGCTGGGGATGAATTAAGAGTTAACTTAGAAGAAACACAGTTTTTCTAAATGGAGCGAATCTAGAGCACTGCGCGGTGAATTCTAGATTCAAAATCACGTTCCGATTTAGATAGAAATTACAAATGTGAATATAAATATAACAAGAAATCACGTACGCATAGAAAGAATATAATACATCAAACTGCCACCATTATAATATTTTCATCAAAGCTTCAAGACTTTTGCATTAAATCTCAATTGAATCAAAAACTACAATCAATAGTCAGTGTCCACATTGTTTTTCCTACCAACCTAGCTTACATTGAAAAGATGGAATATATAGACAAGGGTGTGCCGCTTGGGCTACCCTACATTCTAACCACTCTCCATAGAAACTAGGTTTCAACTACTCTATGTCAGATGTCTCTTCGAATGGAATTTTGCTAAAAATAGAAACTGGTTGTACTCAACCGCATCATAGCCACTCATCTTTGCCACGAAATTTCAGTCATCAACAAGATCTCGTCATTAGGAAATGATGTGTTGATGCTTTTATTTGATAGAGCATATGGATAATCAAGTGTTCTGTCAGACTCCTGACATGCATTGTAATGGCCTTGATCTATGTCATACGATTGTTTGTTGGTGTGTGCATGTGGTGGGTGAGTGCAGACCATTGCAGGCGCCTCAAAAATGATGACCCCGGCTAGGGGAAAATGCCTCTCTTCAAACTATCACATGTCTAATGTACACCTATCCTTCACAATGGATGAGATTTTTTTGTTGTGCATCATATGTTTTCCACGCAAGTATCTGTCAAAGTCCAAATCTGTGCCACGTCTGGGGAGACAAAAAATGAAATCGGTTGCTCATGTGTCTAGTCTCGTTTGCAGTTTGGATACTCGAAGATTTCTCCTAAGAGACCAGTTTCGCCTTTTCAGGTTCGTCACTTGCCTTTGCAGAACCACGTTCCCTTTTTTCTTCTTCTGCGCGCTGGCCATAGCTGTGCAAACTTTCTCTATGGTCGGTTCACATTCCCTGAAGTGTTTCACATTCCTTTCTTCTGACACTCTTTGTGTTTCATAAAGTTATAAGATCATATCATGTTCTTCCCTAAGATGTCTCTTTATCCAAGTCGTGTTTCCCTCACAACCTTGTGATGTTGATACTTCAAGGGTCTTTGCTGCTAACTATTGTCTCAACTCTCTATTTTCTTGGTATAGCTTAGCAATAGCGAGTTTCACTTGCTTCAACTTTTGCAACGACTCACAAACATCTGTTCTTTTGGTGTTTTTCCTCCTCCTTCTACCCTAACTTTCTCAACTTGTGCCTTCGATGGGTTCCATTCGAATAATCTGCATGTGTGACTCTTCGTCAACTGACTTTGCACATGGCTCGCTCGGGACTCAGGTCTCCCCGACTTCCTTGTTTTTCCTTGGCCTTCCCCTTCTGTGGGTTATTGTCTATTAGGGGGATAGGGCTTCCAATGTCCTTCCTTCCTCCACAAACCTTCCTGCTTCAACCTCCATGTGGTGCAATGTTATCCTTTGCACGGGTAGATGGAAATCTCCCTTTGGATCCTTGGGGATGCCTGCTACAAGTATAAATGAATACCAATTATTTCCCAATCGCCTTAGCTCCTCAAACATCAGTAATTTAATCAATGAAACATGCAATATTTTCCTCTTCGGTTGATCTGCTTCAGCTCGGGTGTCGTCTTCCATTTCTTGGAGGCTTTGGTGCAATAAAAAAGGCATATTTAACAATCTCCTCCCTATGAAGTGCATCAAAAACCTAATGTGATGCGAATGTATACTGTCAAACCTTCCCTCATAGGTGAAATATTTCCTACTTACTTCCATGAAGCTCTGAAAAAGGCCCCTGCAAATCTCTACTTGGAACACCTATTTCGACTTTCCCACCTAAACAATATTTCTTTATGAATTCTTCATAACATTGTGTGTCCAAAGACATGCCTTTAAACCACATTTCACCACATGAAGGTATCTTTGTCGCGACCGACATATTTTCCTCTCCCACCTGGAAAGAGACACCTGCAATTACCGCATGGGACCCGTCGAACCTGAGTGTGAATTGTTCCATTAGTTTCATGTTGAATCCTTGGATTTTTCTACAAAAGTTCATGCATTTGACCTATTCAAAAGATGACATGACCTATGGATATTCATTGACCAACGTCAAGTTTTGAGGCTCGGGCTCAACATTCATGCCACTTTGTGCACCCTTCCTTATGTTATGGGATGTCGTCATGGTGCAACACATATTTTTTATGCGCGTGGTGGGTTTGGCACGGGCCAAAGGTGGTAATCTCAATTGTCCTGGGCTTGAGAGAAGAATTACAGGCAGTGCATAAACTCGATTGGTGGATAGAATACATGCAGAGCACTAGGAATTTATAGTCGAATGGGAGAGAGATGAAAATGTTCCAGGGGATACTGAATCCATCGCAATTGAAATGGGTTTGAATATTTTCGCAATAGATCAGCGCAATGGGTACACTTCAGAGTGTGAAAAGTACAATGTTATGAACATAAATATACATATAAATAGATATTCATAACATAATAACTAATTAATAAATAATATTATTAATAATGAAAGGGCATGTCTCTAAGGACATGACTATTGGTTAAGGGCACCCCTACATGGGTATATAAACAAGCCCTCATTCTCAATTGTATACCATGTTATATCTTATTATCTTACTATCCATTCTTATTACATATATATTTGTCCATATGGATTTGATTACTATATTCCAGATATTTTGGATTATTTGTGTGTGATGAACTTTGTTTGTCTCATTTGGTATCAGAGATTTGTTTTCTAATCCTAGCCTTTGGTCAGTTCTTTATCAGACCTTGTCTGATCGGACTTTTATCCAACTCCATCGTTTTAGAGTTTCTCTAAGAAAATTGGTCTTTAACCACCAATCAACCCTTTGGCCATAAAAAATAATAATAATAATCGTTAATAGAAATATATATTTAAAATAAAAAAAGTTAATAGAAATATATATATTTATAAAAAAAAAAAAAAAACTCTCGGAAAAACCCCTGGCACACACTAACATCCCCGTAACCTCTCCCACAACTCCCTCTTCCCCTTCCCTTCCACCCCGTACCCTCCTGCTCCCATTCCGGCTAGCTCAGTCCTCGCTCCTCCCTATAAACCCTCCCATAACCTCATATTTCCACCCTCGACCATACTCCAGAACCGCTTTATCCGCCCTCCTATCCCCATTTGCCTGCCCATATGCCCAACCATACTCCCCACAAACTTCTTCACCTCTCCACTCTTCTCGACCCAACAGTTCCCCCCGTAGACACTGTCTCTCCACTTCCGCAAACCCTCACTCCCACAAGCTCCCACCCCAACACACCACCCCTACAAACCACACCCCCTACCCAATCTCGTGACCCGACACAACCCCCACTACCGCAATCAAAACCCCAGACCAACACAAGCTACAGACCTATACGCTATCAAACCACACTCTGCAGAACCCTATTGGCCATTTCTGCAGACCCAGTCCCTATCAACAAAAGTCTATTTGATGTCCCCCCCCAATTTGCCTAAATTATCTCATGTGGGTTTTCAAACAAGTCGTACCTTTTCAAAAGCAACCTTGATATAAATCATATATATACATATATAATTTATTCCTAATATATTTTTACACATACTTTTTTTAATAAAGTAAAAAGAAAAAATAATATATGCCCAAGGCTCATATAAAAAAGATAAAATAAATAAATAATAATCTAAGTCCAATTTAAGTTATAGAAAGGACAATTCAAAATGGAAGGAGGAAGATTCCCTCCTACTTATAAAAAATATGGGGGTCCCTTATTAAAAGTTAATGGGATTATTCAGGGAAAGAATATCAACATCATTATTTGTCCAACTGCCAGGAAAAATCACATTAACGTTGACTTGAAAAACCAATTAATGGTTTTAGAGCCAAATATAATTGAAAATGACATGTGTCTTTCTGATGAGAAATATGACATTAAGAACCTACAACTATCTATGGGCGATTACAAATTCATAGCTAAATTCAATGTCATATCAATCTATCAAGACAGTGTTGATATAATTCTAGGGTCAACTTGGGTAGATACATTAGGTACATTTATTTTCAACAGAAGGAGAAAGTTTTTAACATTCTCTTATAAGAAGAAGAAATTCACATTACAGGATGCTACAATGAAGTCAATTTTAGAAGCTCCATCATCAGAAGACCTAAAGGAAATATCAGAAGTGATCCTTCCAGATAACCAGAAGTCAATACAGAAGTTGCAAGATCAACAAGAAGAATGTGACAAAATCATCATTGAAAAAGACGAAGAGATTTCTCACCTAAGAAATCATAATCAGAAACTACTTGCAAAAATCATGAAGTCCAAGGAGAAGAAGCGTTGTTTTCAAAAGTTCAAACAAGAAAATCAAGGTCTCAAAGAGAAATTAACCGAAAAAGAGGAAGAAATCTCTTGCCCAAGGAACCTTAATCAAAAGTTACTAGAACAAATTAAAATCTTAAAGGATGAAAGAAAAGAGAATCTAGAATAAAAAAATAAAGATGACAAGTCAGAAGATAAAGAAGAACTTTTACAATTAAAATGACATAATCAAGATTTACTAATGCAAATCAAAAGGCTTAAGCATGATAAGAATTCTTTACAATAAGAGCTAGATCACAAAACATCAATAATCAATAAAGAGACAATGACTAAACCTATGGAACTAAAGAAGTTGTTAGATGTAAAAGTCTCAATTCTGGATAAAGGAATTAATATAGAACCAATCAACCTTACAACTCAAAAGGATGTGAATCCAATTGATGTAAAGAGGTATTCAAATGTCACAGAAGAAACAATCCAGGGCCATGAAGAAAATTCAATTCCAAAAGTTAATCAACAAAAAGCTACAAGTATATGAAGTAAGGATCCAATTACAAGGATTCCTTATCAACATCCTAATCACAAAATTCGATACTTTATCCAATCCTTATATCAACAGAAACAAATGACCAGTATGTCGAAGAATATTACTTCAGCTGTAACAAGTGATGCTCAAAATAGAAGTTATCATGGGAGTCGAAATACATCAAGTTCTTTCCAAGAACCCTATAAACTCCCCATGCAGAATATCGAATTAGGATGGGAAGACTCCTTTACAATGCGAGAGTTCTACTTAGCACTTAAAATATCCTATCATCTCAGGTCTTCAATGATTACTCGGTCAATAATGAAGAAGCATGAGACAATAATTACAAGGTAGAGCAATAGATAAGTATTCCATAAAGTATGCTTTGAGGAAAAAGCATTTTTAAGGGGAAGGCAATGTTATTAACATAAATATACATATAAATAGATATTCATAACATAATAACTAACTAATAAATAATTATTATTAATAATAAAAGGGCATGTCTCTAAGGACATGACTATTGGTTAAGGGCACCTCTGCGTGGGTATATTAATGAGCCCTCATTCTCAATTGTATATTATCTTATATCTTATTATCTTACTATTCATTCTTATTACATATATATTTGTCCATATGTATTTGATTACTATATTCCAAATATTTTGGATTATTTGTGTGTGACGAACTTTGTTCATCTCATACAACTGATAAGAGTTGCAGAGCATATGTGATACAAGTGTCGTGATTTTTCATTCTTTCTATCTTGATAATGAGTTGATGATGGTCACTTTGCCTGCCGACGTGACTTCCATTTAAAACCTTGCCTCAACCTTAGGCACGTAAGAATTCCTCTTCTGACAAGACTCGACTCCTAGGGAAAATACCTTTACCCTTTTACACATGTTTTGTTTCTTAAATCCCTTCCCGACTCTAAGGGCCAACTAGCCACTTGCTGACTTCAACCCATTCATTGCTTGGTACTTGACCTCACACACTTTGACACACAGACTCTGACTTGGATAAGAATAAATCTAACTGAAAAAATGACGACGCTAACAACTGGGTCCAACAAGGATGCCATCCTCCCAGTGGGGTGGATAAGAACAACAAACTAGGTGCCTGACCATTGGGACTTATTCGACTTCCAGACTCTGAAACAACAGAAAATGAAAATGTGACCTAAAACTTCTTGACACAGTTTCAACCAGACTCAACATAAACTCAAGGCCTTCACTTCAGCCTTCAATGTTTTGCTAACATACTAACTCAAATGACCTTCTTTGAAAAACAAAATAAAAAATGACTATTTACAATGACATGAGATTTAAACAGACTTTATTGCACCAGATAGTGCTTGAGGAACCTATCATTTACAGGTCCCCAACCATTGTACTCTCCGTTAAGTTCTTCTAACAGATATGCTTTTCTCCCACGATACCACAGATCCTGAAAGGGCCCATCCAAAGATGATCAGATTTTCTATTCTTTCCCTTATCTTTGTTCCTCGTGTCCCACTTTAGCACTAGATCCTCCACCTGAAATTCCTCCTATTTAGAGTTTTTGTCGAAAGTTTTCTTCATCCCGTCTTGGTGAAGATGGGATTGATTATAGACCTTCTCCCTCATCTATTGTGCATGATTCAACTGATTTATTCTTCTTTGTGTGTCATCTGGCTCGGCCTCTTTCTCTTGCAACAACTTCCTGATAGGAAATCCCAGCGAGGTAGAAAAGATTGTGTCTGCGCCATATAAAATTTCGAATGGTGACATGGAGATGGACTTATTTGTAGTGACCCTGTTCACCCATAACACGTAAATAAGCTTCGTATGCCAGGATTTCTTGTTTTCTTGTAGGATTCTTTTAATGATTCTAGTTAAGCTTGTATTCGATGATTCTGCTAACCCATTACACTGTGGGTAATATGTTGTATAATGTCCCAGGGTTATATCGTAGTATTTGAAAAACTTCTCCATTTTCTTAGATTTAAAGGTGGTCGTGTTATCTATGATGATATTAATAGGACACCTGAACATAGGCAAAATGTTAGTCTCTAGGAACTGAATGATGATCGTGTCAATAGCCTGCTTCGTTGGAACTGCTTCAATCCATTTCGTGAAGTAATCAGTGGTTGTAAGTATCCATCTGTGTTGCCTCGACGATGGAATATGTATCTCTCCTATGAATTCCAGGCCCCACTACATGAACGACGCTTCGACCAAGATCAGTTTCAGCAGCAAGGGTTGCACCTTTCTCCTTCCATCGAAAATATGACACTCCCGACAACTGGAAAATTCTTTGTACACATCTGCGAAGATGGGGGGGCAATAGTAACCCACCCTGAGAATTTTATGCGTGGTGGTTTTCTAGTAGTGATGTCCCCTGCAGTCACCTTTGTGGAATTCTCTAATGGCTTGTTCCGTGTCATATTCTAGTATGCAACTCAGAAATATCCCTCCTAGATCTTTCCAATACAATGAGTTATCCAATATGCAGAACTTAGTAGCTTTGAGCTTTAAAAATCTGGCCTTGGTCTTACTTAACCCTGGAGGAGCTTGCAGATTCCTCAACACATAGATGATATCCGTATACCAAGGTGAATCGATGAATTTATGAGCCACCTGCACAGTTTTTTATTCCTGAGGATTTTCTAACAAATCAGCCATGAAGTTGATTCCTAGGATGTCGCAATTCGATTGCACCATCAATTTTGTCAGGCCCTATCCTTTGATCAAATTTGTGGGCTTGATTTCTAGGTCGTATTCCAACATGTACACAATCCACTTACCCCTTATTCCTTCAGGTTCTATGATCCAGGTGGATATTGGTGGCCAACAACCTTTTCCACCTGGCTCAAAACAACTTTCTGGCAATTTTCATAATTTACTATTTTTAGCAGTTTTTTGGGTCCTGAACTTCTGGAGCCATTTTAAGGCCCTAAACGATGTTTTGTTGGGTATGTTGCAATTAGAAATTTCATCATACTTTATTTTGGGTATGGTTTATTCCTCAGATAGATATTTCCAATGGGCTATTGTATGCCTAAAATGAAGATCATATGCAAAAGTTACGACCCCGGGAAGTTGATGTACTGACTTACCCAAATGGGGCCCACATGGATTTTGGCGCTTCATCTCCTAGGGTTAGGTTTTTGGATGTCTAGAGTTTTTGAAACTCATGTTTATTGTAAAAAGGCATTTAGAGCCTCATTGTAATTATCTTCTTGCGAATGAGTTCAGTCATCACATCTCTCCTCAGAGATAAGCCACCACCATTCCAAAAAGCTTGTTTTCCACTGCATTTTACAGTTTCATCTTATTTCCTTATTGAATAGAAAACCAGTTTTATTGTATCTCTATTATTTTGTGTTAAGCATATGTTAATAATATGTAGTCATTTCGTTCTGCTCATAAAATCTGGATCAGTGGTATAAGAGCGGTCTGATCCTTGCCCTCTTAATGCATGTCCCCAATGAGGTCAGAGTACAAAGAATTGGGTCTGGAGATTGTTTCTCTTGAGGACCAAATCTCTCGCATGCCCAAGAGACCTCTCATGGAAGGAGAAAATAAAGATGAAGGGATAGGAGATCCTTTCAAAATGTTGCTTGAGGAAACCCTCATGTAACAAAGGAACAAGATGATGGATAGTTTCATGTAAATCCTCCGGTAGCTACCAACAGGCGACGCATCTTCTTCGAGCAGAGGTGCCACCCCCTTCAAGATACAAATAAACTTTAATATTCCTATATTTGAAGGTTAGATAGATGCAGATGGTGTAGACAAGTGGTTGAATCTACTAGAAGGGTATTTTTCTATCCATAACTTTTTGAATAGAGAAAAGATTACTTTTGCACTCCTCAACATCGTTCCCCATGTCAAATATTGGTGGGAAACTTTTTGTGAGCAAAAGGAAAAAGAGGAACCCTCATTATTTACAGTCACAACCACCTAGGAATATTTTAGTGATGCTATTAAGGAACAATACTACCCTGTTGGAAGTTATGACAACTTGTATACCAAATGGACCACACTGCTGCAAGAAAGAGACCAAGCAGTGCCAGAGTTCACAAATATATTCCATACCTTGAGCACTAATATGGGTATCAAAGATTCAAAGAGACATATGGTGCTCAAATATTGTGGTTCTCTACATAGATACATCCAGACTGAAATGGAATTTCTGGACATCTCGTCCTTGGGCGCGGCCTACCAATATGTCATCAAAATCGAATAGAGGCTCAAACAAAAGACGCGACAATTTGGGCATGGGAAACCTTCACAAAAAAAGACAGTAAAGGGCAGCCCCAAGCCATAGAACAAAGGACAGAGAAAATATGGACAATATCAGGACAACCAGTCCAAGCTGCAAGCAAAGAGGGACACCAGAAAGACAAAGAAAGATATCGGGAAGTGGTGTGACTTCCATAAGATCCCTTGGCATAACACTACTAACTATCACTCAAATAAGTCACTAGTGGCCAAAGTGAAAGCCTCAGAATTAGATGTAGGTTCTGACTCTGAGTCAGAACCAGAAAGGGGAAGACTGATCATTGACACAGAACCCAGTGCCATCGTTTCTACCACCAAGCTCTAGCCTGATGAACCAGACGAGCCAGAAGAAGGAGAGTGCCTCTTCCATTCACATATGTGGGTAAAAGGCACCCCACTGCATTTCATCATTGATAGTGGTAGCTAGAATAACCTCAACTCAGTAGAGGTTGTCAAGCGGTTGGCCCTGCTGACAACATTGTGCCCACAAACCTACACCATTGGATGGCTCCGTCAAGGAAGCGATCTCTGCGTCAACCAATAGTGCCAACTATCATATGGCATCAAGACCTTCAAAGATGAGGTATTGTGTGATGTTTCTCCTCTTTAAGTTTGTAATGTTATTTTGGCCCTGTTATTGTTAATATTATGGTAGCTTCGGTAGGTATGAACCTCTATTGTGACCTATGACAAGATTAGAATACTCCGAAAGGAAGAAAAGAAGTGAAGGAAACCCTAGACAAGTTGTCGGCTACAGAAATATATTTAATATGAATTTATTAGTACCCAAGAGGAGAATTTGGCCCCAGTAAAACTACCCAGACTACTATAAATACAGGGCGCCAGTTCTCATTATTATCATCTCAGTAGTTTCAGAGAGAACTGGATCTTCACAGATGCAGTTGCAGCTTGTGCACAAGTTTATATTCTTTCTTGGTGCATTATCCTCTCTTGGCTATTGGATTACTACCAAGATTCTCTTCTTTGTCAAGGTAAAGGTGCTCGGAGGGTGGCTTCGGCCTATGGTTGGGTGACGAGGGTATCCTCAGGTAAAACAAGAAAAATCTTCTATATTCTAATAGGTTATGGGCCCACACCCCCTTCATTTAGCCTAAAACACTGAAAGAAAACATAGTCGCTAGGATATTGATCTCACTGACGAACTATCGCTAGGGTTACTAGTAGGAGTAGTTTCCAAAATACTATAGCTAGGGTTACTAGCAGAAGCAGTTGCAGAAACCCTAAATATCTGATCTGGCACCTTGTGATGGAGATCTCACCCAAGTATAAGATATTCAGATGTGCCCTAACTCAGTGCACCTCTTGGCTCTCTCAGAAGACAAAAATGGCGAAGTTGAAGTTTTGGATCAAGGCATGACTAGTTACCAGTCAACCGAAGACATGTGTGAAACAATTAGTCTTTTACACTACTCAACACTTACCGGGATTATTGAAGATGATATGTGGATAATCGATAGTGGAGCTTTGAGGCACATGACGGGAGATCAAGCCAAACTCTCAAATCTAAATGAGAGAAAGACATCATCCAAAGTGGAGCTTGGAGACAAAAGCACTTACCCTGTCGAAGGATTTGGACAAGCCTTCGTCAAGTTGGAATTAGGTAACCATGTTCACTTAAGAAATTTTTTATATGTACCTAGTTTAGAAAATAATCTTGTATCGATATCATGTTTAAAATACAAAGGAAACATAATAGCCTTCATGGATGGAAAGGTGTTATCATGGCATAAGAATTCCAGCATAGAGGATGCTAGGGTTATTGGAAGTTGTGAAGGAAATCTATATAGACTACTAGAACAAAATGAAGAATCTCTAGTACATGACAAAGTCAACCCTAATGAGATTTGGCATAGAAGGTACACTCATATCAACTATCAAGCATTACCTTTTCTCAGAAAAATGGTTGAAGGAATATCAAAATTGAAATCTACACATGAAGGAATCTGCAAGGGATGTGCCCTTGGGAAGAATATCAAGAAACCATTCCCAAGCAACAACAACAGATCTAAGGAAATCCTAGATCTAATACACTCAGATGTTTGTGGTCCAATGCTAGTCAGATCTCTAGGGGGGTATATTTACTACGTAATCTTCATAGATGACTATTCAAGAAAGACGTGGTTGTACCTACTGAAATCAAAATATGAAGTATTCAACAAGTTCCAAGAATTCAAGGCAGAAATAGAAAACCTTATGAACAAGAAGATCAAGACATTAAGAACAAATAATGGAGGAGAATACACCTCGAAGGAGTTCATTGCATTCTACAAATCAGTAGGGGTTAGGAGGGAGTTGACTGTTCCTCAGAATCCTCAACAAAACGGTGTAGCAAAAAGAAAGAACAAATCTATTGAAGAAACGGTAAAAGCCTTATTGAACGATCAAGGTCTATCCATGTTTCTATGCGGAGAAGAAGCAATGATGGAAATATATGTACAGGATAGAATCCCTCATCGTATATTGAAGTACATGACACTAGAAGAAGCCTTCTCATGTAAGAAACCTAACGTAGAAAGCCTAAGAATATTTGGATGTCTAGTTTACTCTCATATTCCCAAAGATAAAAGAAATAAACTAGAACCCTCATGAAAGAAGGGGATATTCATGGGATATAGTGATTCATCCAAAGCCTATATAATATATATTCTAGAAAAACACAATATCGAAGTTAGAAGAGACGTAACGTTCAATGAAAGGATGGCCTTCAGAAAATCCATCGAAGAAATTATAGAAGAAGAAGAGCTTGAAGAACCTAATGAAGAAAACACAGAAAATGAAAATGACAAAAAGGATCAACCTGATCATCCTATGGATCCATGTGAAAACACTGATTTAGATATCATATCGAAGACTAATAAATGACCAGCTTGGCTTGAAGCTACATTACAAGATGCAAAAAGAATCAAGGTTCCAGAAGGAACATCCAGGAAGAGTAAAAGACCGAAAAAATTCTCAAGTTATGCAGCATACATAACGAAGCATCTAAATGAAGAACCTACCACATTTGAAGAAGAAATCCAAAAGGGACAATGGAAAGAATCTATGGTGTAATAACATCAATCCATTATGAAAAATGAAGTATGGGAAATTGTACCTAGAACTAAAGAAAAATCAGTGGTAACCTCAAATTGGGTATACAAGATCAAATATGCAGCAGATGGAAGCATGGATAAATACAAGGCAAGATTCATGGCCAGAGGGTTCTCCCAGAAGGAGGGAGAATATTATGATGAAAACTTTTCTCCAATGGCTAGGTATACCTCTATCAGAGCTATCATATCTCTTGTCGCTTCCATGGGTTGGAATCTACACCAGATGGATGTAAAGACAACCTTCCTCAATGGAGATATTGAAGAAGAAGTGTATATTGAACAACCTCAAGGATTCAAGGTACATTCCAGAGAAACTCACGTTTTCAGATTGAAGAAATCTCTATATGAACTCAAGCAAGCCCCAAGGGCTTGGTACGCCAGAATAGACAACTATCTAACAAGACTTGGTTTCTCCAAGAGTCATGCAGATCCAAACCTTTATTACAAAGTCATGGATAATGCACCTATAATTATACTATTATATGTTGATGACTTATTCATAACAAGTGAAGAATCTCTCATGATCCATTGTAAGAAGGAATTAGCCTCTAAATTAGATATGAAATATCTAGGTCTCATGCATTACTACTTGGGACTAGAAGTATGGCATAAGCATAGTGAAGTATTCCTTGGACAAGGTAAGTACGCAATAAAGAGCCTTCATAAATTTGGAATGATGGACTGTAAGTCCATGGACACTCCTATGAATACAGATATAATAAAAGTGAACGTCCCAGATTCTGATCCAGTAGATCCATCTCTATATCGACAACTAATTGGATCATTGATGTATTTGGTAAATACTCGACCAGATATTTTCTTTGTTGTAAATACATTAAGTCAGTTCTAGGTGGAACCTAGACAAGAGCATTGGATAGCTGCAAAGAATGTCCTAAGATATATTCGTGGGACAATAAACTATGGCTTGAGATATACCACATCCAGTGATATCGAACTTCATGGATTCACAAACTTTGATTGGGCAGGAAGTACAGAAAACAGAAAGAGTACTTCAGGTATGTGTTTTAGCTTAGGCTCCGCTATGATATCTTGGGGCAGCAGGAAACAAAAGTCTATCGCACTCAATATAGAAGAAGCAAAGTATATGGTAGATTGTGAAGCATGCACAGAAGAAGTATGGCTAAGAAAGTTAATCTCCAATTTATTTGATCAGATTCCAGAATCGACCATAATATATTGTGATAATCAGAGTTGTATAAGATTATCAGAACATCCAGTGTTTCATGAAAGGTCGAAACATATTGAGATCAAATACTACTTCATTCGAGATAAATTCCACGAAGGTGAGGTAAATCTCGAGTATATCCCCACTGATGAGCAGACATCAGACATCCTGACAAAACCTCTATCCAGAATTAAGTTTGCATATTTCCAAGAGAAGATGGGGATCATGGAAATAACTCCCTTAGCTGAAAGGGAAGACTCTCCAAGTTAGGATAAAGTACTATTATTTATTTTTGTGATTAAATGACTCTCTATATTAGGAGGGAGCACTAGAAATATTATTTATCTTTGTAATTAAAAAATAGTCCAGATTGGACAGATTCTTTCTTGTTCGGAAAGTGGATTGAGATTTTTAATGGACAATGACTTCCCATTGTGGTTAACATGGGAGGTAGTTTGATTGCTAATGTATCATAGACAGTGACTTCCCATTGTGGTTAACATGGGGAGTGGTCTAGGGCATTCTCTCTTCTTGAGGGTTACTCAGAAGACTGGCCCGCCTCACCGGACAACTATTTCTCATTGTGGTTAACATGAGGAATGGCCTGTTTTGGAGGTTGATACATGAAAGTCTTTTCCTCTTGTGGTTAACGGAGGAAATGGTCCAGAAATTCATTCCTTAGGGTTTATACATTATCTCCAGGGCGCACTTTGATTAGTGTAGGAGGGATGGCCTAGGGTGGGGAATGATTCGGGCTCAACAATTAGGGACAGACATTCCTTAGGGTTATAAATTCTCTCTAGGGCACACTTTTATTAGTGTAGGAGGAATGGCCCAGGGTGGGGAATGGTCTAGACATTCCTTAGGGTTTATACATTTTTTCTAGGTTGCACTTTGATTAGTGTAGGAAGAATGGCCCGGGGTGAGGAATGGTCCAGGCTTCGAAATCAGAAACAATCCTTCTTCCTTGTTTGAGAAGAATAGGGAAGATAGCCCATTGTTGATGTTCTATACTGAGGGAAGATATTCTTTCATATCTCACAGACGTGACTAAAAGATTGGCCTAGATGATTCAGTTTATATCATAACATTGTTTCTATGCAGGTTGCTATCAGATGTTTGCTATGAATACTATATGACAGTAGATGTAAACTACTGTGGTGGATATGTTCCTCTATTCATGAGGCAAATAATCTTTTAGAGCTCATAGATGTGAGTGAAAGATTGGCCCAGATGATTGTTACAAAGATTGTCTGTATCCAGACAATAGATATATACTATTGTGGTGGATTTGTTCCACTATTTATGACTATGAGTCATGGTTTAAGTAGTTGCGTACTACCTTGAATGAACACAGGTGCGTTCTATCAATCGATATTGTACTAGTTGTCATAGGAGATTATCTAGTTGGATAATAATGACGTTGCTCATGTTGCTACCAGTTGAATGGTCTGTTGTGCTCAAGACCATACCTCCCTAGCTAGGAGGGAGTGTTAATATTATGGTAGCTTTGGGAGGTATGAACCTCTATTGTGACCTATGACGAGATTAGAATACTCTGGAAGGAAGAAAAAAAGTGAAGGAAACCCTAGACAAGTTGTCGGCTACATAAATATATATAATATGGATTTATTAGTACCCAAGAGGAGAAGTCGGCCCCAGTAAAACTGCCTAGACTACTATAAATACAGGGTGCCAGTTCTCATTATTATCATCTTAGCAGTTGCAGAGAGAACTGGATCTGCGCAGGTGCAGTTGCATATTGTGCGCAAGTTTCTGGGAAGGTGTGCACTAGCCTCCGGGTGGGATTATTTGATCATCTTGGTTTCTATTCTTGCTTGGTGCATTAGACTCTCTTGGCTATTGGATTTCTACCAGGATTCTCTTCTTTGTCAAGGTCAAGGTGCTCAAAGGGTGGCTTCGACCTATGGTTGGGTGACGAGGGTATCGTCAATGGTAAAACGAGCACAATCTTCTATATTCTAACGGTTATCACTCCAGGAAACCCTCCTAGGTTGTATCTCATAGATTCTTAGTAACTTAACTAATATTGCAATGTTTTACTCAATAATGGGTAATGATTGGATTAAGATGAATATCTAACTAACTGGATTGTATATTCAAGACTGTCTAGGCATATTCAACAGTGCAAGGCTTTCAAAAGATATAATCAAATAGGTGTGTATCAAATGGAACAGAAACTAATCACATCAACCAGATCATACATATAAAAAACAATAAATATGATGGGTCTAGAAACTAGTATAACAACCTATGATCCTTTGCTCAATAATTAGATAGTGAGATGACAGTCACCAGTGGATTATGTATACATAGACAAAGAATAACTGTCACTCATAAGCATAGACAGAAAGAAGAAAGAAGATCTGACAACATCAATGAAATAAGATTGCAAGACAAATATCTATTAGAAAGGGTCTCTATTACAAATGTAGCATAGTAGAACTCAAAATCGAACCCCTAGTTCCTCAAACTTTTATGACCTTATATCCTTTACATCAGATATCCAGATCATAGAAAACTGGATCAGATTTACTTGAAATAGAAAGTTAAAAATTGATACAAGAGAATAGGAAAAGATCCTATAAAGTAGGTCAACTCCTTATCTCTAATTATCTTCATATCTTCATGATATTCGACAGCTACAGGGATCTTCATGAGTTGATAGATAATTCGAATTTGCCACCTTTGCCAAAAATACAGTTTTTTGCCAAAATAAGGTAGCAAACTCAATATTCTCCTCTTGCTGGCACCCTTTAAAACTGGAACAGAAACCCAATAATGATTCCATTAATTATTATCTATCATTATAAACCGTCCTTATGGCATTCGGATCAAGGAAACTCGGATCTGTGCAAAAATAGTAGCTTGCTTCCCTGTTCTGTACTTTTGGTGGATGGGAAAAGACAGAAATATGTTGCTTTAATATTGACCTATATATCTCAAATAAAAATAGATGTGTACAAAATGGAAGAGGCTTTTGTATATTGGTTTTTTGTGAGAAAAAACCTCTCTTAGTTATTTTAGATTTGTTTTCATTTTTCCAGGATCTGCATTTCAAAAACATGTGTCAAACAGGAAAATTATGAGATCCAAAAATTAGGGCTCAGATATGAATTTGATTCTACCAATATATGACACCTATAGGAAAAATGAGATATTTAATTGTTATTTGACATGTTAGAAACAAAAACCTCTGCCCGTTTCTCAAAAATATTCTCCAGTCGCTCAGAATCATCATTTGAAAATTATGACCTAGCATAGTTAAAATAGACTTCTGCACTTTCGGTGGCTAAGAGAGCCCCAAATTTCGTGTTTAAGTCACCGAAAGATAAGGATTTTGGTGGCTTAGAAGCCCTTTTAGAAAGGCGCTTAGCCACCGAAACCTGAGTTTTGAATTGTTTGAAATAAAAACCAAATCCAATGTTTTTCAATCTTTATTACAAACATAAGGCTCTCAAAAATGAACCTTAAAAAATTTAGAAATGTATTTTTCAATGACTCCCTCTCACCTAAATAAACAAATTTGACTAGTTTATTTTAGGAGATAACATCTAGCTCCTATTGGGGAAGAAATGTCCCTGTGAGGTTTCAAGAACCTAGCAGGCCTTGTGCCTTTAGCATTGGGCATGGAGTCATCTGGCCTTTATGGTTATGGACCTCCCTGTGAGGTTTCCAAGAACCTACCAGACCTTGTGCCTTTAGAATTGGGCATGGAGCCATATGGATTTTACAGCTAATCTTATGTGAACCTATAGTATTTCTATAGTCTTCTCTTCTTATTCATGAAATCAATCAGTTGAAAATGACTACTTGTTCATAAAACGAGCTTATTCCCCTGCTCCTACTCTAACTGGATCTGCATTCAGGTTAGTTAAAGGTTGATTTCCATAACAACCATCCAAGTAATTTTAATAAAAAATAAATCTCATCTTTATCAGTGATCAACAAATAATGTTTGTCATGAAATGACAGTGATAAGAAGTCTTTCAGGAAACCATACTTACCCAGAAACACTAGCAAGCTAAAGAAATCTGAAACTTTCAAGCTTTCTGAAAAGTATAACTCCATGAATGTTGCCACTAGATCCTTGAAAAGAAGATAAGAAACATGTTGCTCCTCAGGAAACAAATTCACATCTATGGCAGCCTCTTGCTCAGCCATAATGTTTCCTCTTCATGAAGACTGATCATCTTCTTGTCCTTTTGAGATCAACTTGTGATCATCAAAAACTACAATTTCCTCATCAAAATAATGTTCACAAGAGGATAACAAAATAGGGTTTACATCATATGGATTAGAATCAGCTAAGAACATATAATTTCCTATGAAATCATCCGTTATCATAGGCTCTTCCTAATTTACAAATTGATCATAAAATTCACATGTATAGTTGTCTCTAGAATACTTTGCATATACTAAATAATTTGATTCTGAATCCGAAATATACTCACTTTCGGGTTGTTGTTCCATATTTGTTTCATACTCACTACTTTCTTGCTCTGAATTTGAAATGTACTAACAATCTTTTTTCTCTTGTGCATACAAGTCTTCAAAGTCATCCTACTCTTGGATACTTCTGGAAGCATGAATGTTCTCCTCCACCTCTTGAGCATCTTCAAACAAACTCCTTAGAGATGAAGACCTTATTTCTAACAGAAGAAGGGAAAGTTATGAATGCACACTCATAACATGATATATCATGGCAGCTGTCTTTGTAGGCCAGATCTCCAAAGGAATGTCATGATTGCTGCTGAAAAACCTTCGATTGAAAATAGATAAAGCTTTGTTTTCCTCTCTCTTCAAAGCATACAATTCAGCGAGATATAAATCAAGAGATTTGTTCTCACCCCAATGCTTCAAAAAGGAATTTTATAACTCGATCGAAGAGCCAATAGAATCATCTCTCAGACCTTTAAACCATGCAAAAACATCTCTGATCAAAGACTCAGATAAAAATATCATGATCACATCTTCATGAACAATCTTGAATCGCTCAACAAAATCCTCAAGGGATTCTAAGTGCCTCTCAGCTAAAACTTGATTCTCTCTAGAAAACTGGGGAAGATATCCATAACATTCAAGAGGGTAAGGATTAAGGAAATAGGGTAGCCTTAAAGGTTTGAACATATTCATTTTGATCTTAATATGAAAAGAAGTAGGCTGATTATGAGAACTAACATGTCGATGACAAGGTTCAACAGTAATGCCATAAGGTGTTGAGCTATGCACAGGGTTCAAGTTAGTTATGACCTCTGTATGGTTACATGGTTGATTAGATTCAAGGGGGATTTGAATACAATGATCATCTTTATGAATGGGTTGAGGTATAGATACTGAATCAACATCCACATTATAAGAAGTATGCAGATCTTCTTCTTCTAAAGACAGATATATACAAGAAGGATGATAATTTTCTGAATATACAAAACAGAAAATGATTCTCTTTACAAGAGAAAGGAAAAGCATGAATGAGTTGATAAAGAAAAAAAAAACAGTTCATGAAGAAAACTAATGAACTGATACCTGGATTTGAAATTCATCTCCTTCATCTTTTGTCAACTGGATCTTTCCCAGTGGAGTCTTATTAAACTCGGATGAATCAGGAAAATAGAAGCCTTTGTAAATCTTCACTAGTAGCAGGGCTAGATTTTCTTCCCCTTTTACAAACAAGTCTTGGAGAACAGACACTACTACAGGAAAACTAGTATGAGTATATGAGTAGAGTTTTTTCTGGTTCTGTTTGCAAAGAATTCAGAGAAGAGGAACATTCCTCTTCCGGGGTAGATTGTTCAACTTATTTCCCTAAACTATGTACAGAAAGATTCTCAGGAAAAGGATTTATAACAACATAATCTAATGAAGGCTCATCACCCTTTGGATTCTCTGATTCAACTACAGTTTTCTGAGAAAAAGAAGCTTCAACAGAAGTAGAATTATGGAAGGTGTTCTAGGTATAGATAAGGAACAAATACCTCTTGAGATACCTGATCTAGATGACTTTGTTGTTCTGGAAGTTTGCCTTTGTAGAGCTCTTCCTCTTCTGGTGATCTTCTCTGGGTATGCAACAGGTGTTGTTGGTGGCCTCTCTTGATTTTCTCTGGTATGAGCCCTCCTCGGAGCCACATTTATTCAATGGAGTCACCAGATAGAAGATTACAACCAATGAAATGTCCAGGCTTTTTCTATCATCAAAGATGGATCTATGTTGTCTCCCAAGGAAGCTGAGCCTCAATCTCCTTTTCCTAGCAATGGCGCCAATTTTTCATCACTCCAGGAAAACCTCTTAGGTCGTATCTCAGAGATGCCTGGTAACTTAGCTAATATTGCAATGGTTTACTCAATAATGGGAAATGATTGGATCAAGATGAATATCTAACTAACTGGATTGTATATTTGAGATTGTTTGGGCATATTCAACAGTGCAAGGATTTCAAGAGATATAATCAGATAGGTGTGTATCAAATGGAACAGAAACTAATCACATCAACCAGATCATACATATATAAAACAATAAATGTGATGGGTCTAGAAACTAGTATAACAGCCTATGATCCTTTGCTCAATAATCAGATAGTGAGATGATAGTCACTAGTGGATTATGTAAACATAGACAAAGAATAACTATCACTCATAAGCATAGACATAAAGAAGAAAGAAGATCTGACGACATCAATGAAAGAAGCTTGCAGGCCAAATATCTATTAGAAAGGGTCTCTATTACAAATTCAGCGTAGTATAACTCAAAATCGAACCCCTGGTTCCTCAAAAGTTTATGGCTTTATAGCCTTTACATCATATATCCAGATCATAGAAAACTGGATCAGATTTACCTGAAATAGAAAGTCAAAAACTGATAAAAGAGAATAGGAAAAGATCCTATAAAGTAGGTCAACTCCTTATCTCTATTTATCTTCTTATCTTCATGATCTTCGACAGTTGCAGGGATCTTCATGAGTTAATAGATAATTTGAATTTGCCACCTTTGGCAAAAATACATTTTTTGCCAAAATAAGGTAGCAAACTCAATCTTCTCCTCTTGTTGGCACCCTTTAAAACTGGAACAGAAAACCAATAATGATGTCATTAATTATTATCTATCATTAGAAACCATCCTTATCGCATTCAGATCAAGGAAACTCAGATCTGTGCAAAAATAGTAGCTTGCTTCCCTGTTCTGTACTTTTGGTGGATGGGAAAAGATAGAAATATGTTGCCTTAATATTGACCTATATCTCTCAAATAAAAATAGATGGGTACAAAATGGAAGAGGCTTTTTTATATTGGTTTGTTGTGAGAAAAAACCTCTCTTAGTTATTTTAGATTTGTTTTCATTTTCCCGAATCTGCATTTCAAAAACATGTGTCAAACAGGAAAATTATGAGATCTGAAAATTAGGGCTCATATATGAATTTGATTCTACCAATATATGACACCTGTAGGAAAAATGAGATATTTTATTGTTATTTGACATGTTAGAAACAAAAACCTCCACCCGTTTCTCAAAAACATTCTCCAGTCGCTTAGAATCATCATTTGAAAATGATGACTCAACACAGTAAAAACAAACTTATGCACTTTCGGTGGCTAAGAGAGCCCCTAATTTCACATTTAAGACACCAAAAGATAAGGCTTTTGGTGGCTTAGAAGCCCTTTTGGAAAGGAGCTTAGCCACCGAAACCTGAGTTTTGAATTTTTTGAAATAAAAACCAAATCCAATGCTTTTCAATCTTTATTACAAACATAAGGCTCTCAAAAATGAACCTTAAAAAATTTAGAAATGTATTTTTCAATGACTTCCTATCACCTAAATAAAAAAATTTGACTGGTTTATTTTAGGAGATAACAAGGCCAACCTTATTTATGGAAACATCATGTTGTATATGATTCTAGGCCTCGTAGTGTTATTATTACTTTGAACAGGAAATTGTACAGGATACCCGAGGCAGACCCACGTAGTGTTATTTCCTTAATCTCTGCCAAGCAATGTAGGAAGGTCATCTCTCAAATGGGGAAGTTTGTCTTCTTCATGATTCACTCTTGAAATGAGAGAAATATCAAATCCACATCCCGGTTCTCTGCAGCCGACCTTTCCACACAACAAAAGAAAGTAGATAAGGTTGTCGAAGAATACTCAAATATCTTCTCCTCACCTACCAGAGTACCTCTGCACTGTCAGGTCAAGCACCCCATTGATCTGACCCCCGATGCACCACTTCCCAATTGGCCAGCCTATCACCACTCTATGTTATAGAATGAGGAAACCAAGAGATAGATCCATGAACTGCTACACAAGGGGCACATCTGTCCTAGCTCATCACCTTGCAGGAGCCCAATCGTGATGGTATAGAAGAAATATGGAACATGGTGACTCTGCATTGATTACTGAGCCCTGAATAAAATCACAATCAGAAATCGATACCCAATTCCCCGAATTGACAACCTCCTTGATGAACTCATGGGGGACAAATACTTCAATGAGATTGATCTGAAGTGTGGCTACCACTAGGTCTCAATAGAATAGAGAGATGTATGGAAGACCACATTCAATTCAAAGGAAGGCCTTTTTGAATGGTTGGTCATGCCCTTTGGTTTGACAAAATCTCCAGCCACTTTAATGAGGATTATTGATAATATCTTATGACCATTCACCAATACGTTTTTAGTGGTGTATCTGGATGACATTCTCAATTACAACACGTATTGGGCAGGACACTTACAGCATATTCAGCTGGTTCTACACACCCTACGGTAGCACAAGCTATACACCAACTTGGGAAAATGATCCTTTGACATGGATAGGGTCCATTACCTAGGATACATTGTTGATTAGCATGGTGTACATGTGGATCCAACCAAGATCCAAGTCATCCATGATGGGCCAGCCCCAACCACAAGCTAGAGCTTCTTGGGCCTTGCCAATTTCTACCACAGGTTCATGTTTTGATTCTCCCATATTGCATGGGCCCTCAGCCAAATAACTAGGGGTGGTGGTAAGGAAAAAATTGTGTGGGGACAGTCCCAACAACAAGCATTCGATGATTTGAAGTAGCGTTTGTGCTCATCCCTAGTATTTTCACTACCAAACCTGTAACAACCCTTTGATATCGAGACAGATGCTTCAGACTATGTTGTGGGAATCATTCTCACTTAGCACGACCACCCTGTGGCCTATCATAGTGAGACACTATCATACTTTCTCTGTAAGTACCCTACTTATGACAAAGAAATGAACTCCATTGTGAAATCCTGCTACCAGTGGAGACTTTACATTCTTGGGAGGGAGATAGTCATCCACATTGATCATAAGCCACTGCAGTTCATGCAGACATAAGGCAAATTAAAAAATGACCTCCTTCAAAAGTGGTCCACATACTTACAATAATTCCACCTCAACATCAAGTATAAAACAAGAAGCACCAAATGCGTCATTGATTGCCTCAGTAGACCGCCAGTCATGACACTCACCACGGTGCAAGACTCTTGTGGCCTTGGGACCTATGGATGGCCTCTACTCTATGAGACAAACCTAGAGTTATTGGATATATCGGTAAATGCAGACATAAACTGATATCCCTAGATCCACTTAGATCTAGAACAAAACAAGACAAGACATGGCACTTTCCCTAAGATCTAATCACTTAATCTACTGTCAAAGAAAGGATGAGTAACATACCATTGAATATCGCTTCCTTATGACTTTCTTGTCCCTTCTTCGCTCTGATGCTCTCGTGCTATTGATCCTGCAATGAAACACAAACCAACCAAAGTGAAATCAATAATAGTATATTCAATGAAGACTTATACATGTGATTAAGGAATCATGTAATAAAATGAGAATGATTTTATGGGAAATAAACATGCCACTGTATTATATTAAGAGAAAATGGAAGATGCAACCAAACAACCTTGATGTTGCTAAGTTCCCTTTTAGTGGCCCTTTGCTCCAACACACACTTGCTCCAAGCTCGCATGAAGATGATTCACAATAACTTGATGGATCGAGATGAAGCCCTCAAGCATATGGAGTAGAGTTCCTCACACAATTTAAATCCTATTCAACCTTAATTCATTCCTTACTTTCTCTTGCTTTCTTAATGATTAACCTTTTCCATGATAAATACATCATTATATAGAAGAAGGAGAGATGGTTAAAGATATTAGGGTGATCCCACCAAATCAGAGAAGCCAGTAGGATCCCAACCATACGGATGCCACCTTGAATTCTAGATGATTCCTTTCTATAACCTTCGTGAACTTTGTCCATTTTCTTAGTTTTAAAACGTCGTCGCACCCTCCCTATAGAGAAGCATGCAGAAATTCCGTAAGACAGGTTTAGAGAAGCCTACAGAAATCAAGCATTTCCACACTATGTAATACTCCTAGTTTGCGACGGCCCTTGAAAAACAAGCTTTGTAGAGGGAGAAACTAGTTACTTTTCTCATGCAAAATATCCTTTTGAGAGCCTAAACACACGCTTGTAGAAACATCACCAGGGTGACCAAAATAATGTGTAACATAATGCCCCCCAAAGTATGAGGATGGAACTCATGACAATCGAAATACTTTGTAAAATGTGAGTGTGTGTCGGGAACAAGGAGCGCACCAATCAGGAACCTGCAAACAACCAAGCATCTGCGCAATATTATACCATTTATGAGATATGCATTCCCATGCTCAGACTACAAGTGATTTAAATCATGAATGTCAGTCATGGCCACCAATCATAAACTGTGGATCCATGTCACCAATATTTTTCATAGCCACTAGGAATACACTCTGTATCTATGCTCTAGAAAACTCAAATTCGGACATAGCCACGAGACATACAATGTGTATATATGTGTCAATACAAATCATAAACATTCCATCGCAACCTGAATCAAAACAAAGGGATCCAGGGTCTTCAATCTCGTTGTACATAAGTATGAATCTAGCCATGTGATTACAGGTGCTGAAGTCAAACATGGTAGAGACCACTTGATTACTAGTCATTAATGAAAACCATTAACAAGTGAGAGGGAAATCACCATTAATGTCTATGACTCCCAAGGTACCTTAGTACAATCCATCAAATGCGAATGAATGAGTTGAAGTCGAGCACTCAATAAAATCCCTCAATCAGGGACCAATGATGTGAATCCACTATTGAAAGCAAAGAAAACTGCCATTGAGGCATGTAGGCTCTAAGGTACTAAATGATTTATGAGTCTTATTCCTGGATAATGATTTGGTGTCGACAGGAAAAGAATCGGCACAAGAGGGCCTTGATGTATCCCCAATCAATGACACAAAATAAGTAACAGATTTAGGGTAGATCAAAGTATGAAAATGATTTGAAACTGACACAGGGAAGGCCGACATGGTAGGAAATGACAATTGTAGATGACCGACTTGATAGAGGGCTT